>CM034146.1:838855342-839222842 GCA_019776745.2 Taxus chinensis
AAAGAAAAAAAGGTGTAGCATTAGGGAGGTCCGAATTGCTAGTACGATAAGCCCAAAGGCAAAGGGGATGTGATCGTGCCAATTTCTTCCAGACTCATTGACAACTTTCATGAGGATTTTGGTTAGGGTTTTATTAGAGGATTCGCTTGTCCATTTGCTTGTGGATAGTAGGGTGATGAGAAGCTAAGTTTGATACCAAAGTTGTCACAAAGGTCTTGCAACAACTTATTTTGAAAGATTTCCCATTATCTGTTATCAGGCGATGAGGAACACCAAACGACAGCTAATGTGGTGGTTAATGAACTCTACATTTTTTTCTTTTTTAGTTGAAATGAGTGGAATAACCTCCACCCATTTTGTGTAATATTCGGTTACTGTGATAATCCATCAGTGACGTTGTGAAGAGGATGGGTGAATCTCACCAATAAGGTCTAAACCCCATTGTGAGAAAGGCCAAAGATCTCGGGCGACCTGTAGGGGGTGGCTAGGAGTATGTTGAAGGTTGGCGTGTTGTTGACACATAACACAACACTTAACATATTTGTAGCAATCATTATTGAGAGTAGGCCAATAATAACCTAGGCGAAGGATTCGTTTGGCCACGGCAAGGCCGCTAAAATGTCCACCACAAATACCGTCCATGGACTTATTAGATAGTATGGGTGACCTCCGCGCCAGTGAGACATCGAAGGAGGATGCCATCAAAGCCACGTTTATAAAGGATTCCCCCCATAACAACATAATGAGAAACACGTTTAAGAAACACATGTTTTCCGGTACTAGTAAGGTTAGATGGGAGAACAGAGGTTGTAAGGTAGTCATGGAATTGGCAATACCAAGTATCCTGCGAGTTAGCAGACATAGTTTTTATCATACAAACAATCCGGGGCTGAATAAGATGGGGGAAAAGAGTTATTAGACCAAGACAAAAATGTCAGAGTCAGTTGATGAAGTTAGAATTTGTGAGGCTAAGCAAGACATAGTATCCAAAAATTTGTTAGTGGAGTGGGGAATGGTTTGGATAGAATAGTGAGTAAATAAGGCTAGAAGTGAATCCACATAGTGTTTGCACTTTTGAATTTCCTCATTTTTGCATTGGTAGATTCCCATAACTTGATTGACTACCAATTTATAATCACCAAAAATATTGATAGATTTGATACCTAAGTGTAACACAACCTGGAGACCCAGAACAAGGGTCTTGTATTCCGCTGTATTATTGGTTGTAAGGGAAATCAAGTCGGAATGAAAGAGGCATAGGCTCATCATCGATAGGAATGAGAATAACACCGGCTCCTCCACCACGGTGACATTTGGATCCATCGAAGAAGAGGGTCATTGGATACGACTCCTCCCTGAGTGAAAGAGTGGTAATGAGTTCGTCGGGGAATGTAAAATTGTTAAATTGTTCCCCAGGTAAATGGGCTTCTGCAAGTTTTTCTATGATGGTTTATCCTTTGATTGATTTCTGGTGGACAAACTCAAGGTCAAGGTCGGTAAGGAGCATGAGGCATCGAGTGATGCGTTGGTTTAGATGAGGCTTGGTATACATGTAATGGATGGGGTCCGTGTTGGTGATGATGAAATTTTTGTGATTAAGAAGGTAGTGTCGGAGTTTGGGTAGCCACAAATGATAGGGCTAGGCATAACTTTTCTACATGTGTATACCTAGTCTCATAGTCCACCAAAGTACGACTTATATAATAAACAGCTTGTTCTCGATTCTCAGAGTCACGATGTGCAAGCATGGCCCCTACAGCATGGTCAGTGGCAGAAAGGTAAAGGTAGAAAGGGCGGTCGTCCTGAGGTGGGATAAGCATGGGTGGATGCAAGAGATAAGTTTTGAGAGCTTCAAAGGCTTGGTGGCACTCTTTGCTCCATTGAAAATCAATGTCCTTTTTAAGAAGGTGATGGAAAGGTTGACATCGATCCGAGAGTTGGGAGATGAAACGTCAGATAGATTGGAGCTTACCTTGTAAACTATGCAATTGTTTGAGATTGGTAGGTGGGGGCATTTCTAGGATAGCTTTGACTTTAGATGGGTCGACCTCAATGCCACGCAAAGAGACAATAAAGCCAAGAATTTTTCCTGAAAGGACGCCAAAGACACATTTCTTTGGTTGAAGACGGACAGAGTATTGTAACAGGCGATCAAAGATAATGGTTAAAACATCGAGATGTTCACTACGATGTTTAGATTTGCCAAGAAGATCGTCGACGTAATCTTCAAGGATAGTGTGCATAATGTCATGAAAAATGTAGGTCATAGCCCGCTGATAGGTTGTACCAGCATTCTTAAGGCCAAATGGCATTACACGGTAACAGAAGGTTCCCCAAGGAGTTATGAAGGCAGTTTTATGTTGATCGGCGAGGGGCAACCAAAATTTGGTTGTATCCGGAAAAGCCATCCATAAGAGAGAGCATCTCATGGCCTGCAGTGAGATCAACAAGTTGGTCAATGCTAGGCAGGGGGAAGTCATCCTTAGGGCAAGCGAGGTTAAGATCCTGGAAATCCGTGCATATCCGAAGTCCCCCCGTCGCTTTAGTGACAGGTACGATGTTAGAAATCCATTGAGGATAGTCAATAGGCAAAATGAAGGAAACAGAAAGGAGTCGTTGAAGCTCCTCTTTGACCAAGAGGGCAATGCGTGGATGCATTTTTCTCAATTTCTGTTTAATTGGCTTGGAATCGGGTTTCAGTGTAATGTTATGGACAGCAATGTCAGGATCAATTCCTGGCATGTCAGCGTAGGACCAAGCGAAGGCTTGGTTGCGAGCACGGAGAAAGGTAGTAAAGGTGACTTGTTCTGATGCGTTAAGGGATTGTCCGATCTTCACAATGTGAGGATCCTCCTCTGTGTGGATGTTGATTTCTATAGTAGACTCGTTCAGCATGGTTTGAGTTTCAGATGGTAAGGCGCGTTGAATATAAGAATCATCCGCGCCAAGGTAAGTGAGGATGGAGTCATCATCCTGGCACTCAACAACATTAATTGAAGGTGAGTCCTCTTCAATCATGTCTGGATATAGAAGGGGAATAGAAGAGGGGTCCTCATTATCACGTTGATAAGTGAGAGGACCTAGGAAGATAGCATTTATGAAAAAAAAAAGTTAGGAGGGATAGATTCAGGATCTATCAACTCTGTGGGTGATGATGGTAAAATGGGTGATGATGGTTCGGTAGGGGTGACATCGTCATCTTCCTGAAGACAACTGACACGAGGTTCCTTCGATGTAAGTGTTCCCAGAAATTCGAGACCACTACGATCATTGTGCTTGCGTGTAGTTACAGGGATGATTGTATGTCGGCCTTGTTCATAAAGACCAAAACCAAAGCCTTTCCAGGCACAGCGAGTCAAGAAGGTGAGGGCGAAACGACGATTTGTCAGGTATTGAAAATCAGATTGGAAAGGAACCACACCAAGAGGAGGCTCAGGGGCAACGGAAGATGCGTCGATACCCCCATATGTTAGGTTAGTGCGGCAGTGCAGGTGGTCCGTAGGGGATTACTTCCCCCACACGTCGGTCATAGGTAGGATGTGCATGTACCTGTCCGTACTCCTGTGGGGTATGGAAAGAACTAACGTTATATAGGTGATACTCCCCCAGCGTAAGGCGTTGAAAAACATCTACTAAGGGGTCTGTGGTTGGGATATTAGCTGCGGGAAGGGAAGTGGTTTTTACGACGGTGGTTTCATCAGTTGAAGGCGTAGGTGCGGTTGAGGTGGATGGTTGAGGCACATTTGAAGAGGATGGTTGGGTTGAATGAATGGGTGTCTTGATTGGTACAAGCACATCATTAGGGCGGTATAACATATTGCAGGTTTTAAAGGGGGGAGGATCAGCTTTTACGGTGTAGGACTTCCCCTCGTACTCAAATTTTATGCATCTATGTAATGTTGAGGGAACGCATCCCATAGCCCGGATCCAAGGACGACCTAGCAATATATTATATTGGAACTCTCCCTCAAGGACATAGAAGAGTTCGGGTAAAGTACGTGGTCCTACACGAATGTTGAGGATCACGGTGCCTAAGGTAGAGGTAATAGCATCATTGAATGACCGCAACATGATGGGATTGGCACACATGTAGCTAGAAGGGATATTCATTTGTTGGAAGGCTTTTGAAGAGATGATGTTTAGGCCTAGCGCCCCCGTCAATCATAACACGACGTACCCGAATGTCCCGGACGTAAGCTGAGATGAAAAGAGCAGGGTCAGGATCTTCTGTACCAAAGTCAACAATTTCATCTTCAGAGAAACTGACTGCAGCAGCTTGTTGTACAGAGATAGAAGTGGTTGGGGTAGTGGGTTGTTTGGTGAGAGAAGCAACGTGATTGGGTGTTAGAATGGAGGCAACAGGTAGGGTTTCATTAGGTAAGACCTCGATCCCTTGAAGAATTTCAACGAGAGCTTGTCGATGAGATTCCGAAGTCTGAATGAGATCATATAGTGTCATTTTTACGGGTGATTGGTGAAGCTGTTTGATCATGGCTCGATGGGCAACTCCATTAGAGACGGGGTAAGCGGGTCCACGAATAACCACTTTGGGTGGTGGTGTAATCGGGATGCTGGACGGAGAAAGAGAGGACGCATGTGTGCTTTCTTTCGCTTTCTCGTTGTTTTTCTGCGCTCGAGTAGCAACACTAATCATATTAATCTCGTAGACCTGAGATGAGGAAGATGGTTGGGATAAATCATGGTCTTCAAGAGGTGGGGTTGTAATAATGATAGATCTTGGTGAGGCGGGGACAAATGGTATAGTAGAGGGAATTGAAGCTAAAGGTCTCTCCCTTCGTAAGTTGTCTTTCTTAACCTTTCTATCTGGGAGAGGTGACTGACGAAGGATGGTTTTTAAAGCTTTGCATCCCTCCACATCATGTCCTGGGTGTGCGGTGATAAGCGCAGATTTTAGACTCATCATAACCTATAGGCCGAGGTTTAGACGGGTCATAAGGTCTAAGTGGGGGTAGGGAAATGGTTGCATTCTCCACCAACATAGCAAGGATTTTGGCGTAAGATCCTTTGAGTGGGTCAAAATCGGAGGAGGATGAGGGTATTGGTTGTGTGGGTTTTGGTAATGTTTGGGTGTGGTTGGTTCGTACGGGTGGTGGTTTAGCCAAGGGGTGTTGACACGTGGTTTTCACTAAACGTGGTTTCTTTGGCGCAGGAGTTACGTTCAGCTGGTTAGATGATGAGGCTACAGATGACGTGGTAGCGGGAAACAACCACGGAGAAAGGGGAGTGACAGAAAATAAATCCTTTGATGATGGAGTTTGTTTAGGGTTGATGGGTGGATAGGGTACGTGGGGTGATAATGTTGATATACCCTTTGATCTCTGTATAGGTGCAGAAGGCGTAGGTCATTTTGAAGAAAACGCAGGAGGTATGATATATTGATGCAAGGTGGAGGGATGAGGTCCCAATATGGAAGGTAGGTGTGACGATGATGGTTTTGATTGTGATAGAGGCATGGATTGAGTTGGTCTCCTAGGTGGCGGGGGGTGGCTTTATTTTTGGATAAATCTAGTCACTTAGGCGGGTGCGTTAGACTGGGTATTGGTGAGGTCCCAAGTGTAGGGGAAGATTTGGTTAGGTTAATAGAGGTGGATGGGATACTTGGTATAGATACGGGGGATGAGAATGAGGACATAGGCATTTTGAGTTTCTGTAAACACTTAGGGTATATGGTAGAGGTGTCTGGATCGGTCATCTACATTTGAGTAGAATAGGGGGTACTCAAACATTCCCATAGGACTCGTCTATCTTCTGGAGAATGACAGTCTTCAGGTGTGAATTGTAAATTTTGTATGGAAGAAAGGTGGGTTGTGATTCCAATCCACTGTGGGTGTGATACAGGGGGTAGATGAGGCACTGTATCAATAGATATTAAGAGGTCGACCGGTCGTTGAAAAGATTTAGGCGATGAAGAACTAATAGGCAGGAGGGCATGTTTGAGAGGGTCTGTTATGGTTAAAGAATTTGGTGATGTCGGTGCAGGAGATTTCTCGTCTAAGGATGACAAAAGGAGTGGCGAGCCTTCCTCTTGTGTAGCAAGAGCGGTAGGAAGAGACGTTTTGGAAATAGATAAGTTAGATAACATCTGTTCGCAGTCTTGTAGGGATGTGGTGTAAGAAGACTCATCGATGAGAAGAGAAGTCTGGGCAGTTAACTCCTTTATGGGTAAAGGAATGATTTCACTTTGGCTTGATGGTGGTGAAGGAGGTTCGGACCCCTGTGTTAGTGAAGAGGCTTGATTCAAAATTTTCTCGATAGAGGATTTTGGCTGGGAGTCGAAGACTGCATGGATCTCATGAACACTCTCCTCGGCTAAGATATCCTAGTTTACGTTACTGTTAGAAGAGTGATTTGGGAATGGTTTGTTGAAGATTTTCAAATTTCGGTTGGCAGGGGCATTAGGATTATCGAGGGTTATATCCCCTGCGTCAACCATTTCCTGCACTATGTTTTTCAACATCTTGCAGTTTTCATGACTATGTCCTTTTACGCGGTGAAAGTTACAGAAGTCATTTTATTTGTACCAGGAAGGTATAGTGCGAGTGGAGTCAAACCCTGGAGTGAGGTTTAATAGGAGGCAAGGTGATAGCTCCGGCTTTGAGTAGTTTTTCCAAGATGACACCATAAGTTTCTCCCAAGGGAGTGTAATTGATGGGCTCGGCTTTGTACTTATAGGTGGTTTTTGGTGGGGTATTAGACGGTGTTTGAGATTTGACCATCACCGCTGTGAACAGCTCCTTTTGATTTAGAAGAAGTGGATGTGTGAGGAGTGGTGGTGTTTGGCTTATTGGTAGAATCTGGAGTTCGGAAATTGGGTTTTTGTTGCGCAACCGCAATTTCTCTTCTTCTAAGGCTCGAATTTCTAGTTTCCGAGCCATGGTAAAGGCCTCATCAAATGTGCAGAAAGTTTGAATTTGAAGAGTAGGAGAAATGTGCTTAGCACATGCCCGCGTAAAAAGTTCGATAAGTTCAGCCTGAGGCAAGGCATATGTAAGTTGGTTGATAAGGCCACGCCATCGTCCAACGAAATCTGCGATAGATTCGTCTTCGAATTGTCGGATGGCATAAAGGTCGGTGATAGATACTTTCTTGGCAATGTTAATGGAGAAATGATCCAAGAAAGATTGGGCTAGTTGGTTAAAAGAGAAGATTGAGTGCTGGGTTAAAGCACTGTACCACTCCAAGGTGGGTCCTGATAAGGACATGGGAAAGGTGCGGAGTAACAAGGCATCATCATGGGCAATCAAATAACAAGCATGTCTAAATGATCGCAAGTGTTGTTGAGGATCCTCTTTACTATTAAAACGAGTAAATTTTGGCAATTCCCATTGAGGAGGATACGAATGAAGGGGAACAAAAGGGTGAATAGGCTCCCGACAAACTTTCTCGTATGTCAAGGCGCTACGACTTCCTGAAACAGAAGCCTCCAGATTTTGCATTTTGTCCATCATTTGTTTGATGAAATCTGTGGTTGGATGAGATGATGGCGCGGTTGTGGTAAACGGAGGAAAATTGGGCCAAGGGCCTCCGCTAGACAATGGTGGGGTTAAGTGTTGATAAGGTATGGAGGATGAATATGTTGGGGCGACCGAATAGGGATGTCCCATATAGGATGTTGAGGTCACTGGATACGTGTATGGGAATGAAAAGGTAGGCAGAGCTTGAGAAGGAAAGCTCGTGTGGATAGGTGGCAGAGAGCAAGTCATGAACGGAGTAGTCTGCAAGAGAGATGAGGTAGGAGCAGTCGGTGGTAATGATATGTGGGGTCCAAGATTAACCAAAGGAAATCCAATCTGTGTCGTATGAACCTCTGAAGCCATCGGATTGGGAGACGGGGCTAAAGATGCGGGAAGCAAGGCGGTGTTATCAGGCGGAGTGGGAGCTAAATGAGTAGCTATACTAATAGGCATACCAACAAGGAGCTAACCATCAGGCGTACGGTCAAGGGTATGAGACAAATAGTATTGTACAGCACTAGGATTAGCATCCAGAAACTTGGCAAAGTCCTTATCTCCTACAGGAATTTTGGGGATCTCACTGGTGTCCGTAGGGTTCCCTATAGAATGTGAAGGGGGTGATTCAGGAAAAGGCACAGAGCAGGCATGTGAAACCATGGTGGCGGCTTGCTTCTGAGTGATAACAACCATGGACAAGAGTACACAGTAAGGTTTCAATCTATCAGGAATAGAAACAGGCTCAGAATGGTGAAATTGGTAGGTTGCTGGTTTGTCAGGGGCTGTAAGAAGACAGTAACCGATATCGGTCTGATAACCGATGTCAGTCAGAGTTTAGCTGACGTCGGTCAGTTAACCGATGCCGGTGTAAGAAGTCTGGGATAACAAGATATAAAAGGCTACTAATTTGATTGTAACAACGTTTACTACACTTGTCAAATTATTGATCACAGAAGACAGAGTATGACAGAGAAAACGGAACTGAAAACAAGCAAGATGCACACGTAAATCCAGAGACTAACCCTAGGGTTAATTTTAATTATCGTGGGCTTATGCCTTTAGACGTAGAATGATGTCAGAATCCTAAACAAAAGACTTAGGGGAAATGTCAAGTTTGTTTTGGCTTATAAGGTTACCTCAATCGGGCGGAGGAATACCACGGAAAAGGGGGGATGTTTGAGCTGTTGTGTTAATTGTGAAGTGATTCGGTATGTGTTGTGCAGTGAATGTAAGATTAATTTCTTGTCAATACCATGGATATCACCCCCACGTGTACGACCTGTTACTTAATCTATGTTCACTAGAATTGAAAACAGCAAGCAGGAATGCAATGCACGTGTTTTAAACCCAAATCAAAAATGATATTCGATGAAGCAAAAGAAATGACTTTCACTAATGCAAGATGAGGAAGAAAGACAAATTCTTTTACCAAAATAATAAAAATCCTTGTGAATATCTTTAGAAGAATAAAACAGCAAGTATGCTCCCTATATGAAAGCAAGCAAGAAAGAAAGAAACCCAAAATGGGTCCCACCGGGCGTGCCAAAATGTTTCGCTCGGAATGTTTCGGCTTCTGGGAATAGAGTTACTTCTATCCTTTCATTCCTTTTAGAAACAGATAAGGTTAGGGCTAGGAGGAATACCTGTTGAATGTCGAGATGGTGTGCGCGTACCGTAGAGAAAGATCAGGTTGACTGCGAAGAACTCCTTTTTGTCTTGGAAGGACTACCTGCAAATAAGAACACAAGACCACAAGATTTTGATTAGACAATAAATGAGGGAACTGCCTTGGGCCCAGGAAATATAAAACTTCCTTTCGAAGGTGGTCAGTTCCCCTGCTAATATGAATTAACACCAAAAACTGTAAAATATCAATTAAATTGCTTCGTTGAGACGGGTAGGGGAAAGGCTGATTTCTGGTTTTGAGTCACAATAACCGATACCGGTTGCTGATAACCGATATCGGTAGGGTCTGGGATCTGTAGGTTGGTTGTGTTGTGGGGTGGTTGTGTTGTAGGGTAACGGTGTTGTTTGTAAGGCTGGTATATGAGTGATATTAGGTAATGAGATGATGAGAGGTAAATGAATGATAGTTAGATGCAATGGCACGTTGGGTAGTGGATCTAAGAATGGATTTATGAGGACTGTGATTCAAAAAGTCTAAGAAATGTTATTAAAGAGGACATGCAAGATGTAACTTACTGGTTATTGATGAAGATGCAGGTCCAGGAACTCTGATGACAAAGGCAGAACTTAGGTAAGATGGCTTGACACACAGAAGATGAGAGATCTCCCTCCCGATGATCAGCTGAGTATCAGAGAGCTCTGGCTATTCAGTTGCAGTTTTGGGCTTGATCTCCTTTGCTGCAAACTCTTCTGGTTTCTTCACTCATCTCTGCTTGGCCAAGTGAAGATCTGGATTCTCTTGATCGCTCCTGCTGATCTCTGTTGATCCAAAAATCCTTCGACCTTTGTTTCTGGTTAGGGGAGCCCATTTTACAGGGAACCGATGGTGGTTACGTAACCGACGGCGGTCGAGTAGGAACCGGCATCGGTAAGGAAAAAGTAGGCTATTTTTAGTAAAATAGCCCACTTTCCCTGCTTTTCTCCCGAGAGATTAGTTGCGGGCTTGGTCAAGTGACTAGAAGGTCGGTTTTGGGTGCGAGAAAGGGGTCATTAGTCATGGGTGTAGGTGTGGACCAAGTTATAGGTCTTAATTAGGTTAGTTTAGGGTTAGGACTAGGTCATGATGAGGTGGCAAAATGAGGTGGCAGGTAAGGTGATGTGGATTTATCAATTACAAGGTAATTAATAAATAATTGTGTAAGGTTTAGGTGATGAGGTTAGGTTGCGAGTTGAGATGTGGGTCACAAAGGGTCGTAAGACACAAATTTGGAGTCTATAATAACCTTGACTACACATCCATTCACATTATCATTAGTTAAATGCAAGACAACTGAAATACATATAATATTTATTATGTATCTAATAATATGACTAGATGTGGTGCATCTAGTAACACAAAATTATTCTATGTAACTTACAAACACACTTTCATCAATTTATATATAATATTAAATATTGTGGGACTGTAACACCCATAAGTATTTAAATTTTGCATCCATAAAATAAAATAAATTTCCATTACTATCAACGAGGGTAAAATTTGATGAGATGGAGCTATTTAGATAATATTATGGTGTGTGTAATATCGACATAGGAGTGTTTACACCTTAATTTCAATCTATGTTAATATAAGTGCACAAAAATAAATATGATGTAAGGTTTTGTAACAAGTGATTATTTTGATCTAATTAATTTGCAATTAACCATTAATAACTAAAATAACACATTAATACTTGAAACTATCAAATACACTAGAGGAGAAGAATATGAAGCTATACATACCAGAAAAGAAAAGATATAGATGTGCATAAATGTGGAAAAAACATATTAGAGACTTGAGATACTCATTGTGAGTTTTGGAACTATAAACTATGTAGAAGCATGATTATACAACTATTGTATGACCCGTGCTAGAATTGCATTGTCTTAACTTGGTGTTGTACAATATTGGACCCTTCATTAGTTAAGATTTGAAAATTTGTGTTTTTTAATTACCTATAAATGATATTCCTTATATGTCATTCTTTCTTGCACAACCTTGGGATGCCTTATAATCACTTGTAACAAAGTGAAAACATTAAAAAACATGCAATACTATTCATCAAAGCATTAAAAAATCAAAATCATAAATCATATGTGTGTGGAGAGGATGGAATACCCTTGTTCATTAACCCCATCTACTGAACCAATCTAAGTGTGGAACTACATACCCTCATATGGGATAAAGCCTCATGTAATTATATTATGTGCTTTTGTAAGTGTGGGTGAAATCTAAGCCAACACTTTAGGAGTGCCTTCATATATCTTGACACCAAAATAATGATCTAAATGTATAGTACATAATGTACCCATTGTGGTAGTAGTGTGATGTTATGTGTTTTAGGTATGTGACCCCACCTTTTGTTCCTTCAAACTTTTTGACAATTCTTAGAGTGACTTTTATATTTTTCTAAGACATAGCTATATGGCCTTTGAATGCTTGGAAATGGAGGAAGCCAAACTAATTGATATGGTTGAGTGATTTAGATATATATTAGGTAATAATATAATTTATGTGCCATTGATTTGGGAGGATTTAGGAGACCCTTGATTTCTTTTGAAATGATATATGTAATAAAATCTTGTAAGAGAGACAAATGAGTTATAAAGTGATATTAAATTTATTATATATAGACTTTCATAGGTGAAATATTATAATAAGGCCAACCCTAGGAAGATGAAACACCATAATAAATATATTTAAATTGAAAATAGAATCAAATAATGTAAAGGGGTAGGACTGAAAAATTCATCCAGAACATGACCCCACATCTCAACCAAATAACATAGACTTGGATATGAGGACTTTGGTGCTAAATAGAAAGTTGTCTCATAAAGTACATGGCTAATTTACTTCCTTTATTTAATAATTTTTTTATAATTTACGAAAGAGAATGTTGATGCATATAAAATTTATAACAAGCATATATTTGACTTTTCAATAGTTTACAAAAAAAACTTCACTCTGTCTCTATAAAGAGGATCAACAACAAGCCAAGAATGGCTAAGAAACTTATAAAAATAAGTTATTATCACCCACATGCACCTTACCACCTCAATTTTTTGTTTTCCGCTACTCCATATGGTCTTCACAACATCATTCCACCCCTGAGATATCTCATTCATCATCAAAATGACCTTGCACTTATCTACCCTTACATTCTCTTTCCTTTTGCTTCACTAGCTATGTAGCTCAAGAATACAAGTATTTGGATTATTTCTATTTTATTTCTCCTTAGGTATCTTACCATGTTCATGCACTTCCCCCATTGTTATATTCACTTAAGAAATGGATTCAAACAACTCAAACTCAAAACTACTCTCGTTTACACAAGACTTCCCTTAATTTCCCTTAAGACAAGGTGGTTTTCTTCACTCATGCCAATAGGTTTAAAAAGCCACCTAGAAAGTATAAAAAACTCCATTAGTTCACTCTTTCCATCCTTGACATGCATGTAAAATATTTGGGTCTAACTCCTTAAAAAACTCTCTCTACCTCACTTTTGGTGTTTTAGTTCTCAAACCCTCACTAGGTCTACCTTAAGCAAACTGTCAGGTATATATTTATTTTTAGGAGGTTAAAATGCAAAATAAATAGATTTTTGAGCACTCATTAAGGGTTTTTAGGTGTGTATCAAGTTTTAAGGGAAAAATCCAAGTTTGAAGACCAATTCCTTTGGGAACCACTCCTTTAAATTAGCCTTTGTACCATGTTCAACTGTCTTCTCCTAGAATGTCATAAAAATAAGAAGTTTGAATCCATTTTTTCCCAAAATTTCTTCAAAATCCCTTTCTAGGACCTCTTAGCATGATATTTTGAATATTTTGGAATAAAAAGTGGTTTTTAAATGCTTCACAAGACAAACCCTAGCTAGAGCCTAAGGAAACTCTCACTGGAAGCCCAAGAGGAGTTATATTAAAATAAATTCTTTAATCCTTTGATTCAAGGAAAAAGATATTTGCACAATCTCTATCTAGATTATTCAAAGTATAAACTTAATAGTGATCCTTGGGAAATTAGGTGAAACCTTCCTTTCTCATTTTTCTTACTGTCCTAGTTCATTGACATGCACAGTCACATTTAGAGAGTAAATTCAATCACAAAACCAATGGTATATAACCTTTCCCCTATGTTGATACTCTTCTCCTGCATTGAAACTAGTGTCTATAACCATAAAGTATCTTTAAGAGGCTTCACACTCTTTATAAACTCATTGTACAGTCCTAGCTCATGCACTATCACAGTCACCTTTCTTGACATGCAAAATAAGTATTTAATAACCGAGTCTTATTAAGCCATACATTCACATTCCTTGCACACATATTTCCTCATGCATCAATCAAGAAACTCACTTTCCTACCTCTCAATATATACCATAGTCATGTTTGAAACTAGGACAATCATAGCATCATCAAAGAAAGCACTATATCAACATATCCAATTAAGATAAATATATGCAAAAGTCATTATCAGTCATACCATTGATTCTTCACAACATTATTCCTTAAAATCGAACTCAGAACCATTCCCTAAGAAGTAAGGTAACATACAAACTATGCATATGTAAATATATCACTATATTCCTTCAAACAAATTTGTTTATTTCTTATTCATTACTTCCTTTCATTCCTCCTTCCATGAGGATTTGATTCAAAAAATGACTAACACTTCTCCTATACTTGAATTCACCTTGCATACAACTACCCATAAAACTCATTATGACTAACACTTCCTAGTGACTCTTGAAATTTCATCCATGAGGGTTCATAACTTCCTTTTATACATTATTTCAAGAATGTAAATGATTCTCTTCCACCTAAAGACTCAAAACACATCCTAAAACTTAATAAGACCTTAAAAAACACCTTAAAACCTCTAACATACTTAAAACATATTTGAAAAGTCTATATGTTCAATACATGCCTTTGAAATTTCAAATTATCCTTTTGGAGGGAAAGTGCAAAATAAGGACAATTCAAATTTCCCATCCTCCAATGCCAGCTTGAAATGCCTCATATGATTCCACTTGAACCCTTAAAGCTTCCCAACACTTAACATTAACTCCATGCACAAGGAATTTTTCAATTGAGAGTCTTCTTATGGATGCTCCTGCATCAAATATTGTATACATGGGAAAGTCACAAGAGATATAGAGAGATATGCCAATTGGATTTCAAATATGAACATTTTTTATAGAAAAAGAGAATATCCAAATTTGGCATTGCAATACATAGGTTATCAAATTGTAGTGTCTACATTTTCTCTTCTTGTAAGTGTGTAGTTTAAAATTTCATGCTTAAAGGAAAAATATACTTAAGTGTGCACACAAAATTTCTCTTCACATGAAAATGATTCTCTAATGTGTTGGTGTTGGCATACTCCATGATGAAACCTACAACATAGAGTGTAGTCAATGTCTATTATATAATTTTAATGGTAGCTAAAAATATAGATAATTTTTGTAACTAAATACTTGCATAAAGTAAAGGATATGAAAACCACCGAAATGATACACCTATTAATTTTATGGAGGGAGGTGATCTCATTATTTTTGTGCTTTGGAGACTTGGAATTATATTGAAAATTTGAAGTATTGGGGGTGCTCAGTCCCAATTTTTTGTTGAAGGATATACTACAGTGTTGAGTGCAACCCAACACCATAAGAGAGAAGAGGAACCAAAGTTCCCATTTTGAAACTTTGTAAAATAGGAAGAATCACATATGAAGAACTTGTTCACTTTAATACCTTCCACAATTATAATATAATGAGAGAAAAGAAATGAAATCCTATGAAGAACTTAATTGCTTTGATACCTTTAGCAAAACCCATGAACCACACTCTTATAGATAAATCTAGATCAATTTTTTACTATTGTAAATGCTAAGTAAGAAAAAAACCATAAAAGGAATGGAAATTACCATGCAAAAATAAGGTGTTGTACTATTGAAAATGAAAGTATAGATTCCAAAATATCATAGGGGAGAAGGAGGCCCGTCCCCCCAAACCTTGTTTTTGTAATTGAGTCAAAATAGTGCAGAGGGGAAGGAATGAAGTACTCTTATCCCATGTATCATACTTTGAGTTGAGTAATTTGCAACTGAGACTATATTAAAATCTTGTAGATAGGTGATAGAATTTTGGAAAATTGAAAATTCCAAATAATATGCCCCATTACGAGAATGCTTTTCTTGGTCAGAACTATACCACGGTCCTGACTATATATATATTTTTTCCTATTTTCAATTCTACCACTTTTTATTTTTTGTTCCTATTTATGAGGATACGAACATTGTAATTTTTCCCTTGTATTTTGTAACTTGTTTGTAGAAGTAGAAAACAACCCTATGAATGCCCCCAATTTTGAGGAACATGTGATAAAGAAATTGAGCTTGCAACTCAAAATAATATATGTGTACCCATGTGTAATAAATCTAATAATCTGCATAAAATCACATGTAAGGATATAATGGTGGCCAAAATTGGGAACTTATTCCTATAAAAGGGGTTACACAAGGTAGAAACCATGAAATGTAGAGAAAACAATGTGAAATATGAAACAAACATGAATACATGTATATAAAAGTAAGATTAATAAATAAAATTGTTTATCATATCATAATATAGAGTAAAAATAGAATAGAAATATCAAAGTAGAAACTAATCATGTCATAAAATAGAGTAGGAATAGTATAGAAAATAAAAAATTTAGTGTAGAGACAAGTAAACACTAATATAACATCATAGAAACATAGGCATACACAGACATAAAAATGCAAACATGGGATAACCATAGTGTCACAAGAAAATTGCAATAGGATTCCTTGTGGGAAACATCTAGAGAAGAAAGTACATAGAAAAAATATAGGAATACAACCAAAAATATGGGACACCCACAATGTTGCAAGGCAATTAAGGTACTTAGGATGAATAGAATAAGTAATCATAACATTGTGATCAAGAAAGGAAATGATCATCCATAAAAAGGATTTAGACAACACAATAGTCAACTAAGGAATCATTTGTATAAGAAAGTAGTGAAAGTAATATATCAAGAAAGTATAGAAAATAGTGATAGTAACAACATAAATAATAAGATAGGTTAGAAAAGTGCAAGGTTAGTATTATTTTCATAGCCCGTAAGTATGTCTACTTAGATGGTTGTATGTCATAATTATTTTTCTGTACTTAACATGGATGTTGAGCACCTCCTTTTTTGTTATAATTGACGACTTCGTAATTTTTTGATAAGTTTTTTTATTTAAGGAAAATAGTTTTTTGAAAGGGACTATACCCTTGTACAACAGGGCTCAGAAGCCATATTTAAAATTAAAGCACAAGAAAGAGATAAAAATCCAGATGAAACAATAATGACCAATTGTAGAAAACTAACTGTAAAGAACAAAAACTGACAACCAATAATGCATCAGCAAAGAAACAACTACTGTGCAACAACCAAACAACAATGGCACAACAACACCATTGTAAAAAAACAAATTGTTATCTGGCCAAGAAAAATGAACCAATATAACCTTGCCAAACAATAATAGAGAAACGAATCATCTAGGCGTAAATGTGTCCTTCATAGTGTTTTTTTTTATTTTTGTTGATCGTTACCCAACCTGATGAAGCCTCCATGGTTGGAGGAATAGAAAAAGGAGGAATATTTTCCTTAGTCGCATTTGTTCTAGTTGGAACGGCCACATTGTTATCCTAAGATAAATATTTATCGTTTTCCTTGTTTTCATCAACAACTTGTACATTTTTCATGCTGCTCACAATTTGAGTTTTGGATAAAGGGGTTTCTGGGGCATAATTGGATTTAGTTTTTTATCTGTATTTGAGTCTATATCCTTTTTTGCTCTGAAAATTAGGTGTTCTGGGCGGGAATCTTTCCACTAGTTGTGTTTCTCATGTTGATATTTTTCCATCCCACAAGCAGTAGAGGTGTGTCCCAAGAAAAAACATATTCTACACCGGAAAGGTAGACCTTCATAATCTAGAGGCTATGACCAAGTTCTATTTGGCACTCTAAGATCTATGGTTACAGGAAGGTTTTTATTAGTATCAAGTTCCACCAGGATCCAGGCATAGGTAGTATGGGTGTAATTAGTGGTTTGAGAATCTATAAAGAGTGTACTTCCCAAGGTTTTGCCGATGGATGTTAGATAGTCATGACTCCAGAATTGGAGGGGTAAATGGGGCAGCCTAATCCAAACAGGTTTTCATGAGAATGATTTCATGAGTGGGTTAAAGGAGGGGAACCATGGTTTAACGACCAAATATTTAGATTGGAATGTCCAAAGCTTGGAAGAAATGATGTTTTTATCATCTATTGAAGAGAAAGTCACAATGAAAATACCTTTAGCACACAGGTACAAGTCTATCCTTCTAGTTAAAATTGGAGTCCAGTGCTTAGAGATCCACGCGTGAACAATAGGAAGGATGGGCCATAGTCCCCCGAATCTACAAATAAATGCATGCTCTTTGTATTAAATCTCAAATGAAATGACCTCTTCCCCAAATGTAATACATGGGGTAATGTCTGTAGATTTCATGGAAGATTCCTTGTCATTTAAAACATCTTTAGAGGAGGTCCCAATAGGTCCACGACTAGCCTCTCTCGTACCCAGTGGCATAGTGTCTCCCTATTCCAATACACCACAAGAAGAGACCAAATCCCGAGGAGGACCATTTCCAGTCGTAGTAATAGGAATGCCCCCAGCATCCCCAAATGGGGCTTGAAATAAACCATGGCTAGGGTTTATACCACCACCCTGAAACAAAGGTTGAGTCGGAGAAATGGAACTCTCTATATTAGCATTAAAAGTGAGATTGATCCAAGACTAAGGTGAATCCTCTGAAATGATCTCCAAAGTCATGCCACCTCCAACTCCACCCCTTGGCCGATGAACTCTTACCGAATCCTTGCGTGGAGCTATATTTTTAGGGTTCACAGATTTTAGAGCAGTTAAGGCTCGTGTAGTGACCATTTTCAAAATTTGTGAGAAAAACACTGTGTTTTCAATTCGAACAGTTGATCTATTGATGTACTTGTATTATTTCAGTCATCGGAAATAATAATTATTGATTTGATGTTATGACTAACCACCTTGTGAATGTTATATCTGATCATTGATCGAAGGGCATTAATATGGTATTTTTCACTACTCAGAATAAGGTTTATAACGTGATGAAAAGGTAACTGTTACTTGTTGATTATCTTGGTTAGCAATGTTTAATAACATAAATATTATTGTTGATATGTTGGCTTGATCTTGATGTGAAGAATAAGGGTATTAAATTGTAATGATGGTTTATTTTTTGTAAGATAATATCATGGTAAGTTAAGGTATGTATATCTTGGATTTGATTTAACAAAAATAGATTTCATTAAAATCTATTATAGAGTAAATGATGTAAAATATGATATAAAAATACTAAGTATAATGTGACACAAACAAATAAGAAAGTATGAAACCCTAAGAAAGAGATATAGAAAGAATGACTTAGCTGATTTACGATTGATCCATAAGTGCTATGGACTGGGAAAACTACTAAACATGGAGTGAAAAATGTCATATATGCCCAGGATAAGTTTTTTCTTGTAGGAATAAGGTCGTACATGGGTGCCCATGGTAGGACAAAGGGTGCCTAGGTGCTGGAGATTACTTTTGGGAACCAGTGATTGCAAAAATGGTCAAAACCTGATCTTTACTATGTCTCACAAGTGTCACAAAAATTCCATGTTGATTGCCTATGTGTCACTCTTTGATCGCCAAGGGTACCTATAACTTGCAAAATATAAGTTCACTTGTAAAAACCCACAAACTACATGAAACCTAAAAATAAAGATGCAATATGGGGAGTCAGATTGACCTCAATAGTACCTTGAGAGTGAACTTACAACCGAGCGATGCACTACATATTAGACTCCATGTAGTTCTGGTGAGTGTGTGTAGAAATTGTGCCCTAGGATGCCCTTGTGCAAGTGCTCTTGATAATAGGCTGTAGCTAAATGTAACAATTTAGTAAAGTGTTTGGATGGAATAAAATACTTCCCTTTCCTATGTTGTGTATGCAAAAAATGTTGTCCCTTGTCCTTTGAATGGATGCTAGATGGATTCCTTGAAGTGATTTAAGTTCCTTTGGATGCAAGATTAGGTGATGATAGTATATGCTTAGTGCTTGGTCCTTTATTTTGAACACATAAATATGTATTTATATGATTAAATTTTTTTAATTTTGTAATGGACAATTGGAAGGCCATAACATAAGTGAAAAAAGATGCCCAAAAGATAAAATAGACCTAAAAGAAGTGAATAAGGTGAAAAAAGGTCAGGGGCGTCCAGAGGGGACATGGATTCCTGAGAGCTTCTGTCCTGGCTGGGCGCTAGTGTCTAAAGCCATTAAATATAAATAAGTAAAATACCGAATAGTTTGTAGGGTGTGTAAGACCAAAAAGAAAATAAGAAACATAGAAAAGAGGCCAAGGACAATCGTCAATTACTAGTTTTATTGCTTAGGAATTATATGAATGCTAATATGTATTTAGAACCTAGAAATGTACCCAAGTATGTGATTTTGTGTCTATTTTTGCCCCCATTTTATGTTGTTGAGTGAATACTGTTATCCAAAATTCACCCCTTAAGGTAATTTTGATATTATGCATCAAATTCTTTAGTCCCAAGCAAGTAGATTGATTTAAGGCCCGAAATCATGTTTTTGGGCCCCCCTCAGCTTCCTTCGAACTCTCCCATCCAAGAAGAAAACCCAACGAGTTAGAAAAGGTGAAAAAATTACAAAAAACAAGCTCGGGGCCGAAAAAATGAAGAAAATCGGCTAAGTCCTAGTCCAGGCGGTCTGCGGGACAGCTGGGACGTCATGACACGTGGGACGCGAAAAAGCTGAATCGGCCGAAAGAGGGAAAAATTTCCTAAGTCTTTTGTTTTGCGCGGTTTGGGACAGTTGGGCCAAAAGTACGCACGGGACGCGAATCGGCCGGTTTGGTGCAAGTCGGTCCATTTCGGGCGGTTCGGAGATATTTGTCCTAGATGGTCTGGGACATCCGAGCCAAAAGTACACGTGGGACATGAACCAGCCGATTCAGCCGAAACAGGGGAATTTCATCCAGGACAGTTGGGCCAAAAGTACGCGAGGGATGCGAAAAGCCGAAAGAGCCGCCAACTAATGGAATCTCGCCACGTGTCTTCATCTCAAACAGGAACAAGGAAGGCTGATTCAGCCGAAGCAGGAGATTTTCGTCTGGGACATTCGAGACAAAGGTATGCATGGGACGCGAGGGACGCGGAAAGCCGAAGCAGCCGAAGGCAAAGAAGAAAAGTCAACGTTTGACCCGTGAAACTTCAAACGGCCATAACTTTTGACTCCGAGCTCCGATTTTCACAAAATTGGACTTTCTGGAACGAGCACGACGTCCTCTACGCCAAAAAAACTAGATTTCTTATTTTTAATGAGGGTAGATATATTTAATTAAAAGAAAAATATTCAGTTCCAGTCAGTTAATGCTCATTCCCGTGAAATGATAGAAAACGCCTGCTAGACGCAAAATAGCTGCCCGCACTCAGAAGGCCATAACTTTTGCATTTCTCAACGAAATCACACAAAATTGGTACCATTGGAATCATGGCTCCGAGCCCAACACACAAAAATAAAGAAATTCCATATTTGATAAGATATTGATTGAGATTTTTAAGAAAACATGGCCGGGTTCATAACAGTGTTTTATTTTGGTGGTTGGGAGTGCAATTAAGAGGCATGGTCATCATTCTTTCTCTGCTGCAGCACCTAGGACAGTATGGGGAGCCTTTTGAAAGTAATATATAATTATTTTAATCCATTTAATGCCTCTTACAAGTGGTTGAAGGATAGATTTCGGGATTTTCATTTTTCCCTTCTCTTTCTCTTCTCATTTTTTCTATAAATTGGAGTGTTGGGCTCATTGTAAGGGGGGAAGTTTTCAGATAGTAAAGCTCTGTCAAAATTGCTTTGTGAAGCCAATGTGCTACAGGCCCTTGTAGTGGACTCCTTGCATGGTGATCTAGGCCCTTATCCTGTAATAGATTGAACTGTGCATATCATGAAGCAATAAAATATCAGTTTGTGGATATATCTTCCCCTGATGTGTTTTCTTGCATTCTTCTTGCCCCTTTAATCTTTCTACAAGAATATTGTGTCTATTATTATGTTCTTGCAGGGATCCATTATCATTGTGTATGCTTGGAATATCGTTGTGAATGCATTTTTCTAGATTATGGAGAACTGTCATCACCTCTTCTAGTGTGCACTTTGCCTCTATATTTCACGCATTTGGAGACTACTCTCACACCCTCCTTTTCTGGTGTATCACCGCTTTAGTGTAGGCTTTCATTTTATGCATCCTCTCTCCCTGGTCCCTTGGAAATTTATATTAGAATAGTTAGTTTCCCCTGCATTAGAGTAGATTGTGGTAGGTAGTTTAGGAGTAAGAACCAACTTTCTCTGGAGGTCTATCTCAAGTAGCAAGTCCCACAACTTGGAGATAGTACCCATGTTATCCAATCACACCGTGAGATCAAGTATATGAACTTGTATAAACACAGGGGTGCTGTGATTCGGTGATAACAAATACTCAATAACATAAAGTAGATAAGAGATGCGTACCTGATAATCATGTAGAGCATGCAGCGAAGAACATGCTGAGTGGACAAGTGAAGTGTGGAATGATGCAAAAATAAAGCGTGGAAACTAGGAAGAGAAATTGACCCTAGGGGTGAAGCATATGCATTGTTTTGTGTTGTATTTATTGTTATTCTTGTGATTTTTGCTTCTTATAAGGATGAACTTGAAAAAAGAAGATCAAGAGAGTAGTCAAAGTTGTGTATATGAAAAAATTGCATAAGTATGTAAAAAGGAAAGTGTGCACCTGATGTAAAAGAGTGTAAATGATAGAAAATTGTCCTAAAATGGTGTGAAGAGAATTTTTTTTTGGGAGATCTCACGCTACAAGAGAGTTTTTTTTGGCGATCTCATGCCAAATGTGAGTTTTTTGGGTGATCTCACACCATGTGCAAGTTTTTTGGGTGATCTCGTGCCAAAGAGAAAGTCTTAGGGAGAGAGGTCTAGTGTTACTCTACTTCCATGACTCTTCATGATAAACACCATTGCAGATGGTGTGTCCCTATTTCTTCATGATGTCCTTGATTTGTTTCCAATGTATTATATTGTTTCGATTGAAATTAATTGTAGGATATTGCATGCATTTTGTTGCTAGAGGAATGTGCCTGATACTGTCAAATTGCTTTATAAAATGTGCTAATATGAGAAAATGATTATATATTCCCCCAAGAAATTAATGCCCAGGTGCTCCTGTTTGAGTCTGTGTGCATATGTATGTGCTATGTTGAGGACCTAAGTCAGATTCTAGGTTGTTCTATGACTGTATGTCTGTGATGATTTTGTAATTTGCTGGATTGAAATGTACATATGAGCTACTATATGGGGTGATTTGTTCACCCAATGTATGTCCCACCTCATTTGGGGTGCATACGACGATTATATGAGTGTGAGGCCCAAAAGAGAGGACTTGATACTGGTATGGAGCTGATACCTATATGGGGTAGGGGATGTACATGTTAGAATCCAAGGAAAATGCAAAAAATATGGCTGAAACATATGTTAATAGAAAACATAGCTAGCATGCAATAGAAAACAATGTAATAGGTAAGTGTGTAAATAAAGTAGATTGTGAAAAGTGGGTTTCAAAAATGCGAAATTGCTCACAATTTCACAAGACAATCAAGGACAAAGTGGACAAAAGAATACAAAAATTGATCATACAATACATAGGGCATAGCCCGTAAACAATGACATACAAGGAGAAATCAATGGCAAGAAAAGTGTATTAGATAACCATAGTGGAAAAATGCATGGGCATTAGCCGGTGTAGAAACCTAAATTTGGTATCTATACCCTTGATCACCAACGTGCGTATATTTATTTAATCCATTCCCCTTATTTAATTAAATTCCCACATTAATATCTATCACCTTTAATTCACATTAATTGATTAAGATTAAATTAATTAATAAATTAATCCACATCATTTGCTTCCCTTACCCTAATGGACTTTCTATTTCCCATTGCTGCATTTTTTATAACCTATCTCTACTACCAAATCACTTACACCTCATCCTTAAACATCCTCTTCCCGCTTAATGCTTTAAAGCATTCAATACCATATGTAAAAACAAAAATTATGCCAAAATCACAAAATCTAGTCCCATTGGGGAAATGTTCCCCACAATTGGTGGCAACCCAACCCAGCCGCCGTCAACCCTATAAAGGTAAGTGATTTCTTTCCACTCTTGAATCAGATGTATGCAACCTGGAGCCTTCTTGCAACCTAAGCATCCTTTCTCACACCTGAGAATTATTGAGACGTTTATAGACCTTCTAAGCATCCCTTCGACATGCTTACATCACTCACAATCATCCTTCATGAGATTTTTCATCATCATAATCTGTATTTTGGTATATCTATCATATTATCGTATATTATTTGTTCCTAACCTTTTACAAATATAGACAAACTTCTGCAACATCTAGGGAACACTCATTAGTTTTCTCCTACAACCCTTTCATTTGTAGGTTTCCTTTTTCATTCATTTATCCTCATTCATATCTAACTCTACTACAGTTACCTCTGACTCACCCAAGTCACCCTCAACCCAAGTCTAGTTTTCCAAACATATTTTTCAAATCATTATTTCTGCCATATTTTCCACATCTTCTATCTCAGACTTCATCATGCAGCTCATCTATCAGTTGTCACACCTCCCCCATCTTCCAGTTGAAATTCAGACCCTCCATGTCTACATATTTTACTTATTTTCCATATCTTCTCTCCCAGGTCACTGTCGACATGTCTCTGTACGGGTTTAGTCATCATCGACCCAGACAAGGTAACAGTCAATTTACAGTTATTGTAATCTAATCATATTTTTAGATCAATCTCTTTCATTTTGTAGATTTAACAATATTCTTATTTTTGCATGTTTATGCAATTTCCTCTTTTACATCACTTTTGTTAAACAAATGAGAGTTTACATCCACGAAAGGAATCCAAAAATATTTTTGGAATTGTGTTATTGGGCAACCCCCCACATATATCTATTTAATCCCTCTTCATTCTATTTTTTTAGGTCTATCAAGGTGCAACGAGAATCAACCATTCAACACCCATAAATCCATCATATCACATATGAGATAACATAAACCCTCCAACATTTCTTAGTTTCTAGTTGCTTTAATCGCTAGTCCATTCGTTGATCGAGGAGCAAGTTTCTTGTATAACATACAAGAAAATTGTATCTGACAACCATAGTGGAAAATAGTCATGCTAGGAAAATTCTAGACATGAAGCACCTGTTAGCATGTTAGAAAGATAAACAGTATGTCAAAGTCTGTATGTATCAATGTAAAGTAGTGTGCTAGTAAGAATAAGAAGTAGTATATAATGAAATGATAACACATGTAATGTGTGAGAAATTAAATGCCCCCCAGGAGCCTCGGTGGGACTGGTAAGAGGTATAGTGCCAAGCATCATTGCAGTGTGTAAGGACCTATAAGAGATCTGCATTCACTCTAAAAGACCAAGTGAACGCAGATGTGTATATAGAAAAGATATTGACATACTAAGTATCCATCTAACATAGGAAACAAAGTGTACATATAAGTATAAGAAATCAAGAGTAAATACAACAAAGATATGTAGTATATAGTGTATGAGTGTGTTAGAATGATATGCAATGTGTGAATGTCATACGAGTAGTGTGCCTCATAGCGGATGTGTATGAGATGAGGTTCATTTGTAAAAGACCCCTAAACAATCAAGAATGAACCATTGACCAAGAGTGCATAATCAAGAAATGGTTTGATAATGTGTGCTATAAAGATAGATCATGAAGCATAGAGAAAAGAAGGTCAATGTGGTGAGGTTAATTTCAGATATAGACCCTGAACAATTGAGTATGAATTGTGGAACTAGAGTGTACCATAGGGTAATGAAGATAAAAGTTGTGTATCAATGTGTGTAAGAGAGACTATATATATAGCACAAAGCATAATGTGTATGCGTAGAGATTTAGAAAGAATAGGTAAGGATTGAAGGGGGGAAGAAAGCATGATGCCCCCAAGTGTGATACACTAGAAATCTTCCCCCACATCTATTTCACTGCCTCCATCATCTAACCCTATCTTATATATTGTTCCTACTACCCCTTCAAGGGCTATCCTCACATTCACTATACCCACGATCATTCTACATACCTCCTTAACTTCCACCCCTATCTTTCATCTACATCCAATCATACTCTTACCACATCCGTATCAGCCCTGACTGCACCTACTTCCCTATCCACACCTATCATGTCTAGAGCTTTGACCACATGTTTTTTGAGCACACCCACCACTACCCTTATATCTACTACATCTAAAAATCCACCCATGTATACCTGTTGAGTTTTAAAATGGTACCTTAACAAAACCATATTCATGGGACAACAAGTCCCCCCCTCTTTATGGGAGAGGTTCCCTTATTGAAAGCAAACACAAAAATATTATATACAAATGTACAACTTTCATGTTAAGGCTGGACTTCTAACATATCTAAATGTTTTTTACCCAAATAGCTTATTAATACACACAAATGGAAGAAATGAAGAAAGGAAAGAGAAAAATATAACAGTACTTTAAGGAAATATATATATCAGAGTATAACCTTATATGTACTGAGAAAAGGTGACACAAAACATAATCATTCTCATTCACAGTATACGATATCATTCCATAGACACAAGTTTTTATAAATATTGTCAATAAGAACACAAAGTTTCTTATTACAGAAGATAAAGGATCCATAGATTTCAAGAAATAAAGAAGAGATAATAGATAAGATAGAGAGAAAGGGGAAATTCTTCTGTATTTATTGCTTTTAATTCTATTTACACTTTAAAAGTATCAGATTCCAAAAACTGCAATGAGCCAAGATCTTACATTTATAGATAAAGCGAAGAGAGGAGAAAAAGAGAAGCAAAGAAATATGATTTGGAAGCTCAACTAACAACCATCAATGCCCCTACAAATCCACATACAATCTATCACGTCTAGTTCTACATGTCTGTTTTTTGCGTCAGAGAAGGATGGATGGAAGATCGGATCAAATCTGATTTGATTGAAGCAATCGGATCACGTATTAATGGCGTGAAAGATGTTTTCTATATTCCCATCCATTAAATCCTACTGAAAATAATATTTTATGTTTCCATGGTGGTAGGTGATAGAATTGATAGCCCCAAAAAAATGGCGGACCAGATCATTAATGGTGGCAGGTGAGTAGGGTAGGTGCACTGGGAGCTCTCCGAAAAGTCCTTTCCCGCTCAATTCTGAGCTCCTAGTTGAAATACATGGCTATCTGAATATGCAGGGTCAGGCATTTAATGTGGGCTCACAATATGGGAAAGGTTTTGTCCATACCGAGGCCATATGGCGACCTCATGCACGTCTTAAGATTTCACCCTCTCTTTTTACTCCTGAAGTTGTGCTAAATTGACATGTGGTGTCGAGCCCACTTTGTTTCCTTTCTATTCTTCCTAATTCCCTCTAGTTGGTGGAGACATTCTTCTTGAACCAAGACACATGGAGGGTTAGCACACGTTTGGAACTGCCCCCCTGAAATTTGCTTTTGAAAGAGTGTCAATTGGATGCATGGAGGCTTCCACGGACTCTATAATTTTCAATGGCCAACTTTGTCCCCTTTTGATTCTGACCATGTGGTGAGCTGGAGCTCATTTGGGGACCACCTTTGGATTTTAACGTTGAAGATACAGCCAAGCTAACACGTGGAATCTTCCTTCGTCCTGTCTGAGCTTGGAATTTTAAACGACCGGTGTCCCATTTTCAGACCTGGGACACGTGGACGACCGGTGCTAGTTTAGGGTATCTCTTTGGGCTGTGCCATTGAAGTTGCGCTGATGAGGCACGTGGAGAGTTTGTGCTCACTTAGGATATTTCTTATGAAATTGGCCTTTGGAGGTGCGTCGTTGGGACACATGGAGGCTTCTGCCAGCTCTTTATACATAGCCGATTCAAGGGCTGGCTTTCTCTTTTCATACTCTGACCACATGGATTCTCCTAGGCATCAGCATGGCTGCAGGTCACTTTATAACTTTTATGCCTTTCTACAACAAAACCAAAATTCCAAAAGTGACCCAATGATCTACCTCTCCACTTTGAATTTTGATGCGGGCTCGATATTTGAATTTTTCCCATCCCAGCGGAGTCACGACTAATTTTACAACTTTAATCCCTTTTGGAAATAAAACCAAAATTTTTAAAACTACTCTGATGACCCGCCTCTCTTGCTTTAACTTTTGAAAATGGCAACGTGTCCCTTTGTGGGGCCAAAGTAAGAATTTTTCTTCGCCACTTCATAATTTCAAAAATCCAATCAGGATCCAACGGAGACATGAGGGTAATTCAACCTTTTTGCAAACGTAACAAAAGTAACAAGTTCACAAAAAGACCCACCACATCGCATCCAATTAGCGGTTACCACATATCCGTAGACGTTGGAAAAGAATTTGATGGGACGATGACTGTAGAAAAATGTAGAGAAGGGGAAAAGTGCCACCATTCGCGCCCAAATCAAAGATTTTTCCCACAGAAAGATAAATGCATGAAATACAAGGCTCGACATGGTCCACATCCCTAGAAAAAGATTTATAAATTCCATGCATCCATGAAAGGAGATAGAAAAATGTTCCAAAACGCACATACTAAGGAATTTTAAATGGAAGTGGTGGGATTAAAAATCAAGTACCAACACTTGGGACCTGTAAATTCATCTTTCACAAGGGGGGAATTTTAGGGAGACAACAATACCTTGACATTCTTCTCACATATTTACTTTCCCATGCCTACATCATCCATTTCATCCCCACATCTACATTCCCCATCACATTTTCTCAATCCACATCTACATCCATAATGCCTCTTGAGAAAAATACAAAAGGATATCATACTTCTCCTACACTTCCCCTCATTTCTACACCAATCTATCCACCACGTATATCGCCTTCTCTCATAGACCTCATCAATTGAATAATCCAAACAACCCTTTCTATCTCTATAGCCACACATACTCCCATTATCGATTCCACACCCACATCTACCCCATCTACTTTATTAGACTCTATTCATCCATCCACATCAATTTCAACCTTTCCTATCATACCATCCTTGGAATCCATACCAGTTCCTCTTTCCGTACTCTTTCCTGCACCTAGTGCATCACCCATCGTGACCACATCTCCATTATCCCCCTCTTTTTTCACACCACCTTCATCATTTGAACAATATTGAAGAGCACTTCAAATTTCGGCAGCCATAGGTGACCCTCCTGTCTCATCCACACTATTAAACCCTCCTACACCAAGCCAATCCTCACTTTATTTAGAACAAATCATGTAGAAATTTCTTCCTCCATCAACCACAACCCCATCTTTGGATCATTCGGTTGAAATAATTTGCATGCTTACCAAGGGCACTCCTCCATAATCTAAATCCAAAAGCTTTGGCACCCTTCGACAACGATCCCTTGTGCATCCCCATAGAAATATCAACATTCATTCAGCCAAAACCAAATCTGCATCATCCATTCTTTGGAGACATTCATATATCTTAGGACCACCTCCTCCATCACAATCAATCAATCAATTTTAAACTAAACCATCTGATTCCATCTTAGGACCAACTCCTTCATCGACAACACCCATAACTACCAATCAATCCGAGCCTAAATCATCCACTAATGCATCTTCCTCTAGACCATCCAAACCTCAGAGAAATCCACCTTTGTTTTATACATCTACACCATCTCACATGACGTCTCCTGGTGTATTAATTGAATCATATGTGGTGGTCCTCTAACATCTACTTTAGACTTCCACCATCACATTCCCACCTATTAGGGCCTTTGACCTGAACTGTATAAAGCCCTCATGGGTTGATCCTCACTGTATCTATGCCTGCCATCATACTTTGGGTCATGACACTGAGCATTGTAAGGCCCCCTCATACTATCGTCTACAATATTATTGAGTGATAAGACCTCCTTGACGAGTCTCATTCTCCATATATTACTTCATCCATGACCCATCTAACTCCTTTTACCATATCTCCATCCATTTAGCCTCCTTGATATATTCACCTGTCCATGTTATCTTCTATTATCCCTTCTCCACACATCGGTCCTCCTGATGAAGGTCCCCCTTTAATCATTGATTATTTTCACCTTGTTACATCATTCCCCTGACATCCATTTCATATCTTTTGACATCCACTATCTTATCCATATCCCTTTGACATGGGGAGCATCCCCCTGTTTTCTCATTGATTCTTCCATGTGTTCTCCCTAATCCATGCATCTTATCCCCATGGATCTTTTGACACTAGGGGGAATTATTTATAGGATTGGTCCACTTCTAGATTTTTTCCTCTCCATTCTTGACCTCGTCTCATCTCATCCAACCTATCTTCATCTGATATTATCCAAATTATTTGTCTATCATCTTCTCCTCTTACAACCACCTATGTCACTATGTCTGTACTTCCCTTAGAAACACCATGGATTTACCCGAGGAATTCCATTGTGGCCATATTCATGCCTATCCTAAAGGCACCATCTCCTTGCTTTAAGTTCTCTTTTGTGGCTATTATTCTCAACTCCTCACTTCCGAAGTGTTCAACATATTTTACAATCTTTATCCAATTCATCTCATTAAATCCTATCTAAACCGATATTCGGCATACTTGTCCCACTCGTGTGGAACCACTTACTCTCATCCTAAGTACACTTTTGTTGCCATGTTTGTGCTCCCATGGGGTGAATTATACCTTCATTTTAAGTAACCATGTCTTTGTATCATTAGGGATGCATATTTTCTTTTCTTCTGGAGTAGAACACACATTTTTCATCCCCGCTCATCTACATCTCTAACCACATCCTATCCTAATGTGACTTGAACATCAATGACCTCGTCATCAAAATGCCACCACTCTAGAAAGGATCCAATGACGATTTTTTTCCCCTAATTGGATTGGGACATTTCTTATCATGCATAAGTATGGGCCAGGAACCTATCATTTGGCCTTCCTTGATGGTAAATCAGAAGTGGAACCTCTTAACGCAACCATTCTTCTGTTAGCACATCTACCAGTGGTCTTAGTCATACTATTTTGATAATTCCTCTGTCTTATCATTTTTTCTCTCTCATCTTGATGATTTGGAATTATGTGGTCTTCTTTCCCTTGCTAGATATGACCTTAAATGTGGGCACCACGACTCTTCCCATATCATATTCCTGATGGATAAGTTCTCCCCTCTCGGTGAGAACCCTATGATCATCACATCCATTTCCTTCTTATTTACCTATTAGACCATGCAAAGGGGCCAGGGGTATTTCTCGTACATTCTTTATCCCATCTTAAGTGGTATAGCTAGCTAGTCCTAACTCTCCTCCATGTAAAATTCAAAATTTATGGATGCTATTGTCAAAAATCAAAGTTATCAGAAATAGAATGATCCCTCAAAGGACAATTGTTCATGCAAAAAAAGAAAATGAAAGCATGCAAATAAAATTAAAAATCAAATCAAAATAAATAGACCTATCCCTTGAAGGAAAACTATCATTTTTTATGACAATTTCACCTCCACAATTAGATAGATATTACAAGGAGATAAAAACCGGATCAACCTCGAGTATGATGGGGTTTATTAGGTGCCCGCAAATGATGTTGATGGATGTTGATTGTTTCTCTCCATGAAGGATGGATCAATCTCCTTCCTTCAAACACATACACTACACAAGATGGGATTAGTAATATGGGTAGGTGGGTTTCCTGGAAAAGGCCAGTTACCAGAAGCCAAAGGAATTCCTTACATGGATGTCAACCCTCTTTTAAAAACACTTAATTTTATTCATGAGAAATGGGATACAATATAAGATAGATGAAATTGTGATCAAATGTCTATCACTTATTTAGTATATTACAAATATCAGTTGATAATGAGGATATGAAAGGAAATAAGACTAGAATCTGAAATCAGAATCTAGGTCAATATTTAGATTCTCAGAAAAGATAGAGCCCACTTATCAGGCTAGGTCATCATCCTCAGTAAAGTATGAGTCAGGTTCTTTGATGTAATCATCAATGAAGAAGTCATAAAGCTACTCCTCTGTGTCATACTAATGGGAAAAGTTAGAATTGAAATCTACAAGGTTGATTTCACTCTTAGCTTCTGACTAGATGTGGTGTTTGTGTCTTCAGGTATGTCAAATCCTACTTTGTATTGGTGCTTGAACTAGGCTAAATCAGTTTGTATGCATTGTACTTCGTAATAGGCTTCCCAAAACTCTTTAGTGGCCTCTCGTATCTTTTGGGTTGATGTAAAATAGTCTCTAGTCAATCAATGGGGGATGTGTGAGCACACAACTCCAAGTCATGCAATAAGTCGTATTATTCCCAGTGAAAAGGATGTTAGACAATCGAGAGTGAATTGATGTTAGTGATCGGATGATTAATTCCTACTATGTCCATCTACAAGATCCATTCTTGACCAAAATATTAGTAACACAAAAGTATTTAATAAAAGATTTTGAAATGAAATCTGATTACTAGATAAACAGAGAACACACAAAATGCAAGCGATTCTAGGAAAACGCAAGGTGATTCTGAGAAATATTAATAGAATGTACTAAAATAAATGATTGATTGTTTAAAAAAGAACTATGATCTGCTAAATGTAACAAGGAAACATGTAATGATTAGGAAAATATTGTTTTAAGATGAAAAATAGAATTTAAAGAGAAAGAAACGAACCTTGGTTGATAGTATGAAATGATAGGATGACACTGATCATGCTTGGATGATGAATTGGATTATGGAGAGCTCCAAAATGCTTAATGGATGTGCTAGATGCAAAATGACATTGATGAAGACCTGGTAACGCTTCTGAATGCTTGATAATGCTCCTAGTTTTTCTTGGATGGTAGTGAATGGTCCCGAAGAGAGGTAGGAAAACTAGTATTTATAGATCATCAACGTTCGAGGGAATCACCAATGTTTTCAGGCAGTTAGAGTTAGGAAGAGATACAAAGGGATTAACCTTCTAATTTGATCTTAGGTGTAGGGTATTTAGTGGAATTATTTCTTGATAACTTAGAGAGGTCAAGTGTGAGGGTTTAGAGGTGGATAGAAGTAGTTAGGATAAAGGAGGGATAATTTAGAAGGTTTCCTAATTTAATCTAGTCCTAACTAGTGAGAAGTGCTAATTTTTATAGGGATAAGTTAGAGGTGGTATAGGATATATATTTAGAAGGTTTCTTATTTAGACTAGTCGTAACTAGTGAGTTAGGATGAGTGAGGTGTAGGGGTGAAATGTGAATTAATTGATTAATTAGCCGTAAAAAAGGAGGGGATATGATTTAGGAAATGTGGTTTATTTGATTAATTAAAGGGGTGTAGGGGTAATGACCTAGGTTTAGGGATGTCATTTAAATAGTGATGCGATGAAAATCTAATCGAATTAATTGAAAGGATGACTTAGGTCATGAAATGGTATGTGATGGTGGGTATGTTTATTGACTATTTGTGTGGAAGCAAGGCATGCATATTTTTGGTGTCTACATTTTCCCCTTTTTGTCTGATGTCTTAATAAGGTGTTAGACAAAAATGATGAGAGTGTTTTTTTATGGGTGATTTGTAGCGCAATACAGGAAACACCATTTTCTTGTGTGTGTTTCATTTTTAAAGGTTGCCCCAGTCCAAAGGGGGTATTGAAATAGAGTGTGCTACCAAGGGATCAACTTAATAGGGAAACCAAGGGGTTTACACCTATAAACATGTGATCCGTGGAGGTAGACTTAGTTTAACGAGAAAGCCAAGTGATGGGGGGCCAAAGGGCATGCTTCCCATAGACATATGACAGAGTCCTAAAAGTTGGTGTTTGTTTTTTGACTTAGGTGTTTGGGTCCTTTGAAAGTGGCAATACTTATGCAAAGGGTATTTTGTCATGTCTTAAGGGTGCAAATGATGATGGTAATTACAAAATGGTGAATAGTTTAAGGTAATCACTCCATGATTGGAGGTAGAAAACACTGTGATTGGGGAAAAAGCAGGGCATATAATTACCAGAGCCATTTGGTTTTTCATTTTAACTGTGGTGTAAAAATGACTTTGGTGAATTGATTTGGGAATTTTGAGGTGTTTTTGGGAGATTTCGAGTGATGACATCCTCTAGTAGACAAAGGAAACCACCAATGACTGAGGTAGGTCAATTTTTACCCTATTTTTGGTGTGAATTTGAGTAGTTTTAGGATCTTATTGTCATTTTTGGGGCATACGGGTGCCCTAACCAGAATCATTGGTGATTAATGTGATCTCCAGCATGATAAGAAGTAGAATCATTGGCGATTGAGATGAATCTAGTGATTCATCTATGTTTTTCATAATTTTGGTGAAGTGAGAATGTTTGATGTTTTAGATGTTGTTAGTGAAAAATATTTTGTGTTGATATGTTGTTGACATATGTTGATGACATTTATTGATGATACTAATTGATGGTTTGTTCACTTTTACAGGTGGATGTGAAATTAAACATTAGAGACCGTATTCCATTGATTTTAGAGTAGGTGAGGGAGGACATGTCAGATGATGATTGGGATCATATAGAGGCCATTGGTTTTGGTACCATGAGGCATTACAGACGGATCCACAGATGTACTGATACTAGCACTGTTAGAGAGGTGGAAATTTTCCACCAACACTTTTTGGTTGCCTACAAGAGAGGTCACTATTACTTTGGAGGATGTTCACCATATTTTGAGACTAATGATATGTGGGTCAATGGTGTATACCATCACTGAGGCAGAGAGGGATGAGGTGATGGGTAGATTGTATGGGGAGGATGTTGGAGACATCAAATATGAGTCAGGGGGTTTTTCCTACGGTTGTGTTTATTTTCCTGAGAGGGTGGGTCATGTTCAGATGACTATGATTATGATGGCCATCATGTGTTATGCATTTCCAGATTTCAGGAGTGGTCATTTTCCATGGATGATGACAAGGGTGGTGTTGAGATGATGGAGGATCGCACAGGTTTTTGAGTGGGGGCCCACTCTTCTTGCACATACATTCAAAGAGTTGTGGGCCTAGAGGGCTCAAAAATGTTATGGTATAGATGTTGGTTTTATGTTACAGGCTTGGGCCTGGGAGCACATTGCTATTGCTTGACCAGCTAGGTTGTCATGGGCCATCGGTGATCAGCACCCTGGCTTCATGAGGTGGAGATTAGATAGAGGATCGTGTGGGGAAGAGGAAGAGGACAAGGTTTTATAGGGATTTGTTGACTGGACTGCAGGTGGGGGATGTTGTGTGGAGGCCTTACTTGGATTTATTGACCTGGCATGAGTATCCTCATGACTTATGTGGTTTACAATAGCCTATGTGGCTATAGGAATGGAGAGCAAGAAAGCATGAGTTTTTTCATTTTGATCATGTTTGGAGACAATTTGGACTATAGAGTAGGGAGTGCCCATAGGATCCCATTTAGTATAGGCTAGAGGAGACAGATATTGATACTTCGAGGGCAGTGGTGGCGAGACCTTTCACGTTATTGCTGAGTTTCAGGGGGCTATAGGCCCTAATGAGGAGGGTGTTATTGTAATGATTGATGATGCAGGGGTTACCCTAGAGTATAGTGCATGGTGGGTTCTTGCATTGAGGAGTTTTGATAGAACCCAGAGTGGTATAGAGGGCTGCTCAGTGGGTGAGATGAGTATGTGCTCGAGTAGAGGGAGGAGCATAGGGAGGAGAGGTAGAACCTAATTATAATGAGGAGGAGGAGGGGGATGATGACCTATCTTCTACTATTATAGTGATGACATCTGAGAAGGTTGTAGTGGAGGGAGAGAGGGATGTAGCTCGAAGAGAGAGAGAGAGAGAGATGATTTGATTGGTGTTCAGGATACCCTCATTGGAGAGAGAGATGGATTGACTAGTGGAGAGGGATGGACTGAGGGTGGAGAGAGATACGATGATGGGGAGAGAGATAGTCTCCAGGCACAACTTGTATAGGTATCTGCTGATAGAGACAAGTACAAGGGACATAGGGATTCATTGAAGAAGGCATTTGGGGATCACAAGGCCTTCTATATCTGGTGCGGAGATGTTAGTGATGGCTCATTCTGGTAGGAAGAGGGGAGACATCTACAGTACCTCCTCCTCCTAGGATGATTTCAGTGGCTCACTATGATGTTGTGATGGTGAGAGTGGGATTATTATGTTGATTTGGTCATCAAGAACTAACCCGATGCCACTTTGTATGTAGATCACTTGGCTTCCAAAGGGGCAGCTATAGGAGCAGTGAGGCCTAAGTGCATAAGTGCAACGAGCATGGGAAATCCAAAATAGAGACCAGTGGATGTTGGCAAGGGAGGATCTGGAGGTGAGGTTATTGTCATGAGTGTTATGAGAGGGGGAGACACAGGTGCCATTGGAGGCACACCTATTCCTAGAGGAGAGGGTGGTGTTAGTACATGATGCTTGGAGATGTGGATTTTACTAGTTGATTTTGATGTATATGATGACATAGGCTCATAGAAGCCCATTTTTGTATGATGGCATATATTGATTTTTTTTACTTTGACTATGATGTGTACCAGAATTTTATTTATATATACGATGATGTTGATGATGGATTATGGCTTATATTGTACTTTAATTTTCATGTGGTATATGTTGTATGTTTTTATTTGAAAATGTGTTAATGTTTTAGATGGATTTTGATGAATGTGATATGTTAAAATGTTTGGTTACATATGTTTTAGATGTGGTTAAATGCTTGATTGATTTAAATGACTTTAAAACATGATCCAAAAAATGTGATAAATAAAAAATGTAACAAAATGTGGTAAAATTTGGAATGATTTCCCCACTATGAATTTAATATATACGCGACAGGTTTCAAAATGGTGTGAAAACACTTGCACTTGTGGCCTTCTCAGATGTTAAATAAGATTATCAATGGGTAGTTACACAATGAGAATGAGGGCTTGATGAATGTACCTTGCTAAGATGACAAAAGAGATATTGTATATGTAGGTGATGTGGGAGAAAGGGATCTAATTTTCAAAGGTTTCAAAGGGATAATGCCCCAGGTTTTTACATTATTTTGAAGCAAACTGATCAATACGGGAAGTTTTCTATAATGGGAAAGTTGATCGATGCGGGAATATTTCTTGGATGCTTTGATATTGATGTTTTTTAAGGTTGGTCAACGTGGGAAAGCCTTTTATATGAGTAGCCATCCTTTGAGGGTATGGTCTACATTTTTTACTTTTGACAAGATGGTCATCCTTCGAGGGATCGGTCCATAATTTTGACTGGTAGCTGTCCTTCAAGGAAGTAGTCTATACTTTTTATATTTTTGATAATGATTCAGACTTGTGAATAGTTGTCCTTCAAGGGATCAGTCTATTATATTATTTTGATAAGAGGTGCATCCAAATGATATATATTTGAGCTGAGGGAAAACCCCTAATAGAATTTTTCAAGAAGGGGATAAAATGTGCATCTGACCTACACACACATGCCCCATGACATGTTTTTATTGGTATGGGATGGATGGGTGTAATGATTTCAAGGGGTTCCTACAAAGGAAGGAACTTGTCTAGAATGAAATATGTGATGAACATTTGTGGTGCTCATATTTAATGTGTATTTAGGATACTGATAGATAGCCACATCATTGTAATGGTATGATGAAGTGATAGGATTTGGAGGTAACTACTATCATGATGATTGATTATTTAATAGTAGAAAGGATGCAAGTGTGAGGAATTCAAAGGTTTCCCTTCCCCATCAAGAGAAGTGAGATGATATGCTCCTGACCCATACTTGTGAGTAATAACATATGGACCAATCCAATTGGGGGAAAAATTTCCACATTTACTTCATTCTAATGTAGTGACATTTTTATTTTCTTTAAGTACAAGATCACCAATTTTAAAGTCATGTTCTTTGACATGTTTTTTATATGCTCTACTAATATTCTTGATAAACTTGATGATGTTCAAGGGATGCTAGACATTTTTCATCTAACAATTCAAGTTGTGTTAAATGGTCTTGGCAATGTTCTTTGTCAGGGATGAAATATTTGAGAGATACACAAAGTGACAGAATTTGGATTTTGAGAGGTAGGATGGCCTCTGAGCCATAGATGAGTGAATAGGGTGTAGCACCTGTAGGTGTGCGGATGCTAGTTTGATAAACCCAGAGAGAAAATGGGATTTGGAGATGCTAATTCCTACCTGTGTTGTCTATTATTTTCATAAGGATTTTGTTAAGTGTTTTTTAGAGGCCTCAACCTATCCATTTTCTTGAGGATAATATGGTGATGAGAAACTAAGTTTGATGTTGAATGCATCATAGATATTTTTAACTTCCTTATTTTAAAGGATTTTCCATTGTCTGTGATGAGCTTATAAGGGATACCAAAATGACATATGATATTTTGGTATATGAAATTGATGATAGGTCCTAATTTTTTTGAGGTTAAAGGAATGGCTTCAACCCATTTAGTGAAATATTTGGTTGTTGTGATTATGGAATGATGTTGTTGGGATGATTTAGGATTGATTGCATTGATGAGGTCTAACCCCCATTGAGAGAAAGGCCATAAATCCTGAGCAGGTTGTAGTGCTTGACTAGGGACATGGATGAGATTTGAGTGGAGTTGGCATTTAAAGCATTTCTTTACGTATGCACAACAATATTTGGTGATGGTAGGCCAGTAATACCCTAGTGTATGACACGTTTAGTGATGGCATTGCCACTGAAGTGACCACCACAAATTCCATCGTGGACTTCTTGGATTTCTTTAGTTGATTCATGTGATTTAAGGCATCGTAATAGTATATCATCAAAGTTGTGTTTATAAAGGATACCACCTATGATGATAAAGTGAGTGACACATTGAAGAAATGATATGTTTAGCACCATGTGATAAATCTGATGGAATTTTACATTCAGTGAGATAATCATATATCTGAGTGTACCATAGATTAGGTGGATTGATTGTCAATGACATTAATAGAAGGTAGCTCATTTTTATGTGAAGGATGATCCAAGCATTGAACAACTATGAGACATTTTAGTTTTATCCTTTGATTTTTTGTTTCAAAAGGGATGAGGGATCTAAGAGTATGCCATAGTATTTTAAACCTATTAGAAGATCTTGGAATAGCTTGAATGGTATAATGATCAAATGTGCCAAGGAGAAAGTTGACAAAAACTTTATATTTTTGAAGGATTTCATTTTTACATTGGTATTCTCCCTTGACTTGACTAATAACAAGTTGTGAATCTCTGTAGATTTCCAAGATGTGGACACCTAAGAGAATAGTGGTATTTAGACCCATGATTAAGGCCTTATATTCTCCATGTTGTTAGTACATTTGAAGTTAAGTTTGAATGATAACAGAAGTGGAATGTTCCAGGGAGGTATGATAACAACTATGGCTCCTCCCCCTCTTGGAATTTAGAACCATAAAAGAAGAGGGTCATTTTAATGGGGATGAATTTGGATTCATCGATGTTTTGATGGATTCATTGGGGAAGTATTCATGAGGTGGTTGATTATCTAGAAGGGGTGCATCAATCGAGTTGATATACAATGGCCTGACCTTTAATATATTTTTGAGATATGATTTTAAGGTCAAATTCAGTCATGAGCATAAGCCATCGAGTTATATGGTCATTATGATAAGGTTTAGCATGCATGGATTTAAGTGGATTAAAACTGGTGACAACATATGTCTTGTGATTAAGGAGATAATGTCAAAGTTTAGAGGTGGTGAAATATAACACACAACATAATTTTTCAGCTTCAGTATACATGTGTTTCATACTCATGGAGTGTGTGGCTAATGTAGTACATGACCTTTCATGACCTTGATTGTCATGGTGGGTGAGCATAGCTCCTAGATCATGCTCTGAAGTGGATATGTATAGATAAAATGGATCCCCTTCATAAGGTGGAGTAAGCACAGGTGGTGATAATAGATATTTGTTTGATTTCATCAAAGGATTTTTGGACAATCAGGATCCCAATGAAATTCTATGTCTTTGCAGAGAAGATGGTGAAATGGTTGACAATGGTCAGAAAGTTGTGATATGAAACATCAAATTGACTGTAGTTTACCTTGAAGGCTACAAAGTTGTTTAAGATTAGATGGTGGAGGAATTTCAATGATTTCTCTAACCTTTTAGGGTCTACCTCAATGCCTCAGATGGATATGATAAATCCTAAAAGTTTTCCGGTGAGAACACCAAAAACACACTTTGTAGGATTAAGGCGAAGAAAAAATTGGATGAGACGAGTGAAGATTGATTCAAGGATATCAAGGTGGTATTTTTCATGATTTGGATTTTCCTAAAAGGTCATTGACGTAGTCTTCGACAATTTTGTGGATGAGGTCATGAAAAATGTATGTCATGACGCGTTGATAAGTAGCCCCTACATTTTTAAGGCCAAATGACATGACACAGTAGTAGAAAGTTCCCCAAGGGGTGATAAAAGAATTTTTTTTGTTAATCTTTGGGAGTGATGAGGATTTGGTTATAACTCAAAAAACCATCCATAAGGGAGATCATTTCATGTCAGCTGTTAGGTCAATGAGCTGATCTATGTTTGGAAGAGGAAATCATCCTTTGGATAAGTGAGGTTGAGATCCCTGAAGTATGTGCAAATGTGTATCTTTCCTGAAGCTTTGGTTATGGGGACGAAGTTGGAGACCCATTGTGGATATTCAATGGGTATGATGAAGTTGGTAGATAAAAGGCATTGCAGCTCTTCCTTAATAAGGAGAGCTATATGGGGATGTATTTTATGGAGTTTTTGTTTAACTGGTTTAGCATTAGGATATGTGACTATGTTGTGTATGATAATGTTAGGATCAATTTTAGGCATATCACTATATGAATAGGTGAAGGCTTGGTGATATTTGTTAAGAATGAAGTGAAATGATCTAGTTCTTGTGGATCTAGAGATTGACCAACCTTAACCATATAAGGATCCTGAGGGGTGCCTAAGTTAACGTCAAGGGTGGATTCGTTAAGGAGATTTGGTCTGTCAGATGGTAGGGATTTCTAAAGAAAATGGTCTTCATCTCCCATACGTGAAAGGATATCCTGGTCATCCTGACACTGGAGGATATCTACGGTAGGTGAATCTTCATCAACCATTTTTGGCCAAACAAGGGGTAATGATTTAGTGGAGTGATTGGATTGATAAGTGAGTGGCCCTAAAGATACATCATTAATTAAAAAAAGTTAGGTGGGATGGGTACAGTGTCATCTATGTCCATAGGATCTTCAGGGTTTGTTGGTGATGATGGTTCTAGTTCAGAAATAGTTATGGATGTGGAAAGTTCAGATGTAGTGGCTTTGCACATTCTGGAAGTGAACCTTTTATAACCTAAACCACTTTTCTCATAGGCTTTAAGGGAACACATGAGGGGTTGATCATGGGTTCCTTGTTCATAATCCCCGAAGGCCAAAACCTCTCCATGCGCAACGATGGAGATACATATGAGTGAATTTTGGATTGTCAAGGGATTTGAAATTTAATGTGAAAGGCATGGCATGATGCAGATTGATAACATGGGATGGAGGATTATCAAGTCCCCCATAGATAAGGTTTGTTTTGAGATAAGCAGGACCATAAGAGATAATATCTCCTATGTTTGGGTCATACATGGGTTTCTTGTCAGGGAAACCATATGTTTTTGGGTGAAGGGATGGAGTTAAGCATGAGGAGATGATATTCCCCAGTGTAAGAATGTTTTACAACCTCACTAAGAGAGGAATCATCTAGTAACTTGGAAGAAGGGATAGATGTGTTGGTAGATACTTCATTAGATGACTCAGGTATGGATTTAGGTACAAGGACATCATTTGGGCAATACATCATGTAACAATCATCAAATGATTTGGATCAGGTGGGAATAGTGAAAATTCCGACCCTCATGTTCATATTTGAGACAACGATGGAGGGTGGAGGGAATGCATAGTGCATGGTGTATCCAAGGGCATCCTAATAACATGTTATACTGAAAATCTCCTTCTATAATGTAGAAGAGCTCCTGGTAGGGTTTTATGCCAAATTTAAGTGGTAGAATGATGGTGCCTAATGTGGGTGTGATGGTGTCATTGAAGGATCATAATAAGACTGGTGTTTGAGTGATAACAGTGTTGGGTAGTTTGAGTTGGTCAAAGGTGAGGGATGATATGATGTTAATGGAGTGAACTACTATCAATCATGACCCTCTTGATAGAGATGTCATTAATCTGAGTAGTAATGAAGAGTGGTAGGTCATGGTCCTCTAATTTAAGAGAGGGATAATTTTAGATGGTTTGAATGATATAGAAGAAGATGCTTTAAGGGCACCTATAAAGTTTGTGAAGGGAACTAGATCATTGGTCGGTATGGTTATGGATTGGAGGGATTCTTATCATAGCTTATTTGTGAAAAGGTCAATGTTTGAACCAAGCTCATAAAGTGACATCCTCACAAGGGAATTGATGTAATTGTTTGATAACAACCTTTTGTACCATAGTGAAAGGGGGAGTCGCTACTTGTATAAAATTTTGGCTTTAGATGATGATGTTTGGTTAGATTCCTCAGGAGCTAAGGAAATAGATATCTTAGGTTTATCAAACAAAGTAGATAATTCAGGAGGTGGAGGTATAACAATGAAGTTTTTACTTTTCTTAGGCTCAGATGACTCTTTGTCATAATTTTGTGAGTGCTATAGTGATGTGTACATTGTCAAATCAATGATCAGATTGCTTTAGGGATGGATTTTTTAGGTTTTAATGACGACATGATGCTAATGTTGGCATTGTGTTTGATTGAGAAGGAAGGAAGAGTAGAATGCCAAGTTCATGCACTTTTAAGTGAAAGGCCCTACAGTCCTCTATGGAATGGCCTTGTGTTTTGTGGTAATCACATAAGACATTAAAGTCATACCAGACAGGTTTCCATCCTCGATGATCATATGGATTAGGAGATGGTAACGTAATAAGTGACCACTGCATACGAGGTCATCTAAGATGGTGGCGTAGTGCCCTTTAGGTGTAACCTGTGGATGGGCACAATGGTTTCATCTATATTCTTCTCGGGAGGAAGTGAGATGGGTTGGCTTAGTTTGTAGGTTGTTTGTTTGTTGGTTGTGGAGGATTTCTGGGTGCCACAATGGATGGAGGATGAGGACCCTTTAAGGGTGGCTCATTGGTGTGGATAGTTAGATTTTGTGATGGGTAAAGGGTGAGGACCCAGTACATATATCATGTTGTGGAATGGTAGGTGTAGGATAGTTAGACTATGTGAATGGGTGCAAGATATGGACTAAATGTAGGGGTTTGGTAGGTGGATTTTGACCCTGAAATAATAGGGTGATTAATAGGTATAAGGGAAGCAAGGTCCATGCAAGGGGTTTTGATCTAGAAAAAAATATTGAGGGATTTTAAAAACTTGAACAACACCTTATTTATGAGGCCCTTTTGTGGTTTTGGATAGACTTGGTGTGGTTGACGAGGATGCAACAGAGTTATCTTTCCCTGAGGTCAAGGGTGTTTTGGGCTACTTGTTTTTCCGATGTTACTTTGGGTGTAGTTTTGGGAGGTGCAGAGGATACAAGTACATGGATTTGGTAATGGCATGTGACGAGGGTCATGGGGATAGTTTTAGTGATATTCTCAACAGTGGAGATTTAATAGTCACAGTTTTAGGCTCATTGGATACCAATGTTGACTCTGTAGGTTTTGATTTGATAGGAAATGAGGTGGGTTCAGGGATAAGCTCTATCTTTCTTATTGTATTGATAGTGTGGAAAACCTTTATTTTGTGGTTGATTTGAAAGATGAGGGATGGTTCAGAAAAGGTTACTTAAATATGTCAAGATTTTGATTTGGGGTGTACGTTCAGATTATCTAAATGAAGTTTGTACCTTTGTCAATCAAGTCTTAAATTACATTCCAGAACATGTGACACCTTTTGATGTCATGTCCATTAACCATATGGTATTTACAATAGTCATTATCTTGATACCAAATAGGTTTAGATACTGATATGTCAATGGGTTAGATAGGTGGGAGAGATATCATGTTGGCAGCAAGCTAGTTTGTCAAAAATGTACACTATAAGTCTCTCTATAGGTGTATAGCTACTGTTGTTGATGGGAGACACTTAGTAGCGGGTTTTTCCTTGGGAGAATATTTAACTACGACAACTGTTGGTAGATGTTTTATGACTTATCAGGGGTGGATGATGATTTAGATGGAAAATCAACTTTTTGGTTTCTTAGGACGAAGCTTAACCCGACCATCTTCTAGAGCTCGCAGTTCCAACTTATGCAGCCATGGTGAAAGCCTCATCAAAAGTTTGAAATGATTGGATTTGTAATGTAGATGAGATATGTTTGGCACATGCACGGTAGAAGACTTCAATTTATTTGTATTTTTGGTAATGAAAAGATAGTTGATTGACTACACCTCTCAAGTAGGTGAAAAAATCAGCAACATAGACTCGTCTTCAAATTTTTTGATGGCATATAGGTCATTGATAGTGACTTTACATGCTATGTTTATGGAAAATTTTTCTAAGAAGAGCTAGGAAAGTTGTGTAAAGGAGAATAAGGAATGTTGTGGAATGTTATTGTACCAATCCAAGGAAGGACCAACAAGAGACATGGGAAAGGTCCATAGCATCAGTTTTATTCATGAGCTATTAGATAGTAGGCATGATGGAAGGCACAAATGTGTTGTTGGTTATATTCCTTGCTATTAAATTTGATGAACTTTGGAATTTCCCAGTGAGGTAGATAGGATTTATATGGCACTGAAGGATGAATATAGTCATTACTAATCTGGTTATAGGAGAGCACATTCTTGGATGAAGATGATGTGGCTTTGAGATTGGTTATGCGGTTCAAAAGGGCTTGGAGAGGATCATGTTTTGTTTGTTGTTGTGAGGATGAGCTAGGTTGAAATAAAGACTGGCTAGGTTGTGAGTATGTCTGATACTATTGAGGAATGCCTTATTTAGTAAGGAATGTTTTTTTGGGGACATTTTGTTGAGAAATATTCTGTTGGTAAGGGACATTCTATTGTGAGTTGTTATATTGTGGAATATTTTATTGAGGCATGTATTATCAAGGTATATGGTATTGTAGGATGATTTGTCTATGGTATATTCTATTGATAAGGGATGTTCTATTATGGGATATTCTGATAGGATGGAATACCTTGTTAAGAAGATAACGGTTTGTAAGGGTTGTATGTACTGGTATTGAAAAGGAATTAATGTATAAGTGAGTGGTTATGAATATGTGAGGGGACTTTTGGAAAGAAATGGTAGAGGAAACAGAGGATGGTGCCTATTGCGGAATGTTTTGTAGAGGGATATTGTACTACGTAGAATGTTTTGAAGAGGTGTAGATTGTGGCATGGAGATTAGTGGTTATAGATGGTTGTGGTATGTGTTGTGAAATAGGGTGGGTGCTAGCAATGACACTGGTATTGATCAATGGTGTGGTTATCAGGGATAGACATGGTTATGTTTTTAATGGGAATAGTAATTGGTTGTAAAGACCTATGATAGTAGAAGAAGGCCACAAAACTCGATAGAGGTGTTTTTTACTTGTAAAGATACTGGAGGAAGGAAGTGGTGGTATTTCTTAAGAGAGGTGTATAAACCTATAGAAGGGCTTAGTGAATATGTAGACTAATGGGCAAGATTTGTTTTGTGATGAAATCATGTGAAGGTTGTAAATAGGGATTGAAGAGACATCTGATGTCTCAGGTTAACTTGTAAAAGACTAATCATTCTATGTTTCAAATGGATTTATAGAGATGGAATACATTTCAGGTTGACTGATATTTGGTGTTTAAGATTGATTTATTGAAGTGTATGGGTACAATTGTCTGGATGATCTAGGTATCAATTTTGATCGATGAGACATGTAATTGCAAGATGATAGGATTATAAGTTTATGGAATTTGTTGGGGTGTAAATGGTTGCATCTAAAAAAATCTAGGTATTCGGTAAGCATTGAGAGAAATAGGGTTTGAATCTAACATCTCTTCAAAGACAATGATCTTCCCTATCATAGAAAGGAGGTTCGGATGTTTCTGGTTGAGAGATTAGGAGAAAAGGGGTGTTCTATTTCTTGCTAGTCTAGATGTATGAAGGATTTTTACCATGATATTGATGTGTGTAATTACATAATTGTTGGTCCCATTTCTTCATTATTCCAAGTTTATTGGGTATTAGAAAGGGAATTGGATGTAATTGTTTGATAAAAAGGGTTTTGTGGTTGCATTGGTGTGGAAAATGTTGCATGGAATGAAGGAACATGTTGCTGAAATATCAAGAGGTGGGGTGGACATGTCTTCAAAAATTTTGGTTGCGAGCTTGTTGTCTTAGTAAGTGCCATAATAAAAAAACACACAAACACCTAGAAAACACAAAAATAACTAACTAGATTGATTTACAAACAACAAGAAAAATCAAGCAAAATTGTTATTTATATTTATATTGATTAATTATGAAAAAAGTGAAATGTGTAAGATGGTAAACAAAGGTCCTAGGAAATGGTCACCTATGGTTGGTTTCAACAATTTTTAAGGGTGGATTCCTCGATATACCCAAAGGTACGTGAGGCCCAAATCTGTACTACTATTGGTACGGGCGTGTATATTGGGGACTACCCCCCTCACTTCATGGTTCTCATTGTAATAAGGGAGTCAAGGTGCTGAGCTAATATATATCCAACAGATAGGAGATTATACTCAGCCAAAACATCGAATCGATTTTCCCCTATTGGGTGATGAAATCCCAATCAGTTATAACTTGGGTGGGAATTTGTTTGAATGCAGTTTTTTATTTTGAAGTGGTTTTGATTGTGTGTGAGGGAGGATAAGTGAATGCAATAAACTTGCCCTCCTAATTAGACTATGTAGAACAAGAAGGATGTCAAATTGTTTATTTTAGGATGCTAAAACAAAATGTTGATTTCAATGAAGACAGACAAAAATAGGGATGCAAAAATTGAAAGAAAATGGAAGGTTTTAAGACTTACTGTAAGAGCGCTCCATTCTACTTATTTTTTAGATTTTAGAAAAAAAAATTCAAATTAAGAACTCTTGATAATCTAGAAAACAAGCTTCCCAGAAATAGTGCCCTACAGATAGGTTATAAGAAACAAAAAATAGAAGGTAAGAATCAGGAAATTAGACTCTGAGATTATAAGAAAAACACATAGAGAAAAAGCAGGCGATTGGCCCAACTGCGGGCAATTATTACAAACATAAAACAACTAGTATTTTATTAATTAAAATAAAATAGAAGAACAATGTGACAAGGGCCCCACTGGGCATGCTAGAATTTTGATGACAATTTCACCTTCAAAATTTGATTTAGTATTTCAAAGAGGTAAAATGAGATCAAGCCTCAATTATGATGGGGTTTTCCAAGGTACCCAAAGGATGATCGTTGTTGGATGTTCGATTTTTGTGCTCCGTGAACAATGGGTCAAGATTCTTTTCCCGCAACTAACATCTGAAATCTACAAACACAAAATAAGATGGAGTTAATAATATGGATAGGTAGTTTTCCTAGCAAAGGTCAGTTCCCATAAGCCAAAGGACTTCCTTAAGTAGATGTCAACCCACTTTTAAAAACACTTAAGTTTATTCATGAGAAATAGGATACAATATATGAGACATGAAAATGTGATCAACTGTTTATCACTTATTTAGTATATTACATATATTAGTCTGATAATGATGATGTTATGAAAGGAAATATGTCTAGAACCCAAAATCAGAATCTAGGTCAGTATCTAGATTCTCATAAAAGTTAGAGCCCACTGAGCAGGCTAGGTCATCATCCTTAGTAAAGTATGAGTCTAGGTTCATTTGATGTAATCATCAGACAAAGAAGTCAGAAAGCTCATCCTCCGTGTCATACTGATGGGAAAAATCCAGAATCAGAAATCTACAAGGAATGATTTCTCTCCCAACTTCTGACTTAGATGCGGTGTTTGTGTCTTCAGTTATGTCAGAATCCCATGCTTCTTATTTGTGCTCGAACTAGGCCAAATCAGTTTTGTATGTGTTGTACTTCGTAATAGGCTTCCCAAAAACTCTTTAGTGGCCTCTTGGATCTTCTGGGTTGATGCAAAGATATTCTCTAGTCAATCAATGGGGGGTAGGTGGATGGTACACATAGCTCTAAGTCATACAATAAGTTGTATTGTTCCCAGTGCAAAGGATGTTGTATGATCCAGAAGTGAATTGATGTTAGTGATCAGATGATTAATTCCTGTTATGGCCATCTACAAATATCCATTCTTTAGCAAAAGGATTAGTAACACATAAGTACTTGATAAAATATTTTGAAGTGAAATATGATTACTAGATAAATAGATAACATAGAAAATGTAGGTGATTACAAGAATCGCAGACGATTCTTGCAAACACGTGTGATTCTAAGAAATATTAACAGGCTGCTAAAATAAATGATTTGGTCTATTTAAAAGGGAACCATGACTCTTTTAAATGTAATAGGGAAAGAACATAATGATTATGAAAATCTTGTTTTAAGATTAAATACATAATTTAAAGAGAAATAAATGAACCTTCATTTATATTATGAAATGATAGGCTGACAGTGATCATGCTTGGACGATGAACTGGCCTTATTGAGAGCTCCAAAATGCTTGATGGATGTGCTAGATGCAAAAGTACATTGATGAAGACCTGATAATGCTTCTGAATACTTTATAATGCTCCTAGTTTTTCTTGGATGGTCGTGAATGGTCTTGAAGAGAGGTAGGAAAACTAGTATTTATAGATTGCTGATGTTTGAGGGAATCACTGACATTTTCAGGAAGTTATATTTAGGGAGAGATATGAAGGGATAAACCTTCTAATTTTATCTTAGGTATAGGGGATGTAGGGGAATTATGGCTTGATAACTTAGAGAGGTTGAGTGTGAGGGTTTAGAGGGGGATAGATGTAGTTAGGATAATGAGAGGTAATTTAGAAGGTTTCCAAATTATACTAGCCATAACTAGTGAGACGTGAGGACTTGTCAAAGGGATAAGTTAGAGGTTGTTAGGATAATATATTTAGAAATTTTCTTATTTATACTATTTGTAACTAGTGAATTAGGATGAGTGAGGTGTAGGGGTGAATATGTGATTTAATTAATTCATTAATTAGCCGTAAAAGGGGGGATATGATTTAGGAAATTTGGGTTCATTTTATTATTTAAAGGGGTATAGTGATAATGTCCTAGGTTTAGGGATGTCATTTAAATAGCGTGATGGTGAGATAATTGAATTAATTTAAAGGACAAATTAGGTCATGAAATGGTATGCAGGTGGGTGTGTTTATTCGACTATTTTTGTGGAATCGGGGCATGAGAATTTTTGGTGTCTACAATCATATTATTCTTCCCATCTGTATATTGTATAAAGTAGACCATACCCTAAAAGGATGGCTAATCCTTAATACATTTGAAGGATTCCCGCATTGATCAGCCTTCCATTTTATTAGCACCCTAAGAAAGCTTCCCGTATTGATCATCTTTCTTTTAGCAGACTTCCCGCAGTGATCAGTTTTCTCTTTTCCTCTTACCAGAGCTGGGGCATAGTTTTAGGGAACACAAATTTTGGAGAACCCTATTCACTTGTACAATTACATCTCAAATCCCTTTGTCATGTTGACATTTGGTGTATGCATTCATTTCATCGATGCTCCTCACAATCTTTGGTGTGACCAAATTTCATTGGTGGCATACTAACATTTTTTTTGTCGCATGTGCCTTGTGTTACATAGATCCCATTTTTATTTACCTCCAATGTAGTTAGATGCATCTTTTCCTTGTACATTCCTTGATGAAACATATTTTTTTTCTCACCTGTAGGTTTCCACTGTTGCATTTCATTCTATTCTAATCCTATCATATCTATATGTCAACACATATTTCTTTATCTCAATCACCTATATGTTATCTATCGATCATATAACACATTTACTCTTATTTATATCCATCATTAATCACATCCATTCTCAATTTTTTTTCATCACATCTTATCCATATACATTCTAATCATCATGATCAAATTCAAATATAAAACATATAGTCATAATCATCATTAACACATCACACATTTATATCACCATTCTATCCATACACGTACACATCCAAAATAACCATCTAATGATACATTTATTTCACCATCATCATCAAATATAAAAAAATTGTATTCCATTACATCATCATCACATCTAATCTAAAATTCATCATCATGACATAAGATCTAAAATCATCATCATCATATCCAATTAAACCTATCACACCACATAATGAATACATAATAATCCATGACAAAACCACATATTATATATATATATATATATATATATATATATATATATATATATATATGAAAATGTGTATCAATACATCACATCCCTCTAAGGGGGCTCTCTCAAAGAAGAGATGCTATCAAAATATATGAACTGTATATCCGTGGCTCTCAAGCCCTCTCCTCCTAGGGTAGGTACATCACCTGATCCTTGAGCATATTTTCCAGCCTGGTGCCCTCCCTCCACTCACTATGTCTATTCCACTCTTTCTGTGCTCCTAGATGACCTTGATCCTCCTACTGCTGTCCTCTATAGGTGCTCCTAGTAGCACAATGTCTTCAGAAGCTTATCCAACAAGATCCCCTCGTAATAGCTAGCCTCTGTGGATAGTGCTCTGTACATGTCCATGGAAATCATGCCAAGAGCTACTACATGTACAAACCCCTGTGGAGATGCCTAGGCACCACTCACCAACTATGTTGCCAAAATGGTAGACATATCACCAAAACGGGCCATGTAGGCCTCTCTCTGTCATCGGTAGTGTGCTCTCTCCTATATAACTTGGTACCTCTCCTGAGTGACCACATCCTACTGTTGTAGAGTTGTGTCTCTCTCCACCCTCATCTACTCCAACTCGACACATAAATGTGCCACCTCTGCAAACTCTCCTGCTCCACCATCTAGGCCTCCTCTAGGAGTTACCTCTACATAAATCTCCATCTCCTATACATCCTCCTCTCCTCTATCCACATCCACCCTAGCTACCCATATAGTGGTCATCCAGTCACCAAACCTAGCCCCAATTCCTATGTTTTCTTCATCATCCCATGGTGCAGCCTTCTTCCCTAATGGATCTGTCATGATAGGGCTCGACAACTCCCTATCTATCTCATCCCATCTGTACAAAATATGACCATCTGGTATGGTCAGCATGATCCCAAACTTTCATTACACTCGATCAGACAGAATTTCCTTGATCATCTCTAGTTGCATCCTCTACATCCACCTGATCCTCCTCATCCTTTCCAACTCTATCTACACTAGGCCATGCGGGGAATTATCGATACAACGGCCACCTAATCTGATCACCATCAAACCTCGTAAGCTGATCCACATACCAATCCACCCTCCTCTCACTCCTATTGCCGAAGGCTTGATCAAACCTCCATCTAATAAATATTACCTCTAATTGAATGTGGTCTCTCGTGATCCATGGAAGCCTGGGTGGCCAAATCCCTATTAAATACTCATACACCCAATGATGCAATAAGTAAGCTACATCCAATCTTGACATTCGTCCTGATTTGTACATGGAAATATCATGCTAAACTTGAGCGTACAAGGTAATCCCAAGTGAAAACACCATCTAGTGGTCTACAATGTATGCCACTACACAAGCTAATTCCCATGGAAATCAAGCCCCACCAGAGTCTAGAAAATCATAACATAATACGACCATCATCACTATGCAGATCAAATGGCTGCACAGTACCCCGACCTCATATCTCAACTCATATGCAAAATCCCCTATAGAAAATATGATATGGGGCACATTGACTCCAAATAGCCATGTCAACACTGTTAATCTCTCCTCACTAGTAATGGGAACTATCTGCTCCCCCTGTATCTGCAATCTCAGAATCTGATACACATCCTCTATGGTGACTATCATCTCCCATATCCTGAACCAAAATGTCTCTGTCTGCTGATCCCATCTCTCCAAAAAATAAATCGTAATCCCTACATCATGTGGGATCCTCTGATAATACCTAAGTCCACCCAACCCACTTATGCTAAGTGATCCCACTCGGCATCTGTGACATCTCCTCTAACCTACTCATATAGAGCAGGCACTCTATCCCTCAAATACAAGGTCTCTCTAGTCTGCAATCACAGATAAAACATGTATGCATAAGATTGATTATACAAAATCACATCACAATCCATTAAAATTCATCAAAATCCAGTATAGTCCAAAAACCTGATCCTAATCCATTAAGTTTCATCCAAAATTCAATCTAACCCTATTTTATTGAATATTACCCTGGTCGATGCTAACCCTGGTTGGGTTGATGCGTTTTGGGGGTCAATCAATGTGCCTAAGAGTTGGGTCAACATCGACCCACCTAGGTTACCGCCAACTACCCTTGGCGTCATCCAATTTTTTGCAAAAAATGCAAAAACAAATAAATAAAACATTGAATTTAATTTAAGACCAACGTGGGTTTTTTTTACTCACCATCCTCTGAATGCTCTAGCACTTCTTCAAATCTTTGGTAGTTTCCATCTCTCAGTTCTCTCTTTAATCACTCTACTCTCCCTCATCAATTTCATGGGTGAAAATGAGCATCGTTGGTTGATTCCTAGGCTTATATATCCATCAAATTCTAGTTGTCGTTGATTGGACACAGTCAACGTTGAATCTCCTTGGCAATAATCATTATGGACTTCCCCTCCTTCCTTGCATTTTTTCCTAGGGCATCATCTATTGTTGACCTTTCAGTCCTTATTTTTGGCCATAATCACTCCTCTTTCGGGCATTTTTAATCCACAATCCTATCTAATTTGTGCACGAAGTCATCCTTTGAGGTCATATTCATTTTCCCCTTTGGGCATTACAGTCATCATTTCAAGTCCACTTTTGTGGCCATATTCATGCCCTTCTTGGAGGAACCTTTTTTTCATCAAATTCCACCTTTGTGGCCATACGTTTCCCCAGTTGGGGAATATTATATTTTCTTTTTTGGCCATTCTTTTCCCACTTGGAGCATATTTTATTTCCCCTTTTTGCCTTTACGGCCAAAATTTCCCCTTAGGGCATATTATTTCATCACCCACTTTTTCATTTTTCCTTCTTGGTCATTTTTAGTGTCCCATTGGGCACCATAACCTTTCATCATCGTCTCTTGTGGATGCATACCTTTTAGCTCGATTCCTTATGTACAAAGGATTTCACATACCTTTTTCATTTAGTTGCACATACTTTGATGTTTTCCTATAACCAGTTGGTCGTTGCATCTTGCATCCATACTGTAGTGATATTCACCCAATCAATGGTCTGTAGAAATTTGTATCCCGTCTCCATTGAGACCACAATTGTCCTCTACCAATGTGATATTGGAGTCACCACCATATTTTTTATTAATTTTGTGATTCCTTTTTACGTGGGGCATATTTCCTTGGTAATCATTTTACCCATTTTTATTTACCCACCATCCCTTTATCATCTATCTTTATCAAACACGTCATCGATCCCCCATTTGAGGAGGATCTCATCATCAATCCTTTTATTTTCCACCAACTCTCATTGTTTTTGTCTCATGGCTTTCTAGCTCAAACCACCCAGCAAAAAGGGGAAAAATGTAGACACCTAAATTTGGTATCTATACCCTTGATCACCCGCATGCGCATATTAATTTAATCCACCCCCTTATTTAATTAAATACCCACTTTAATATCTATCACCTTTGATTCACATTGATTGATTTAGCTTCAATCAATTTTTACCTAATCAATTAATCCACTTCCTTTGCTTCCCTTACCCTAATGAACTACCTATTTCCCATCCCTATACTTTTTCTAGCCTATCTCTACTACCAAGTCACCTACACTTCATCCTTAAATATCCTCTTCCCACCTAATCTTTTAAATTATTCAATCCCATACATAAAATCAAAAAATCACGCCAAAATCAAAACATCTATTCCCATTAGGGAAAATTTTGCCATCAACCCTATAAAGCTAAGTGCTTTCTTTCCACTCTTGGAACATATGCATGCAACCTAGAGCCTTCTTGCGACCTGAGCATCCTTCCTCACACTTGAGAATTCTTAAGACATTTACAAACCTTCTAAACATCCCTTCGGTTTTCTTGCATCGCTCATGATAATCTTTCATGAGTTTTTTCATCATCGTAATATGAATTTTGGTATATCTATCATATTATCATATATTCTTTATTCCTAACCTTTTGCAGGTACAAAGAAACTTCTGCAACATACAAAGGAATAATCAACATTCTTCTCCTAAAGCCCTTTCATTTGCAGGTTGCCTTTTTCATTCATTTATCCTTAGCCATATCTAACTTTGCAACAGTCATTGCTAACTTGCCTAGGTCGCCATCAACCCAAGTCTAGTTTTTCAAACATCCTATCAAGATCATTGTTTATGCCATATTTTCTACATCTTTTTCCTCATAATTCATCATGTAGGCCATCTCTCGGTTGTCGTAGACCTCTCCCATCTTCCAGTTGACATTCAGACCCTCAAGGTCTACATATTTTACTTATTTTGTAGATAATCCCTCCTTAGTCATTATCTCCCTACCTCTGGATAATTTGGGTCACCATCGACCCAAACCAGGTAATAGTCAATTTATAGTTATTGTAATCTAATCAATTTTTTAGATTAATCTTTGTCATTTTCCAGATTTAGCAATATTCATGTTTCTTTAGTTTCATCTTTTACATCACTTTTATTAAAGTAATGGGGGATGATATCCATGAAATGAAGCTATTATAACTAAAATGATGCACCACCTGGATTGTCAGATGTGAGAATGGGGCATCCAGTGAATTTGGGTAACACGGGTACCCCATGCAAGCTGTTGGAATTACAACTTGAGGTGGACCTCTAGAGAGAGTCAACTTATCCTTCTTAATCCTAGAACTAACACTACTACTACAGGAAAACCAATTAACTAAGGCTAAACTACTACTACCAAAGGGACATGGTAAGAAAGGTTACATGAGATGAAACTAAACCTACACTGAGAGTGGTGATGCACTAGAAGAAGGGGTGTGTCAATCACTTTCCCTGCCTACAAAATAGAAAAGTGGTAAATTTTGGGGAGGTTGGACAAGATACAAAAAAGACCTAAACTACACCAATGCACAATGGAGAGGGTAGAAATATATTCCACAAACCATAACACATGCAATCACCATTACTAATAAACACAACACACTTAAACCCTGTAATGAACAAATAGTATACACAAATCCTGCAAGCACAATGTGTTAGGAAATCTATTATTTAGTGCTCCATGGTTGATAATTTAATAGTAATATTATAATGTAATTTGGTGACATTATTTTTATGTAACAATAATGTATATTAGGAGTTTGTTGTGTACGTGAGTTTTGAGATATTTATGGAGGAGTGGTTGTAGCCACCTCCTTGATCATAGGATAAGTTTTCCTATATATTTGTAATCTACTGTGCAATAAAGATATAGACAAAGTAATAATATATTAATTATATTGGTGTGTTCAACCTGTTTATTGTTTTCATTTGGTATCAGAGCAGTATGATTCTAGTCACCCAGTGATGGAGTAAAAAATTATTTGGAGGGACATTAGATGTTCTTTGTTGTCCCATATATGAGAAAACATCTTTAAAGGCTATTGCGTAAAACTAATTTTTGAGTGATAGAAGGGTCATAATCAATTCTCTCACTGCCACTGTCAATGGAAATTAATATTTGAAGGAGTGCATCTGTAGAGCAATATCAAATTATTCCATGCGGCATGTGCACATTTGATAGATATGGCTTTTTCATTGGATTATTTACCAGCCTGGAATCCCATTTGAATGTCGCATTGCATGGCTTGATCAAGTTTTATTGGCTCTCGACATCAACATTGACATGGATTTGTATTACATGGATTTCAGAGTTGCATTGAATCCTGCCACTAGCAATTCAAAGTCGTTCCCAAGTATACACTAAATTCTCCTGCGCACTATTATTTGTTCAACACATGTAGTTTTTTATTTGACAGATCCTTCTATCAACGTGCCACTGCCACTATATCACTGTTTGTTTTACGTTGTGTAGTAGATTTGTGGATCTTCGTGAAAGTTTCAGTAGGCTTTATTTTGGCTCCACATGGCACATCAATTTATGACTCGATCTAATTCTACTGTCAACATTTATATGTTTCTAGATCGACTTCAATGATTCTGGCATAACAATCATCCACTGGAATCAGGAAATATATCTTAAGTATTTTTTTGTGGAATACAAGCCCAATCTGCTCTTACCTGAGGAGGCTAGCCATTGGAAGCAGAAGTATTTCATATTACCAGTGGTGGTAGCAGTCAAATCACCTACAAATATTTCCTTCACTGGAGATAAGTGTTCAAAACCACTTTAAAAAAAAACAGTGCTATATGTATATTTCTTATTATTGTTTTGTGATCTGTGTGTTTAGGTATTTAGTTTTTCAAGTCTCGGGTTTTCCACGTTTGTAAAGTGGAAGTTTTTGAAAAAAAGGAAAAGAGGATGTATTGTTTTAGTTTGTTAAATTAAGAGTCAAAAGTTTGATTAATATTATTTTTTTAGTAGGTCTATTAGTTTTGTATTAAGATATAGTTTTCCTTTAATTCAAGTCTTTAGGTTTTATTATGTTATCTGTAGCCTTAGGATAACCAATATTTAATATTGTTTGTCAACGTGGTTATTTACTTTTGGGTCTCAATGTCTAATGTTTAAATGTAATATTGTGTATGTAACATTGTGTATGTATCAATACACAAATGTCATTGTAGGGTCTCATATTGTTGTTTAGAGTCAATCCATATGTTAATCAAAATAAAAAGTAATTATGGTCAAGTCAAGTAGTCAAAAGTTTTAGTTATTGTCATTAGTTTGTAAAAGTGTCATCTTTCAAAGTTCAAAAAATTGTAAATAAAAAAAATTGCCCGTATTTTCATTTGTACGCACTATCGATGGAATCCAAATCCTATTGATAGGCATTTTGAAGCTCCATGATCACATCCGGCTGAACTAGCAGCATGACAATGGAGGATGAAGGCATCAGGAGGATGGAGGTCGATTCAACGACCTCTCGTCAGTCACCAACGACGGGGCCGTGCAGAAGCTGTGGTGGCATATGTATGGTGTGAGTATATGATTTTTAGTGTGGTTTCCATTTTCTCAGTGTGCTTCAGTTTGCAGTGTTCCTGTTTTGTGTGGTATTTGATGGATGTTGGAAAGAGAGTTGTGTTGGAGCGCAGATGACTGTCAGTGATCCTCTGACTGACTTGGTCCTCTGACTTCGTACTTCTGTTGGAAGATGGTCACCTAGAAGAATACGTTCACTAGCATTAGTGACCATGTGCAGCAAGACCTAACTAGCAAGATCCATTCAAGAGTATGTTCTTCGATGCATTTTTCTTCTCAGTATCTATATGAGTGGAATTTCACATTGTGGGGGGGAATACATACCAATGTTCCATTCCCATTCTGCACCCAAAATGACTTAGTCAAGGAAAGCTTCTAGTGGCAGTGGCAGTTTTCTATGCTGTTCGAGATCGAGTGGCAGCGATCAATGACAGAGACTACGATTAAGAACATTACGATTCTTATAGGAAGTAATGTGAAATTTTTTCAATATATCTTCTATTGTGTGGTTTTGTAATATGCCAGTTGTGTTTCCTACATAATTCCCTGATGTATAAGCATAGTGGACAGATGAAAGCACAAGAAAAAATCAGCATCATGATATTGAGGTTGTTGGTTGTCCTGTAAAACCATCCATGTTGAGGTTTTTGGTTTTCCTATAAAACCATCCATGGTTGAGGTTGTTGTCTGTCCTGAAAAACCATCTAGATCATGAGCATGCATGGGTGGCACGCTGCAGAAGGAAGTGTGATTATTTTTCTCCCATGTTCAAACTAAGGGGGGGAATGTTAGGAAATCTATTATTTAGTGCTCCATGGTTGATAATATAATAGTAATATTATAATTTAATTTGGTGACATTATTGTTATGTAATAATAATGTATATTAGGAGTTTGTTGTGTACGTGAGTTTTGAGATATTTATGGAGGAGTGGTTGTAGCCACCTCCTTGATCATAGGAGAAGTTTTCCTATATATTTGTAATCTTACTATGCAGAAAAGATATAGAGAAAGTAATAATATATCGATTATATTGGTGTGTTCAACTTGTTTATAGTTTTCACAATGAGAGGTAAGATGCAAACAATAAACCAGAAGAGGGTGTAAAGATCAAAACAGACATAGTTTATTTCATCCATAAAAATTTATACAATGCATTGTTATAAAAAAAGAGGCATGAAGCCATTACAAGGATTTTGAGGAAGGCTTGAATCCCCAGAATAGGGGAGCATGGGGAGGAAAAATGACAAACAATGTTTACAATGCATCCCTTTTACAATTTATAGCAATTTAGGAAGAGAGGAGAGAGAAGATGGAAAAACTTGGATGCATGCATTATCCACCTACCAAATGCAATATTCAATTTAAAACATCATGGGACATGTTCATATCCCATCACTACTATACTGTAGCTTTTTGGACAAGAAATTAGCTCCCATGCCCCATTAATGGTGGAAGTTCATTGTAAAGTGCCCTAGAGTACAAGAGAATATATGTAATTTTTGGCTCCTTCTGGATCATCAAAACTTATATCTGATAGATGTAAGAACATAGAGGATTCCAAGACCTTTTCAAAAAGTCCAATTTTGCATGAAACGGAGATCTGGGGAGAAATTAATGGCGTTTTAAAAATCACAAACCAGTGGTAAAGCCCAACGGCCATTACTATTGCTTTCCCAGTTCATTACGTCGATTTGACCATGCACTACTACCTTTTGCATCGCTAATTTCCACATGCATTACTTCACCCTTTTTTTGAATTAAAGGAACCCATTTTCCCTAAATGAATCTAACTCAGAAAAATTCTTGTATAGCATATTGAACGACATATACTCTACTTAGCTCAGTGGGCGAGTTGAGTAAACAACTCGCCAATCAACCTCTTTACATTATAATTATCGAGTTCTTCACTGTAGTGATTTTCATTTTCTTTTCTTTGTATTACACTATTCCCATGCAACAATTTTCTCTTCTATTCACCACTTGACTTCTATGCTCAACGCGCCATGTGCTTTGTGACATTCCCATATGACGTTTCTTACTTGCTGACCTAAGTCTTAGCTTCAGGATCTACCACATTGCATTGATAAACTTGGCCTTTCATCACGTTGATTTGATTCTACATTTCTTGTCGAGTTGGAGCTATCACCCTTGAAATCACCTCTTCACATGTTGATAGTCTAACGGTTCATTGTAGCAATCTACACCATCTATACTTTGTTTGTGTCAAACTCGAGCCTCACTACTCCATCTGTATCGAAATGACCTCACTTAACTTACAAAGAAAGAGCTCTCATTTTCACCACAACACTCTAATGATTCACCATTCTACATCTAATCTTCCTGTCTTGCCTCACCCTGTGTCGAACTTGACCCCCCTTACTAATTTCAGTAAGTGTACTTTAAATCTCTACAACTCTACCATTTTACCTCCTTTCTGTGTCGAATTGGGACTTGCTACACTCATCTCGGCATTTACATTATGGTGAATCCACACTACTCTTCTTGGCTTACGTCGAAAAAATTCCCACTTACTATTTTAGTAATTTTCCTCCAAATCTCCGCAACTCTCCAAACAACTTTCCCTTCTATTGCGTTGAACTCGCTTCACTCTGCTTTCTTGGAATGCAAGCCAAACAATTGGTTCACTAATCACTAGGTTCCACCTTGCTGAGCTTACAGGGAGCTCTGCCCTATCTTATCTTAGAACGCAAATTCTCCATTCGATGGGCTGAATCAATGCTATGTTTCCATGGATTACACCCAGGTTCCACCGCATAGACTGAGCTTCATTTTATCAGCTTGCTAGTCAAACTTCTCACCAACCCAAGCTGAATTCATCGTTCTTTACTTTGTTTTCCTGAGAAGGTCTTCATTCACTTTGATCATGGCTCATCCATCCCCATTGGTTTCCAATCTCCCTTTCTTGCATGTACCGATTCATCCTCCAACTCGCCATAATGAGTGCTCAACTTACTTTTCCCACCCAATTCGTCTCTATGCTCATCTCGATATGACGAGTTATTATCCCTGGGGGCTACTCCATGTCGAGCCCCTTTGTTTATGGCCCTGACCCATCCTTCCACCAACATGAGCTTGGCCCTATATTATTCTTTCTCACTCATCCTAAGCTTCATCTTCTATGGCCCAAATGTTGACTCCCTTGGCTTGGCAAGTCAACTGAATGTCAAGCCCATTGTTTTCTAGCTCGAAGAGCTCACCCTATACCCATTCTCAATGCCGATGTTTCCATCCAAAATCACTAAAAACAATTCCTCCCACTTGTCACCTAGCTCACCATTTACAAGTTCCTCAATATTCTGAGTTCAGGGAGCTTGGTTCTCCACCCGCTAATCATATCTTCAACTCAGCTCGCAGAGCTACTCGGAAAGCCCATTTTGGCCTAGTCTCCATTTAGACCTCCCTTGCCATTTTGGATTTTTTTTATTTTTGGGGGACTTCTTCAATATAGAGGACCATAAAGATGATAGTGGGCTCTTTGAGAGTTATTTTTCAAGCGTTGGCCACTTCCGGCTCGACGTGGTCCTGTATTCCATCAATTTGAAGTTGATCTTAAGGGTCAAAACCAAGAAGAGGAAAAAATTCTTCAACATGATTTTCACTGCTGAATTCACTGAACATAAGCTCCCAAAGCCTTGGAACCATCCATAAAAAACTTCATTTCTAGGTGCCCCTCTGAGTGTCTGAGCCTAGTCACATCCCAGTTGTCTATTTTTCCTAGGGAGGGAAAAATGGATAACAATTTTGCTGACTCGTGGGTCCATCTGCCTGCCAGATGGAGTAGACCAAATACCTTGAAGCATCCATTAGGCATGTAGTCCTCTGAAGTAACTCAAAACTGATATATACTTGAAAAATGCATTCTGAGCCATTTAAAGCATTATCATGTAACTGCCACCTACTATTTATTCTCTAGACACTGCTGAAAGGCGTTTCTCTGAACTAGTTTTGGGAAGGCTACCAACTGCTGATTTTCCACTTTTTGCAAGGATTTTGAAGCTTAGCTGCAGCTGATCTCAAGGGACAAAGAATTGAAAACACTGAAAAATAGTCTCTTAACTAGATTTTAGTTGCTCTATGTTTGTATTCTCTTGAAAACTATAACTTATTCATGTAACTATGATCCATTTTCTATAACTACTTATGGGGACATGATGTATTGCACTGCTTAGAGCAACCATGAAAAAAATATATACACAAAAAAAAAAAATCATATATGCCTCAAGTAAAACATGCAAAGTGTGCACAAGAACTTATTCTACTAAAAACAAACCTAGTCCTACCCTACACTAACCATAGAAATGAGTAACTCACACAAAACCGAATACTAATAATGTAAAGTAAATGCCCTTTCTCACAACTTACAACCAATAAGATGATTTGGAATTAGAAAAAAGTGTTGTTGGGAGTGAAAAACTCATTGTAAGGTGATTTTCCACTTCATTCATCAAGGTATCAACTGAAAACAAGACAAATACCTCCTCTAGTTGATCTTCATTTGGTTCTAGGAAGTATTGCAGCTGATCCTTGGCACTTTGTGGCTCATCCTCATGCTTAGAAGTAATCATGAATAGTTCTGGTTCCTCCCTTGGATCTAATGAAGCCAATTACTTGATGGGGAAATATCTGATCTATTGGATCTGTCCACTGCTCTGAATTCCAACTCCAATAATGAAGTCTTCTTACAGACATTCTTGGAAAAGGTGACTATCTGTGAGCTAATCTTTCTCTTATTGCTCATTTACAGACAATTGTTTCTCTACCTTGATGATTATTATGAGATTGATGTATTCCTTGATTTCCTCTTCCTCCTTGAAAACATGGAACTCCTCCTCAACATGTAACTTACTGTGATTACTTGTAGTATCTAATGGAGTTCGCAAATCACTACAATCAGTTGAAACCTGCTGCTCACCTAGGAGTTCCTTCTCCTCCATTTGAAGAAAAAATTTCTCTTGAATGGCATCCACTTCTAACATGAAGTCTGATAAATAAAATGCCTCAACTAGCTGCTCTAGAGGACTGTTTGGGGTAGTAAGGTCTTCGTGGATGTTCTCCTCCATCATGGACTCATCAACCAAATCATATTCTCCAAATGAAAGAAAAAATGTTTCAATGATATCCTCTTCATTCAATGTATCCAAATCTGATTTGAACTCCTCCATGTGCTCCTTTTCAACTAGACTTGGAGTTGATTGTTTTTCCTCCCCTCTAACTAATTTTGTAGCTGGTGGTGGATTGAAAACTTTTGCAAGGATGGTGCCATCATGCACAATGCATTCCTAACACACAAACTGTTGATCATCACTTTGTTCTTCTTTCTCTAATTTTGTTGCAATATCAGTCTTGACCTCTTGTTATTTGATCTCAACCTTCACCAGAGGCTTAATCATTAAGGGTATTTTCTTTATATCAAACTTGGCAGCCCACTCTTTCAAGTTTCTTGCCAACTCTTCTTTACTAAGTTCTTCTTGTTTCTCCTCTCCTCTACTTATTTTATGATTTTGTTCCTCTTAAAATGGTTTTAGGACTACAAGAGGAGGGTAGGGTTGGGACTCAACTGGTTTTCTCAATGTTTGAGGTGGTGGGAGAGACATAAATTCCTATTTCTTTGGAGGGGATGGTTTCTTGTAAGGGAAAAGGGTAGAAGAATTAATATGGGATGGAAGACTAGAAGATGGACAAATGGATTCCACACTAGGGGCATGATGCAACAAGTTAGAACTATGAAATTCAGGATGAAATGATGAATAATGGGAAGGAGAAAAGGAAGAATAAGGATCTGGTGGTTGACTTACGCATTAAAAATCTTATCTTACATCAAGCTCATAATCCTCTATCTCCTCAACCCATTGTGCAAGTTGTGGAAAAATTTCAACCATGAAGTCAAGCTTTTGTTGAAGGTTACAATGTCTTGGAAAATGGCCCACCCATGGACAAGGTTCTATGAATCCAATCGTGAATGCTTTGATTTAAGAAGTAGCTCTTGACTGCATCATCTTAGCCTCCATACTTTGAATTGTCATTTGAAAATCAACATTCTCCACATAATTGCTGTCAGCATATGCATATCCCTCTTGATAGGCTTCATAGTTAGAATGATTCTAATACTTCTCACAAGGATACAAAAATCCTATAATGGCACAATGAGAGGTAAGATGCAAACAAATAAACCATGAGAGACTGGAAATATCAACAAAAACATAGTTTATTTTCTCCATGAAAAAATTTTTTTTATTGTGCATTGTTATATGCATAAATGGCATGGATCCATTACAATGATTTGGAGGAATTATTAAAGCCCTATAAGAGGAGAGCATGGGGAGAAAAATGACCAACAACCTTTATAATGCATCCCCTTTACAATTTATAGCAATTTGGAAGAGAGGAGAGAGAAGATGGAAAAACTTGGATGCATGCATTCTCCACCTACCAAATGTAAAATTCAATTTATAACATCAAGGGACACCTACATATCCCATCACTATTGTATTGTAGCTTATGGGACAAAATATTGGCTCTCATGCCCCATTAATAGTGGTAGCTGACTGTATAGTGCCCTAGAGTGAAGGAGAGGAAATTCCATTTTCTACTCCTTTCCGCTCATCAAAACTTAAATATGAAGAAGCTAGTGTGTAGAGGATTCCAAGACCTTTCTAGAAAATCTAATTTTGTGTGAAATGGAGCTCTAGGCAGAAAGTTATGGAGTTTTGATAATCGCAAACTACCGGGAAAGCCAAGGGCCATTACTCTTGCTTCCTAGTTCATTGTGTCGATTTGACCATGCACTACTGCCTATTTCATCACTAATTTCCACATGATTTACTTAACCCTTTTTTTGAAGTAAAGCAACCCATTTTCCCCACATGACTCTAACTCAACCAACTCCTTCTATAGCGTTGAATCACATATACTCTACTTAGCTGAGTGGGTGAGTTGAGTAAACAACTCGCCAATCATAGCTTTGCATTGTTTATAGATCTCTTCAATGTGGTAATTTTCATTTTATTTTCTTTATTACACTGTGCCCATGTGATAATTATCTATTCTATTCACCGCTTGACTTTTATGCTAAACTCTTCATGTGCTTTGTGATGTTCCCATATGCCTTTGCTTTCTTAGGTTTGCCGACCTAAGTATTAGCTTCACGATCTACCGCATTGCATTGATAAACTCAAACTTCCTCATGTTGATTTGGTTCTCTATTTCTTGTTGAGTTGGAGCTATCACCCTTGAAATAGCTGCTTCACACATTGATAGTTTGACAGTTCATTGCGACGATCCACACAATATTTACTTCATTTATGTAGAACTCAAGCCTCACTAATCCATGACCCCACTCAACTCACGATGCAATATCCCTCATTTTCACCATAACACTTCAACGAATCACCATTCTGCATTAAAGTTTCTTGTCTCGACTCACCCTGCATTGAACTTGACCCCCCTTACTATTTTAGTAAGTGTCCTCCAAATCTTTGCAACTCTACCATTTTACCTCATTTCTAAGTCAAATTAGGTTTGTTATACTAACCTCGACATTTGCATAATGGTGAATGCACACTACTCTACTTTGCTTGCGTCAAATGAATTCCCACTTACTATTTTAATAAGTGTCCTTTGAATCTCCACAACTCTGCAATGATCTGCCATTCCATTACGTTGAACTCACTTCTCTCTACTTGTTTGGAAAGCTAGCTAAATAGTTGGTTCACTAACGACTGGGCTCCACCTTGTTTCTTCCACCTCACCAAGCTCATAGGGAGCTCGACCCTAGCTCATCTTAGAACTCACATTCTCCTTTCTATGTTAAGTCAATGGGCCAAATTACCACCATGTTTCCATAGATTATACCTAGGTTCCACCACGTAGACTGATCTTCATTTTCTTAGCACGCTGGTCAAGCTTCTCACCAACCCAATCTGAACTCATCATTCTTTACTTTATTTTCTTGAGCAAGTATCCATTCATTTTAATCGTGGATCAGGATTCCCTACTGGCTGCAAATCTCCCTTTCTTGTGTGTGATGAATTGTCCTCCAACTCACCACAATGAGTGCTCACCTTGATTTTCCCACCCAATTAAGTTCTATTCTCAACTCACTATGGTGAGTTATTATCCTCGGGGGGCTGGATCTATGTTGAACCCCTTGGTTCGTGGCCTTGACCAATCCTTCCACCAACACAAGCTTAGCACTATATTGATCACCACACTTACCCTGAGCTTCATGTTCTATTCCCTGAGTGTCTAATCCCTTGGCTCGGTGAGTTAACTTGCCGAGACCACTGTTTTCTTACCCGAAGAGCTCACCCTACACCCATTCTCACTGTCAGTTTTTCCGTTCAAACTCACTAAATCGAGCTCCTCCCACTTGTTTCCTAGCTCATAATTTACAAGCTCGTCAATCTTATGAGCTCAGGGATCTCAGATCTCCACCCGCAAACCATGTCTTCAATTTGGCTCACCGAGTAGCTCACCAAGCTACTCAGCGAGCCCATTTTGGGCTGGTCTCCATTTAGACCCCCCTTACCATTTTGGTAAATTTTGGATTTTCTGGGGGACTCCTTCAACATAGAATACCAAAAAGGTGATAGTGGGCTCCTCGGGAGATATTTTTAAAGCATTAGAAATTTCTAGCTTGACGTGGGCCCATATTCCATCAATTTAAGTTAATCTTAAGGGTAAAAACTCTAGAAGATGAAAAAAATCCTCAATATGATTTTCACTGCTGAATTCACTAAATGAGCTCCCGAAGCCTTGGAACCATCCATAACCAACTTCATCACTAGGTTCCCCTCTCAGTGTATAGGTATGGTCACATCCCTTTTGTCTTTGTTTCCTGGGGAGGTTGAAATGGATAACAGAATCCAAAAATCTTATTAGAATTGCGTTGTTGGGAAACCCCCGCATATATTTATATAATCCCTCTTCATTCCATTTTTGCAGGTCTATCAAGTTACAACAAGAATAATCCATTCAACACCCATACATACATATTATCACATCTGAGGTAACAGACACCCTCCAAAACTTCTTAGTTGCTAGTCGCTTTCATCGATAATGATTGAAAGGGGGAAGAAAGCATGATGCCCCCTAGGTATGAGGAGGATAGAAGGTTATCCAATGATAGTGAAGGGAAAGGGCCCTCCACCCTATGTCTGAGGAGCTAAAGGCATGTGATGATGCTTTATGATCAATGGAGTATGAAATTAATGATGTGCATGTGAAGGAGATCTATGCGGTGAAGGTAGTGGTGATAACCTATGTGAAGGGGATTCTCATCTAGGGGACTTATGTTGAAAAGGTGGATTAGTGGACCTATGAGGATGATAACGTAGTGAAGTAGGATGTGTGTGAATAGGAGAAGTAGGTGATGAAAGTGCCTTAGATTTGAGAGGCTGAGATACTGTAGCTGGTGGAAGTATATCATTGAGACTATGTTTAGGCAATGGTGTGCATGGTGGAACGCCTTTGAAAGTGATTACTTGTTTATTGTGAATGAAGTCTAGACACAAATGATTCATGGAGGGAATAGCTTGATCGATGTAGAGCTAAAGAAGACCTATGAGCATGTCACAACCTTTTATTGAGGATGCCACAACTAATGACACAAGCATGGTAAGAGGCCCGACTGTAATGAACATCCTAATGTAGCCAAAAGAATTAGGAACTAGATATGAAATAGTAGAAATTGGACATTTGATAGCTATAAGAAGTACTATAGAGCATACACTAATATGAGCCTCTAGATAGACCATGGTATTATTAATAGTTTATGAGCCTATAGAAGCATTAATGTGTAATGAGTCAGAAGAAAATGTTGCATGATAATTGTGATATGAAAATGTAAAGGCTGGTGGTGATGCATCTGTAGAAACGATGAGAAAATCAAGGTTCCCCGATGAAAGAGTGATATGTAAACCTATACTTTGGAAATTTACGAGACCGTCAAAATTTTTGTTCCAATTATTTGAAAATGATAGAAACCTAAAATTTAGTGAATGAATCTTAGTGCTCAGAACTACTTGCAGAAAATGGAATGAACAATTCAATGCATAACCCCATATTTTAATCCCAAAAACACCCAATTTGAGGGAAAACTAGTAGGGAAGGGAAATTTCTCTTTCTTACCACTTATATATTGAAAAAATTAAATGAAGATAAATATTGCAGTAAGTTAAATAAAGGTAAATAATGTAACCACCTTCCTTTTGTACTTATTTTCTCTTCTCTCACACACCTTACTCCTACAATTCAATTCAAGTACCAAAGTCTTCTTACTCCTCTCATGAATGGATGATCAAATCCACTAGCTCATCTTGTTTGTATAGCTTCTTCTCATGTCCTCCAATGCACTAGATAATGAGAACGGTCGTACAGGGAAGAGGCACAATCTGGAAGTTTCAAATCCGTGACTGTTTGTGGATATCATTTTTTGTTTCCATTGGTGAAAGGACTGCTAGTGTATGCAAATTGGTGGTTACGCAACTTCCGTTCTGTGCAGAGGGGAGGTTACGCAACCACCGCTCTACATAGAGTGATGGTTTTGTAACTTTACAACCTACTCTTCAATATAATAAATTTCTCTTCTGGTACTTGTTATTATGAAGTGGTGTTTCTATAGATCCCTAGGGATCACACCTCCCCTTATTAGGAGGATTTTGGTCCCACAAAAGCTTAATAGGGGAGAAGATGAGGAAATAATTCCCTCAATTTATCCTTCAAGTACCACCCCACCTTCCTTGGTGTCTTCCCCTTGAGTCCAACCTGCCAAGACTCCTTTGGACCTCTCCTTGTCTCTCTAACCTTCTGCTGCAACACTACATCCTCCTCCAACTTGCCTTGTGAATCCAAGACACAATATTCAATGCAAGGTATCAATTGACATTCTTATTCCTCTTTAATCATGGATGGCTCATATAGGTGAAAGCTCTCAAAATTTACTATTGAATACATCCGCATAAAGTATGGTAGATCAAGTCTAAAAAGTTTTCTCTCTAAGCTTCTCTAGTATGGTGAAGGGTCCATACCGTAGTGGCTTGAGTTTCCTTTCTTGACCTTGTAGTCTCTCCTTACTCAAGTAAATAAAAAACTTGTTTCCAACATGAATTTTTTTCTCTCTACAATGCTGATCATGTCTAACCTTATACTTGGCTTGAGATTTCTCCAATTGTTCTTTCACGTTGAGATGGATTTTCTGGATCTTCTCAATGAACTTTGCTGCTCTAGTCATTTATGAATCATGTATCTCCCCTTCTTCCTACTATCCAACTACAATGTCTAGTGGATTGGTAGGTAGATACCCCAAGCATGCTTTAAAAGGTGACTGCATAGTGGTTGTGTGTACTTCCATGTTGTAGGAATGTTGAATGTAGGCTAAGGACTCATCCCAAGTTCATGGATATTTACTATTATATCCTGTAACAAGATGAACCAAAGTCCTATTCACCACCTTTTCCTATCCATATATCTGGGGATGGAAGGCCATGCTTATTTGTAACCTAGTGTCCATATTGTCCCACAAAGTAGTCCAAAACTTCCACAAAAACCTAGAACCTCTATCAGAAATAATAGACTTCGGCAAACCAAAATTCACCCATACATCAGCAAATATTTTTTTATCTTTCTCACTTGCTTTTATTGTCTTTTTACATGCCATAAGAACACACATTTTACTAGATTTATCTACCACAACATATAAATAATCATGGTCACATTTAGACATAGGTAGTCCTCCCAAAACATCCATAGAGATATCCTCCCACAGATGAGTAGGGACGCGGTAATGGCATATATAAACCTTCATGATTTTAGGATTGCTTGTACAACAAATTTTACATCCTCTTATGAATTTAGATACTTCTTCTTGCATATTGGGCCAATATACATGCCTTTGCAAGTGTTCCATGATATTTCCAATACCAAAATCTCCTAGTACTTTTAGGGTATGTGTTTCCCTCATCAATAGAATCCTTTATTATTTATGCACACAAAGCTTCCCCCATTACTAGAACAACCCATATTTGAGATAACAATCTTCAATACCCATCCTTTCAGCCCCTTGGGATTGTAACTTTTGATATGTCACCCCAAAATATTTGTCTTGAGCATATGTCTCTCCGTAAGCTTCCTATGTGAAGGGATCAATATGGGATATGGTGGCCAAAATGGATATTTTCTCATGTGTGGGAGACCTAGACAACATATCAACCACCAATTTCATGATTTCTTTCTTGTACTTGATTACCAAATGGAACTTTTGAAGGAATCCCATCCATTTGTAGTGCCTTGCCTACAACAATTTAGATTTTGCTTGCAATTACTGGAGAGGTTTGTGGTCAGGGTGCACAATAGTTTATTTACCCAACAATAATGTTTCCATTTATTTATTACATGAACTAGTGCATATATCTTTTTATCATATACTGAATATCCTCTAACTACTGAAGTGAAAGTTTCCAAATGACAACATACTCACTTACCTCCCTGTAACAATACTGGTCCTATATCATAATCACTAGAATATGTCTCTACTTCAAAGGGCTACTGCAAATTAGGAAGAGAAATTACAAGAGCATGACTAATTTTACATTTTAATAACTCAACATCCTTATTTTGTTCCTTACCCCATTCAAAACCCTTATTCTTTGCGGCCATTGTATGTAAAGGTTCTACAATAGCAGAGAATCTTGGAATGAACTTCCTCATTTACTGTACTTCTCAGACAAAAATCCTAGTCTCTCTGGCTCCCATTGGTGTTGGCTAGTTGGTACCACCTTCTTTGGATCCACTCGTAGCTCTCCTCCTCTAACAACATGTGTCTAAGATAGACAAGTGAATGTTTGGAAAACTCACACTTCTTCATATTGCATAAAAACTATTTCTCCTTGAGAACTTGCACGACTTGCTGCAAATGTGTTATATGTTCTTCCCATGTGGCACTAAAAATAAAACTATCATCTAGATATATAATGACACATGAATCTATGAATTCATGAAATACATCATTCATCAATCTAATAAACGTAGTGGGCGCATTACATAAACAAAATGGGAGTACGAACCAATCATAAAAACCTTATTTTGTTGTGAAGGAAATCTTCCACATATTCTCCTCCTTCGTCCTAACTTGGTGATAACCAAACTTGAGATCCAACTTTGTGAATAAATTTACATGTTGAAGCTAGTCCAAGCGATCATCTATGCAGGGGGTGGATATCTTTTCTTTATGGTAATCTTGTTTAAAGCATGGTAGTCGATGTACATCCTCTAAGAACCATCCTTTTTTGGCACCATAAAAATAGGTGAACCACATGGTGAGGTGATTGGACGTATTACCAATTTTTCTAATAGCTCGCGGAGTTGTTTCTTTACCTCTGTACTCTTAAACAAGGATTTCTGATATAACCTGATACTTGGTAAAGGGGACTTTGGAAAAGGTTGAATCTCATACTCTACCTCTCATTGTTTTAGTAACCCATAGGGAATCTAGAATACTTCCTGGAAATATTGAATTATGCTATCTAAATCCTTCATCCCTTTGTTATAAATATCTAAAAATTCTACCCCATTTTTCTTATCTTTCAATAAAACTAAACAAACCTGATTATGCATTTTCCTGAATTAGTCTCTTTTCTTGATTGACACTTACCATAACAAGTTTTGACTTATGCTAGTGTGCTTGAATGTTGTAATTGATTCCATCCTTGACACATCTGTATTTTTTCTCCCTTCTCATGAATATAACATCCCTAATATACAAGTAAGAAATCCTGAAAACAACATCAAATGCATCAAGTGGAATTACGTCATCCTCCAATACATCTATATCCTAATAATGTATCCTAAACTTGAATTTGCATATTCTTGTTACCTAAATTTCTTCACCCTTATTCACCCATCCTAAAGGATAAGGATGTGTATTCTTGTAAGTTTCAAGACCAATCTTCTTTACAACCGCATTAGAAATCAAATTAGATTGAGAACTAGTATCAACCAAAGCATTTACCTTAGTTCTCTTTATTTGGATTTTGATCTGAAATAGATTACTCATCTCTTCTTCTTGTTCTTGGTTTTCCATGTTCATGGACGTCAATCTTAGCCTCTCGTATACATCATAATCATCTTCTATTTCCACTTCCCCATATGTCTTTACAACTGTCATGGATTTCTTGGAATACTTGGTTTAGTTCTTTAGATGCAATTACATATGTAACTTCAAACATGTAGTGTTAGTATGACCATTGATATCACAATTCTTGTAACTTTTTATAGGATGTTTACAAGTATTCAAAGTGATAGCAATATTTTTACCTTTTCTTTCCATTTAACTTTGTTACTTGTTTGTCTCTACTCTTTCTTTGGCTGATTTGTTGATTGTTTTGTCCTTGAATCTGTTTCTCCTGGCTTCTTCTCATCATCAATATAATATGTATGAATACATTCTTCATTGAGATCCTTGGGCTTTATGGAGATGAACTTCCTTTGAAGGTAAGTGTGTAGTCCTCCTAAATACTTGGTCAGAATATCCTCATCCTCCAAGTCCATATTAAACAACATGGCTTGTCTCCCAAACTCTATAGTGTAATCCTACACACTTTGACCACTATTTTTTCTAAAATACTATCATTTAATCATCTGGCCAGTCTTATGGCTAATAGGATAAACATTTTCTATAAAAAATTCTTTAAAACCTTCCCAAGAACTTACAATTGGAAGATTTTTCTTTTCACAAGTGGTTAGATGGGTTTCCTACCAAACCAGAGCATATCCTTCCATTTTAAAATGTGCAAAGGTAATCATTTGTGCCTCAGTGAAATTATGCACACTAGAGTAAACTTTGAATTTATTTAACCATTTATCTAGAAATTCTACATCTAATTTCCCTTCAAATCTTTTTATCTCGACTTTAGTTTCAACTTTAAATGGAGCATGATCATATTTTACCTTCTCTCTTTCAACTGGAATTTATTCTTCACACTCTTCCACATCGTCTTCCTTAATGTGGGCTCTTTCCTATGCCAAATTTTTTGGCCAAATCTCATACCACTGAGCCTATGGAAACTTTCTTAACTACTGCCACCTTTTGCAGATCTAAGAGTTCTCTTTGGTTTTAAAACACTCTATCCATAGTGTGTTCTAGTACCTCAATTCTATGTACCAAGTTATCTTCTTCCATTTGATCTATAAATTTTTGTTTCCACTTCTTCATAGATATGTTTGGATTTCAAGGTAATAGCTATTCACTTTTGGATCTTTTCACTATCATACAAATCACACAAGAATGAATACCACAGTACCTTGGATATAATTTTCAGCTTTGATACAAAATGATTTGTAAACCTCTACTTCGGAAATTTACGAGGCTACCAAAATGTTGTTCCTACTTTCAATTATTTGAAAATGAGAAAAAACTGAAAGCTAGTGAATGAATCTTAGTGCTTAGAACTACTTGCAGCAAATGGAATGAAAAATTCAATGCAAAACACCATATTTTAATCCTAGAAACCCCCAAATTGAGGGAAAACTAGTAAGGAAGGGAAATTTATCTTTCTTCCCACTTATATATTGGCCAAATTAAATGAAGATACAAATTATAGGAAGTTTAAGAAAGGTAAACAATGTCATCACCCTCCTTCTATACTTGCTTTCTCTTCTCTCACACATCTTGCTCATACAATTAATTTCCAACATACAAGTCTTCTTGCTCACTTTTCCCATGAATCGATGATAAAATCCAGTTGCTCTTTTTGTATTTATAGCTTCTTCTCATGTCCTCTTGTGCACTGGAGAATGAAAAGGGTCGTACATGGAAGAGACACAATCTGGATGTTTCAAATCCATGACTTTCGTGCATATATTTTCTTATTTCCATTAGTAAAAGGACCACTGGTGCATACAGACTGATAGTTATGTAACTTTCATTTTGTGTAGAGGGGTGGTTACACAATCATCACTCTGTATAGAGTGACGAATCTATAACTTTATAGTTTGCTCTTCAATCTGTTAAATTTATCTTCTGGTACTAGTTTTTCTGATGAAGTGGTGTTTCTCTATATCCCTATGGATCAAAGAGGGGGAAAAACATGATATGTATGATTAACAAAAAATTTAATAGTTTTTGTCTCATGTTTAGGTAAAGGGTCATTAAATATTTTGAGCTTGTTATTTTCATTGACCGGCGTAGAAACAGATGGATTAGGGAGATCGAGTGAATTATTTTCAATAAGATATTAAATGAGATGCATGAGTTTGAAGCAATGATCAATTGAATTCCCAATGCATTGATAATAGTCACATTTAGCATTTTCATCATAATTACGGCCATCAGGGTGAGATGGATCATGATTGAGAGGTGGTGGAAGAGTTATTAGATTGCTTTCAAGGAGTTAAGGTAATATAAATTGAGGTGACTATGGTAATTTAGTGAAGTACACTTTAGAGGTTGTCATTGAAGATTTTCAGGAGGAGAGACAACATTAATAGTTGTCTTTGCTTCAGTGGGCTTAGGATATGGCTTGAATGTTGACTTAGATTGAAACCTATTATAAGAAGATGAAAGAGGATTATGATACTTGAATTTTCCCATAGACAAAATTTTAACTTCACGTGTCTTAATCATATGGAATAATTGATCAAATGAAGGAGACGTCTCAAAGATAACAATCTCCTGAAGTGGTGGTAAGAGGCTTTACATAAAGAGATCTTCTAGTTTTGGATCAAAAAGCACATTGGTTGTCTTAGATAGATTGTTCTTATAACATAGTACATAGTCCGCTAGATGTTCATTAGATATTTGTTTAATTTGAGCCAATTATGCATTGGATATCTTAGTGCCGATATTGATTGAAAAATGAGAAAGAAAAGCATTGGCTAGATGCATCAAAGAAGTTGTTGAATGAATAAGTAGATCATAAAACCAATGAATGGAATAATATTGAAGACTCCTAGAAATAAATTAACAAGAAATGTATAATCATCCACATAATATAGAAATGCCACATAAAAATCTGGGAGATGTTTCTTGAGAGTCACCATGGCCATTGAAAGCATGCAGCTTAGGGGTGACAAAATTGAGAGGAAATGAATAAGCATAAATGGAAGGTTCAAAAGGTGTGTGAATACATAAGAACGAATCAAGAGATAGAGAGGAACATGAATTAGCCTACTGTAACTGATGAATTCTAACTTGTAATTCCTGATAGAGAGAAGCTAGGTATTGTGTTCCAGAAGAAAAGACTTATCGAGTGTGAGAAATAAGAGGTAGATTGAAATGGTTTGTAGGAGTAGGAATAGACATGGGGAGAGTATAAGTAGGTGGAAGGGTATAAGAAGGAGGTTGTGTTGTAATAGGAATAAAATAAGTATAAAATATGGGAGGGTTAAGCTCAGCTAGATTGGTGGCCTCCTCACAAGAAATGAATAAAAGTAGATCTAAATGTTGCGAATGTTTAACAATATGAGCATTGAGATCACAAAGGTCTTCATTAGAAAAGGGTGGATAAATTTCAGCCATGTTAAGAAGATGATAATATGCGTAAAAGCTAGGTTGGGTTCGAGTGATGGGTTCACCAAATTATTTAACAAAAAATAGATTTTATTAAACCCTATTGCAGATTAAGTGATGTAAGAAAATAAGCAAGTATGAAACCCTAAGAAAGAGATATAAAAAGAATGACTTAGATTATTTACGCTTGATTTGGAAGTGCTATGGATCAGGAAAACTACTGAGTAGGGAGTGAACAATGTTGTAAATGCTTAGGATAAGTTCTAGACTACATGAATAATGCCATACACAGGTGCCCATGGAAGGACATGGGTTCCTAGGTGCTGGAGACTACTTCTGGATGTTAGTGATTGCGAAAAAGGTCAAAACCAGATCTTTACTGTGTTACAAAAGTGTCACAAATATTCCCTGTTAATCTCATGCATGTCACTCTTTGATGATCGAGGGTACCTGTAACTTGTAAAAACCCACAAACCACATCAAATCTAAAAAATAAATATGTAATTTGGGGATTCAAACTGACCCCGGTAGTCACCTTGAGAGTCTACATATCAATATCCATGTAGATATGGTAAGTGCGTGTATAAATTATGCCCTAGGTTGCCCTTGTGCAAGTGCACTTGATAACAGGTTGTAGATAAATGTAGAAATGTAGTAAAGTGTGTGGATGGAATAAAGAACTTCCCATTCCTATGTTATGTATGTAGAAAATGCAATTCCTTGTCCTTTGAATGGATGATAGATGGATGCCTTGAAGTGATTTAGGTTCCTTTGGATGCAAGCTTAGGTGATGATAGTATACTCTTAGCATTTAATCCTTGATTTTGAACACATGACTATGTATTTATATGATTCACTTGTTTGAATTTTGTAATTGACAACTTGAGGAAAAATAATAAGGAAGAACTTGTGGAAAATCTATAGACACATGCATGGATTATTAACTCCCTTCTTCTTGTTTTATTTTGATTTAGATGAATAGTGTTTGGTTTTTTTTTTGTCGAAAGGTATGCAATTTTTGTTTTGAAATGGGGAAAAATAATGGAGAAAATGTTTTTCCTTAATGGGTATTTTTAAAAAAATAGATAAAGAGTTCTCCTCTGTACATACGGAGATGGGTTCGCATTTGCTGCTTGGTCTCATTGCTTTCTTAAAAATGGGTTTATGTTAGTATGGTAAATGGTTCATTTCTATGTATTCCATTTTGGGTTAGAAAAAAATGGAGATCATGACTGTATGCGTCTGATTTATATGGATAAAGAAAAGGGTAACAGTTGTAGGAAGTGGGTATTTCATTTGTAAACTTGCACAAATTTATGTTTATTTAAAGAATTCAACTTCGAATGTAGAGTGTAATTCTGTAAGGTAAATTATTGGCTGTGTTTTATAATCTATTGGGTTACAAAAATATGGAAATGATTTATGTGTGGTGGAATAAATTTTTCTTCCTTTCCTGAAGACGTCTTGGGTTTTAAATTATCAGCAGTCCAATATACAACAAAGTTTTTGATGATATAGTAATTTTTCTTACCTTCCTGAAGCATATTCAAATGGCTGATTATTTAAGGAATCTAGTTTATTACTAATGCTTTGTAATAAGTGCTTTTTGAAATATTGTCTTAGGTTAGATAGGAATCTCTTGACTCGAAATGGGTATTTTGATATTATAAACTTTTATCTTCTCCCTTTAGGTTACATTAAATTTTATAGATGACTTAGCTTGATATGAACCCATTACAAAAGATAGTTAAAAAAAGTGGAGAGTGGAAATGTTCTACATTGACTATTTTGAACAAGAATCTCCATTTCATTATTGTACCCCGAATCATGGATAAGAAAACTGTAGAAGCTCTGTACATTTAAGTCTAATTTGTGAATATTTTCCTACCTTATTACGAGCCTATATTTCCTTCATTGACTGAAAAAAATGATAAATCTCCATGGTTAATCAATTTGTAACCTTGACTCATGGGTAATCTCTTGTAGCATTTCTGTGTATTCTATGTCTTGGATATTGAATGATAACAATTAAACGATCATTGGTTCCTTTTGTTGGAGGTATCTCATTAAGTTGGGTCAAAAAAAATATTAAGTCTTAGCAGTTTCTTATAATTAGATTGGTCTTGAAGGAACTTTTGTGTATTAAGCATTATGTTTGGCTTATGATTGGAATATAGTGATGGTTGGAGTTAACCTTGATACTAAACATATGTTTGCACCATTTTATAACAGTGTTATGGTGTGGTAAATGTTAACTGTAGTTGTATTCTATTTAACGATTTGGTTAAATTGTGATGTAATGATTATTTTTAAAAATTGAATCCTGGTTTCTTCCCTTTTTCTATTCTTGATTAATGAGACAAGTTATGTGAGACCCTATGGAATAAATGATTTTTGGTTATAATTTAGTATGGTTTGTTTGTCTTTATCAATAAGATTTAGTTTATGGATATTGATGTGATAATAATATTTATTGTAGTTATTATTAACAAGTCATTAAGATATTACTTGTTGATTTGAAATGATGTTTGTTGGAAACATAGATTACACCATTAGGTTAACTTCATTTTTTAATGGATATTTATACTTATTACATGTATCGTGAAAATATGATTTGTACCATAAGATAACCTTATTATATTTATTTAGTTCATAATATAACAACATGAATATGAATTGATAATTCCTTCCAGTTCATCGAACTGACCATATATACAATTCTATCTATCCTGCATCTTGTAGGATAGAATAATTATTATAAAGTGATATGTTAGATTGCATGACACATGATTAGGCATGCGATGATTATTATTAATTAGTTTTCATATATTTATAATGATTGTAACTATAGCATGATTAAATGTGAAAGTATTACTTTGCAGATGTATCTCGACAATCTGGCCTAATGTATTCAATGATTATCTTTTGATAATCATTTCATAAATATGTATTATTAGTATTATTTATTAATTTAATAATTGTTGTTGGATCATTATTATTTCAAAATGTGAAATATTTGTACTATTATTTTAAAATAGAGAATTTATTATAATTTAGGTTATCATGTGTGAATATAAATACTTTTATGAGGTCATTATGATTAATAATTATGTGTGCAAAAAAAATTACTTTGATGACATAAACAATATGATAAAACGAGGATGATATCCTTGTACTTCAGAAACAATTATTACTTCATTAATGACAATAAACCTACGATAATATGTATTATCATTTAAGAAAATAATAATGTTATTTCATGAGAAACATTAATGATCAATCTTCTTAATTAATAACTATATGTTGTGATAGTGCAATATTATTGTACCAGAGAGTTTTTGCTTTCCTCTTCTAAATTAATAAAATGGAATAATAAAAATAACTGACTGCAGAAGAAAATGGGGTTTACCGATACCCGTGATGATTGATGTTGATAATTGATGGATGATTAGAAGAAGCGGTGCTCCTTTTGCCAAATGGAGAGACCTGCAATCAAATACAACTAAACAATAAATATTAGATAAAATGGATAGACAAGGTGCTCGGGAAAGGATGACTCCTATAATCCAAAGGGAATTCCTTGGAGGATGTTAGCTCGTTTTTAAATAATTAAGTGAATTTGATAAAATGATAGATAGTGACAACGATAGATAATGACAGATAAGAAGCTATAACTCAAGATCAACGGGAAAGTCCCGCTCTTCTTTGTAAGTGGCCAAGGATAATGTAGAGGCTATTTGGACAACCTCAAAATAATCGTACTAATAGTTGTTTGTTTCTTGTTAGATATCGTGGAGAAACTCAAGGTGGTCCCAAATGTCTTCGATGTTGGTTACAAATCAGATGGAAAACAATGTGATCTCATGAAGGATGTCAAATTTTTCCCAAAAGAAAGGTTGTTGAACAATTGGGAGATCATAATGCTTGTAATGGGTTGTGATCGGCATGGAACAATCATATAAATAAAAACCATACGTGCATAAGAGATATTAAATGCAGAGATATTGATAGAAACTGATAAAAATGACATGATTAATAATAAGATACTAAGAAACAGGAATCGCAGGTGATTCACATGAATCACTGGATATTTAGCTAATCGTGGGCGATTCAAAGCAATCGTTGACAATCATTGTCAAAAGAGCTTTATTTCTCTAAAAATGATAAGTTGATGTAAAATATGATAACAATTAATCCATAATGCATGAAATATACGAAGCTCAAATGCGTAGAGCACACAAATTGGTCAATCTCAACAACATGACTATATTAATCGAGACATTAAAATATATTAAAAAAATCTATTAACAACACTTTTGATAATAGGTTATTTGTTAACAACTAACACACTAATTTAGGATTGGTTGTTCTAACAACCAATATCCTATATTATTTCATGTTACTTGATTTGCACAACCAAATCACTTATAATAATAAAACTAAATAATATAGCCATGTTAGGACTAATTCCTGACATTCTCCCCCTTACATGGGGCAAAAAAATTGAATGTCGGTTTCAACCGATAATGCATTCGATTACAAACATATGTTATTGTTTTACATTGAAAACATTTTTTATTGATAGTCTCCTTTCAAGACTTATTTGATGACTTGCATTTTTTTTAAAAGGCCTTGAATCACAAATGACTCTAGACTTAAATGATAAAAATATATTTTATTGGACTCGATGCAAAATGCTAAGGATGAATCAAGACTATAAATGACACAGAATATAAAGACAAAATACTTGTGACATAATAAATGACTTTAAGAAAATACGGCACAAAATTTATGACTTGCTACAAAAACTAATGACTATAAACCAAAAATACTTAAAAAATGAAATAAATATAATTAAAAATAATAAACTTACGAAATTTATACCATAAATTATAAAAACTAAAATTTTAAAAAATAAACCAAACAATATATAAAAAATACACAAAAACCATAACTTAAATAAATAAAATACTAAAAATAACTATAACATAAACTTAAAAAATAAATTTAAAACCTAAAATGAAAAAGATTAACACAAATCTAAACTCATTTATAAAATTCAAAACCACGATTCAAATACTTAATAGCACTAAAACATTAAAATAAAATACCACAAAACTTTTAAAACAAAAAATAAACTAAAACACATGACTAAGAAATCAAGTGAAACCTAAAAAAACTTTAAAAACTCTATCATTATCTTCCATCATAGAGATTGGAGAAGTGGCGGTGATGGAGGATCAAGGTTGACAAAGGAGATCTGAACACCTAGTGAGAATACCAATTGACTTGTAGAGGATGTCATGTAGATAAAAGGATGACAACTCACTTGGAGAGTGGGCTAAGAATGTAGATGTCGTGTATCAAACCGTTGATTATAGGAGAAATCAGTAGTCCTTTTCAAATTTTAGTGTTGCAGAATATATTCACAAGTTATGAGAAATGACGATCCGAATCATTGTCAATTCGAGATGGAATACCAACACACAATATAGAGGATTTTCAAGTTGGTCAGATGAAAATAACAGGGATGCCATGCCCTAAAAACAACACTTAAATGCCTCTTTTCCACTACAAATAACTCCTTGGATATGCATAATTTCATCAAAAAAATTATGGGTTTTCTTCCTCTTATAGTCATCTTTCCAAAAAAAATTGAAATTCAAATTTTAGTTGAGAATTGAAAGAGAAATCGTGATTTTACTAAACGTGCAAAATAAAAAATGTCTTAACAAAAAAAAAATTATTTTTTATTTTTTCCTTTTTGGGTATGTAAACAATGGACAAAATGAAGTGAAAATGTCGATATAGATGAACAGAATGGAAAGGAAAGAGGAAGAATGCAGGTGATTGGTGATTGAAAATGAATTATCACGTGGTCTACATTGAAAAATTATTGTCAATGTGCAAGCAAGGGTGAATGGATAGGCAAGATTTGTTGCATGTGGTCTGCACTGTAACAAAAATCAATAATCCATTTTGATGTAAAACAAAAATGAATGTAAAGTACAGATAGGTCCATGACAACTTGATATGATACCACTGATAGGAATTAATCCATAATGCATGAAAGATTCAAAGCTCAAATGTGCAGAGCACACAAATTGGTCAGTCTCAACAACATGACTACATTAATCGAGACATTACAATATATAAAAAAATATACTAAGAACATATCTTACAATAGGTTAGTTGTTAACAACTAACACACTAATTTAGGATTGGTTGTTCTAACAACCAATATCCTATATTATTTCATGCTACGTGATTTGCACAACCAAATCACTTCTAGTAATAATACTAAATTATATAGCCATGTTAGGACTATTTCCTAACAAAATAGAGATCAAAAAGATTGATTTGGCTATAGTTTGATGCTATAAAAATAATGATGAATTAAATATAAGTTCCTCAAAGTGATAAGAAGTCATAGAAGTCCCATAAATGGTGATTTGAGGTTGATATCGTTGATTGTTGATCTCTCGGGAGGTCTATTTAGGACTAAGCTACAAAAATTGATATGCGAGGGATTCTTGGAGAGATTTTATGTGTTGTGGATGCTACTCCTTGTATTGAGGATCTCTTGGAGTGATAGAGCTTCACTTCTTGACAGAAAAAAAGATGCAAGAGCATGTGAAATAATTATGAAGATCCCTAAAACAAGAGTGAAACTTCCTATTTATAATCACTAGCGATTTGGGAATTATAGGGAAAATGTTTATAAGTGGTTGAAACCACTTCCTATATGGGATTTTTTGGTTAAATGATAAGGTAAAATGGTTCTAAAGAGGTTATATGAGATGGGGAGGTTGGGAGGTTTGGGTAAAATAGGTTAGTTGGTTTTATGGGAGGTTAAGGTAATTATTCGAGTACATAGTAATTTACAAAGGAGTAAACTTTCAATTTTATGGGATGAGGGGAGGTGACTTAGGAATGTGTTCTAATGCTATGTTTTGATAAAATAATGTGTGTCCAGGGAAGTAGGTGGGTGACAAAAACCCGGTGTCTACAATTATATGATCATAAATAATGATGATATATTATAAAGATATTATGATTAGTTAACGCAAATGAATGACACATAACGATACGATAAAACCTAGCATAAGATGAATTCAATTACACATATAAACATATAACTAAATTATAATGAAGCACATAGATCATGAGATGATATTCACATTGCTTAAATATTATCTGTTCCATCTTTGGATGGTTATGGGGAAGATAATGATCACGTAATGACGCAAGTCATTATGTGAATTTCGCCTCTCCCATAGGGATCCTAAGATGGGATTAACATGATCCATATGATCTAAGTATCGAGTTATGATCCCTGTATCTTCCAAAATAAAATTTAAATCTTAAAAAAATGAGATTCCTAATAGCTATATGAGATGTTTGTGTGGTGAATGAAAGATAGGTTTTGTAGGCTAGTGTGCAGTTTTGAAACTAGATTTCTAGCACAATGTCAGATAACTATGACCATAGCAGTGTAAATGTATGATTACATTGTTTGTTCACTATTTCTTATCATCAACAGTGTCTGGAGTTAGATGGAGGTTACTTAAGTGAATTTCTGGTTGACACTAAAGATTTTCAAGCTCTCAAAACCTATAATAAGCTTTAACCAAATGTATGCAATGTATACATGCTCAGGTAGAGTGAATAAGGGAGATCAGGAAAAGAATCTTACAGTGCACATGATTATTGTATGTTGTCAAGATGGATTGTGGAGTACAAATAATGTTTTATTAATTTGTAGTGAACTAAGTAATAATGATATTCATTGTAATTAATTATGTTGGATTTTATTTTCTACATGGTGAAAATAATTGAAGGTATAAAAAGAAAATTAAGGGTTTTATATAAAAACAAATTCCCTTAATTTGTTGAATTATAAAAACGGTGTTACATTTTTTTATTAGAGCTGAAGGTTAATGGCTCTTGGACTTAATGGGTCCTTACGCTAACAATTTTGTATTCTTGTCTAAAAAACAATGGTTAGAATAAGAGGAAATAATGAAAACAATGAGGATGTAGGGGCTGAAGCAACAAAAGCCCAAAAATTTATGAGATAATAGTTTTCCTAAAAGATACTTGTAACCATATAACTATTCTCAAACAACAGGTAATGGATGAGGATTATAGTAGTCGTAGTGATAGTAATGCACAAAAACATGGGCATCCTAACGCTGTAAACCTTAACACTGGGAATCACAATGCAGTGGATCTCGATGCTATAAACATGAATACTAGAAATTCAAATGCTAGAAACTAACCAAGGGACTTAATGTTTGAAATAAAAAAAGACTGAGAAGGGGGGTGAATCAGTCCTGTAGTAAAAATGTTGTCTATTTTTACACCCCTTGTAAAATAGAGCAACTTGGTTTTCAATGGACTCAAAATAATTGGCCACGGTAATGTTTGGGGATACCGTAGATTGAAAAATAATGTCACGACTAAGGAGTAAATGCCGCAGAGTGAGGAATAAGAATTGAAAAGACGCGAAGGTCTAAAACCGTGGAACAAAGCAAATACAAAATCTACGGGGTAAAAAATAGCTAGTCAACGGAAGTCAACATGAGGCCATGCCACATAAATGAGCCATAGAATAAGCAGGAAAGGTAGAAAAACCATAGGATGAAAAGTACATTTCCATGGCACAAAGGGGACTACGGAAGGCAAAATCCATGCAATAATGAAATAAGAAAACCATGTACTGAAGGAGAACAATAGTTTTCTGCATATTTATAAACAAACATGAATCTAATTTGATCATTATAAATCTGATATTATTTGAAGGAATCTTAGCCTTCTCCATGCGAAGGGAATCATATTTCATGGATTAAATGTTGGTAGGTGGCAGAGGTGAAGAAAAAAATCTCTAACACGCAAAGTGGTTATTTCAGATGACTCAACCACCAACATTGAATGCATTATGGAATTTACTCCTTCTCCTACAGGGCGTGGTGATATGGAATTGGATTTGTAGAGGAATTGAGTCAATTTTTCAGAGCATGCAATAAATTAAATGAAGTTGGTTGGCTGGTGGAAAGAGAATTCAATTTTTCCCTCTCTTTCTTCTCTCCTCCATTTCATTTTTCTATATATTGTAAAGTGATGCCTAGTTTTAATGTTGGATACTTTGGGAATGCAAAGGGCATCATTCTATGCTACAAAAGTGTTCTAAGATTCACATGCCTTTGGCTATTTAGTCTCTATAATTTTTTGCATCTTCCTCCTATATCGTGATGATCTATGCATGATATTTGACAATAAAATCTTTGGTTTTGTGGATTATTCTACCTTAGCTATTGTTTTATTGCACTCTCTTTCCTCTCATTCATTCGCAAGTGTGTTGTATGCATTATTTCAAATATCTATGTCTATTGTGTATCATGAAGGTGGAACTCAAGATGTGGTTTTGATATGTGGATTTCATTTTGGCCCTCCTAATCATTGTGATCTTCCATTTTCTCTCTTTCCTGAGTATTCATCCCCTTTATTTTGGTGTTATCACCTTCTCTAGTTTAGGTTTATGTTTTATGCATCTCCTTCTCACCTTAGTCCCTTGGAAAGTTAGAGTAGAGATAGATAGTTGCATTTCAATTCCTATGAGTAGTTTAACATTAGAGGTAAGTAGAGGAAGTTGGCCTTCTCTGTAGGTCTGTCTCAATTTGAGTCCCACAACTTAGAGACAGTCCCATGTTGAATCAAATCCTAAATTGTCTATGATTTGGGTATGGGTGAACATTTGAGCTCCAACAGTTTTGGCATGCCTTGTGGGACATTTGAAATTAATATTTCTAGTTTTATCAAGTTTTGATGTGTATCTTGGTGAAGCTCTATCCTTTGGAGGCTCTGTAGTAACACATCTGGAAAATCCATTCAAAATATCAACTGGTTTCACTAGTACTGGTGATCTAGTGTCCCTGATTCATGAGAAGGATTCAAACATGATCGATAATAAGAGAATAAGGTGTGTTTGAGTACTTGTAGTTATCCCTAGGAAGAGGTAGAAGAGGAAGAAGAATTCAAAGATCTCCATCTCCTCCAAATAGGAATCTCTCAACACCTCCACCTGGTAGGCCCTTCTTACAGTCAACAAGATTTCTCAGACCAATTATAATGGCTCATCAACAAAAAAATGGCATAACAAAATCCATTTGTAAAATTCATAAGGCAACAACCCACTTGCCTTGAATGATCATAATCCTATTCCAGTAGCAGCCTTGAAAAATATCCCATATTTTATTGGAGAAAATCACACTACTCTAGTTGACCACATTCAGGACATTACAAATTTCTATGTGCTATCCATGAAATTGCTGAGATGGATGTAGCAGTAAAAATTCTGGCTTTATCACTCAAAGGGAAGGCTCTACAATGATTCAAAAGTTTGGGGGCAGGAACAATTCAGAACTCAGACCAATTGTGCATTGCCCTTTGTGACCAGTTTGGAGAAAGAGTAGACAACTTATCTCTTTTAGAGAAACTAACTACAATCAAGAGATCACCTAATGAGTAAATGTTGGATTTTAACTTCAGATTCTAGAGGACCTGGGATAGAATTCTAGCTCCTGTGAGACCTACAACAGAAGGCATCCTTTCTTTACTTTTTAAAATATCTTAACTCTGATATATATGTTATGATACAATCTATGAGAGGAAAAACTCTACTAGCTTCTTATGCAATTGCAATCAGATCTATAAACAATTTAATACAAGCTGGGAAATTGGCTCCTAGATGACCTATGCCATTGTATCCAAAATTACCTAAAGATGTTCAACCTTCTATTGCTCCTATACCTGAACCAAATCTGCAACCTATTTCTTCTACCTCACAAAATCCTTCCCAACAAAAGGAGGATGAAGAAATGAAGGCCCTGATTATAAATTTGACAAACAAAGTTATATCCCTAGAAAAAAAGCAAGCCCAATCCTATAAGAATTATCAGAATCAAGGGAAATATTCAAACTAGGGGTATCAACCATATAAAAATCAACGGTCTAATCAAATATGCATAGAACCATTAGAATAACAGATGACAAGGATCAAAGTGACCCTCTTCCACTTAAAAAAATCCCTCCACCACAAGCAACTTCCTCCTCCCAGTTCAAGTCAGGATTTAGTTCCTTTGCAAAACAACATGGCATAAGAGATAGAATGGTGTTTTCCATGTAATCTACCACATAATCAACTATTTTGTGAGAGGGAAATGCATCTTCAAGCATACATGGTCCAAGGCTCTTCTAATCAATAGAACCATTGCTTGGAAGCACCAAATCAAACCGTGGAAGCAAGTCAAGATGCCAAAAATGATACCAACCTCATGTTCTTTGGAGCTGAGGATTTTTATGTGGTTAAACAATGGCAGGAGGTTTCTAACAGACCATCAATAGCATTGTTGATAATACATGGTATAAGAAAAGGATGCTGGAGTCTCAAGTCATTCGCCTTCTGTGGATCAAGTCAAATCCACTGCACAAGGAAAAAGAATCCATGGTGAACAAAAGAAAGCTTCCAGAAGCTCCTAGAAAATACACGGATAAGGAGGTTTCTACTCAACCAAATCCACCAAATCAAACGCTTCCACAATGGAGGAATGAAGAATATAAAGGAGTTTAGCATGCTGCAGATGTAGAAATATGTGGGTCTCCCATTCAACATTGTTGAGCAATTGAAGAAGACCAATCTAAATGTTTCTATGTGGGATGCAGCTTGTCATTCCATCACAACGTGATATCCTGTATGAATCCCTCAAGCAAACTCCCTCTTGGATCCGTAATGCAAAAGGCTCATATCGCGGTTCATGTTTGTCAAGGAAAGGAATGATCAAGTAAGTAAAACTATCAAAACCCCACCCTTTTACATGTCAATAATTATGGGTAAGTACCTAGTTCATAACTGTATGATTGATTCAGGGGCTAGTACCTCTGTAATGCCTAAGAAAATTGTTGATATCCTAGGTCTCAAATACAGTCCTGTGTCTAGGGGTGTTTTACAACTTGATGGGTCAATTGTAAATGTCCTGGGCATAATTAAAAACCTTGAATTAACACTTCATGCCTGTCCAAGCCTCACCATAACCCATGATATTTCATTCATTGACCTCCTTCCCATGTTTCCATCTGTTTGTCTAGAGACTTCACTGCTAAAGTAGGTGGTTATCTATCCTCAGATTGGACTCACATGCTTCTAAAAACTAGATATGGTACCCAATTCAAAATACAAGTTGAGCCCATATTTTCTTACCATATTGAGCCATTTGACCCCACTCCTGTCCAATCAGTTTTCCTAATCCAAGAAGAACATGAGAAATACTTATCTCAGATGAAGAGTAGATTGTCTCTCTTTCCATGCCTGATTTTTTGCTAGATGAATGGGCTGAAAGAGATCATAAGTTTGATCCTTATGATGAAGAGCTCAAAAATTTGAGACTAGTCTAGGAACTTATTGCATTCTTCAGGAAGAATTTGTGATACCCGTGACATTCAAAAAAGAAAAATAAGATGCTTCTGGACTATGGCGAGATGTTATTTGATGGTTCTAGAAGTAGAAATGGAGTTGGGGTGGGTGTTGTGCTCATCTCTCCAAAAATGAAAAGTTCTTCTTTGCTCATAGACTACAGTTTGCATGCTCCAATAATGTAGCAGAGTATGAAGCATTAGTCCTATGGTCTATTGATTGTGGAAAAGAGGAAAATCAAGAAGTTGTAAGTCTTTGGAGACACTGAATTGGTCATTCACCAAGTCCATGACAGGTGTGCAACAAAGAAAAAGCTGCTAAAAATTACAAACATAGAGTCTGGGATTTATTAGAGAGATTTGATGCCATTAACCTACAGGTTGTGCCCAGGAAGCTAAACAAAGACGTAGACCAAATGGCAGCCCTTGGCTCTCAATTCTCACCTACTGAAGGATTTGATCAGAGGGAATGCTCAACATATCAAAATGGTGGTTAGGCCATCTATTCCAAACAATCAGGCCTGTTGGAAGGTATTTGAATTGATGAAAAAATTGTGCAGTTCATCCAAAATGAGGCAGAATTCTCCTCAAAAATGCAAGTCTGATTTGCAAGAGGTCTATGGGGATCAGATTATTCAATTAAAATCAAACAAGTTTCCCAAGGGATTGGTCACTCTGGAGAATATTTTCAGTCCAGATGATGAATTCAAAGGAATGTAAAATAACATGGTGGAAAATCAAGATGATTTTTAGCTAGTTTCAATTACTCCATAGACAAGGAAATTCTACTTGGAAAGGTATGTGATGAAAGTGAAAAGCAAGCTTTTGTTTCCTTGTGCCAAAAATTTAGTGATGTGTTCTCATGGGACTATGAGGATTTAAAGGAATTCAATCTTGACATAGTCCAGCATTCCATTAATCTTGACCCCAACATCAAGCCAATTAGACAAAAATAGAGGCCAGTCAACCCCAAGATTGAGCCCCTTATGAGAAAGGAACTCTCCAAACTTATTGAGGCCAAAATAATTTTTCCAATCAAGTATTCTACTTGGGTGGAAAATTTGGTTCCAGTCAGGAAGAAGAATGGAAAAATATGGCTTTGTGTGAACTTCAGGGATTTGAATAAGGCTTCTCTCAAGGATCACTACCCCTTACCCTCCATGGAACAAATTTTGTAGACAGTGGCAGGAGCAGAGAGGTTCTCCATGCTTGATGGTTATTCTAGTTTTAACCAGATTAAAGTGAAGGAAGGGGATCAATATAAAACCACGTTCACCACCAAATGGGGAATGTTTTCTTATCAAAAAAATCCTTTTGGCTTATCAAATGTAGGTGTTACCTTCCAAAGAGAAATGGATATTGCTTTCAAGGGATTCATCAATCAGTTCATCTTGGTTTACCTGGATGATATCACAATTTTCTCCAAGCAGAGCATGGATCACATGAAGCACCTGGAGAAAGTGTTTAAAAGATGCAGGGAGTTTGGTGTATCCCTTAATCCTAAGAAATAAAACTTTGCAGTCCCTAGAGGTAAGATCTTGGGGCATATTGTATCAAAAGAAGGCATTTCCATTGATCCAGAGAGAATTGCAGCTATCGTGGCTCTTTCCTTGCCAGCTCATAAGAAGGCTCTGTAGTCATTCCTTGGAAAGATAAAATTTGTTAGGTGTTTCATCCCTAACTTCACGGGTTTGATAAGACCTATTACTCTCATGCTAAAGAAGGATGCAACATTCAAATGGACTGCATGGAAGGAAAGGAAAACTTTGAAAAGATAAAACAAGAGATTTCCCAGGCCCCAACATTGATTAATCCAGATTACACCAAAGATTTCATTCTTTATGCTCATGGGGTGGAATCCATTATAGCCGAGGTTTTGACACAACTAAATGATCAAGAAATGGAGCATCCTGTGTCTTTTTCAGTAAAACACTGAAGAATTATGAGCTCAAGTATAGTCACATTGAAAAATAGGTGTTTTCCATCATGAGAGCCTTGAAGAAATTCAAAATCATGATTGCTGCTAGCTGCGTAAGGGTTTTGGTATCACATTCCAGTATTAGAGACTTCATTATGGGAGTAGAGATCAGTGAGAAATGAGCTGTATGGGTGACTAAGATCATGGAGTATGATGTGACCATTAAAGCTACAAAATTGGTAAGAGGAAGAGCACTTTGTGAGTAGCTGGCTCTAGATGTTGTAGAACCTCAAGAGACCACCCTCATGAATGAAGTGCCTTCAAATGATGAGCTGTTGCATGATGTTGAGTGGTAACAAGATGAAAGAAATGTGTTTAATGAGCGTAGTTGGATTGCTGATATGACTAAGTTTTTATCTACTGGTGTATATCCCCTTAGTTTGAATAAAGAAAAGAGAAGACATCTGAGATTGCAATCCATTCCTTATGCACTTGTTGGTGGCATATTGTTCAAAATAAATATTGATGGAGTGTTCTCAGGTGCATTGAAGGTGGGAAATGTGACAGATTTCTAACTGAATTCCATGATGGCTTCTCAGGCAGACATTTCTCTGCTAAAGCTACAACCATGAAGATTATAAAATAGGTTATTTCTAGCCTACATTGTTCACAGATGCTCACAGGTGGGTGAGGAAGTGCAAAGAATGTGCACTCTTCACTGGAAAGAAAATATTGGTAGCCCTGCCACTTCATCCAATTCAAGTAGATCAACTGTTTACACAATGGGGTCTTGAACTTCATTGGTATGATCAATCCACCATCTAGCGCTGGTCACAAATGGGTCCTCATAGCCACAGATTATTTCACTAGGTGGACTGAAGTTCCACACCATTGAAGGAAGCCACTGAATCAGTCATCCTGGAATTTCTTGAAGAAATTGTTACAAGGTTTGGCATTCCTCAAACAATCATTTCTGATAATGCTAAATCTTTCTTAGGATCAAATATTTCTAGCTAGGCTCTGGAACTTGGGATTTATCTTAAGACTTCCTCCAATTATTACCCCCAAGGTAATGGATTGGCAGAATCCACTAACAAAAATATGATCAAAATCATGAAAAGGACAATGGACATTAATCAAAGTAGTGGCACACAAAGGTAAAAAATGCTCTTTGGGCAGACAGGATAACAACTAAGAAGGCTATTGGCACTTCTCCCTACAAATTGGTGTATGGTAAGGAAACAAGATTTTCATTGTCACTTGAGCTACCTTCATTGGAATTAGCTCATAAGCTTGAATTTGAAGATGTAGATCAAAGGGAAATCAGAATGGTAGAATTGGTGCAGCTAGAGGAAAACAGGAATGCCACCATGGTCAGGATGGAACAACATCAGGTGTCAACCAAACAATGGTTTGACAGAAAAATCTCAAGATCAGACCTTCAAAGTTGGGGATCTCATTTTGAAATGGAATGTGGATCGAGCTAAACCTAGGGAGACACTCCAAATTTGATGTTATTTAGAGTGGACCATACATCATCACCGCTTGCAAGGTGGCTAACTCATTTGAGTTATCTGATCTTGATGGGAACGTGTTTCAAATCCCAGTCAATGGGATTCATCTCAAGCCTTCTCATTAAGATTTTTCATGCATCTTGTATATAGTAGAGTAGAATTTCAATTCCTCCAAGTGCTTTTAGCACATTACATTGTTGGTAGTATAGGTTTCTTTCCTCAGTTCTTTGCATTATCTTGTTGCTTGGAGATGTCCTTATGCACAGTTTCATCATGTTCTCAAGATGCAAGGGAGGGAGGTTCAAAATATCAAGAAGTAGTTGCAGATTGTCTCAGAAAATCAAATGTAGAGAAACTAAATCAGATTCAAGGATTTTTAGGATGACTCCATGCCCAATGGATGCTAAGGCTACCGATCATCTCATCTAGCAGGTAGATGGACCCTATGAGTCACCAAAAATGTTGTCTATTTTTACACCCCTTGCAAAATAGAGCAACTTGGTTTGCCATGGACTTGGAATAATTGTATGCCATGGAAGTAGTGTTTAAAATGGAGTCACGTAGATTGAAAAGTAATGTCATGACTAAGGAGTAAATGCCACAGAGTCTAAAGGGACAAGAACAACAAGGTATAAAACTGTGGAAGCAAATATAAAAGCCACAATAGCTAGTCCATGGAAGTCAACAAGCCACATAAATAAGTTGAATAAGCAGGGTAAACTATGGAATGAAAAATTACAATGCCACGGCAAAAAAGAGATCCATGGAAGTAAAAAGCCGCATGCAAACTGAAACAAGAAAGCCACGTACTGAAGGAGAACAATAGTTTTCATGCATATTTCTAAATAGGAACATGAATATGATTTGATCATTACAAATATGATATTATTTGAAGGAATCTTAGCCTTCTCCATGTGAAGGGAATCAAATTTCATGGATTAAATGTTGGTAGGTGGAGAAGAAGTGAAGAAAAATGTCTCCAACACGCAAAGAGGTTGTTTTAGATGACTCAACCACCTAACATTGAATGCATTATGGGTGCTCACTCCTTCTACAGGGCATGGCATATGGAATTGGATTTGTAGAGGTGTTCAGTCCCTTTTTCAGAGCATGCAAAGAAATTAAATGAAGTTGGTCAGGCTGGTGGAAAGAGAATTTTTTCCCTCTCTTTCTTCTCTCCTCCTTTCATTTTTCTATATATTGTAAAGTGATGCCCAGTTTTAATGTTGGATACTTTGGGAATGCAAGGGCATCATTCTATGTTGCACAAGTGTTCTAAGAGTCGCATGCCTTTGGCTATGTCTCTGTAAATGTTTTGCATCTTCCTCCTGTATCGTGATGATCTGTGCATGATCTTTCAGCAATAAAATATTTGGTTTTGTGGCTTGCTTCAGCCTTAGCTATTGTTTTATTGCACTCTCTTTCCTCTCATTCATTCGCAGGTGTGTTGTATGCATTATTTCAGATATCTGTGTCTATTGTGCATCGTGAAGGTGGAACTTGAGATGTGATTTTGATCTGTGGCATTTCGTTTTGGCCCTCCTCATCATTGTTCTCTCCATTTTCTCTCTTTCCTAAGTATTCATCCCCTTTATTTTGGTGTTATCCCCTTTTAGTTTAGGTTTATGTTTTATGCATCTCCTTCTCACCATGGTCCCTTGGAAAATTAGAGTAGAGCTAGATAGTTGCATTTCAATTCCTAGGAGTAGTTTAGCATTAGAGGTAAGTAGAGGAAGTTGACCTTCTCCTAGAAGGTCTGTCTCAGTTCAAGTCCCACAACTTGGAGACAATCCCATGTTGACTCAAATCCCAAATTGTCTATGATTCGGGCACGGTAACACCCTTTTAAAGAACAAAACCTTCATTAAGATTACCATTACACTTCATTTTCCACTTGAATATTCAACTTCCTAACCTTGAATTCGAATTGGATTTTGAATGGAATCATAAGGAGTTACTAACTAAATATTTCATCTGCACAAATGAAATATTCCTCTTGCAACTTGAACTGATTTTCCTTTTGTAACGGTTAATCAAATTTTGTCTTATTCTCCAAGTGAGCTCATCTTTTGTCTTCTAGATATCAAAATTTTCTAGAATAATTCACATGTTACATGGTACCATTAAACAAAATGATTCTATTTTATGCTTATAAACTTGCCACATTAGTCAGGACATTCATTTAGGCTCATAGGTGTGCTTAAATCAGCTTCTACAAACATAGTTATGAAAAACCATATAACTAGACCACTTCCACTCATATTCAATACCCAAGTAATATATAAAAATTAATATTATGATTTATAATTTCATTAAAATTTACCATAAAAAATCCAACTCAAGACTTAACACATCAAGAAAGACCACTTTGCAAAACTTGCTTGGTTGGTTTCGGCATCTCTGAATTTAGTCTTCAAGAATTGAGCTGATACATACCTCAAATATCTTTATCATGAGGTAAGTAACATATAAATTTAAATCCCATGAATTATAATATCTCATAAAATTCTCATAATGATCCAATTCATGACACAAGGGTTTCAAAAACTTGGATCTCTACAACTGGTCTGGTTGGTCTTGAAGACACAAAAACTAGTCTTCCACATAATGTGGTCAAACATATCCAAATTAATTTTCAGATCTCCATATCACCTCTAAAATTTAAATTAGAATGAATACAACATGTTCAAGAACTTATAACCATAGATCCAATGAAGAAATATTCACCTTCATACCCATTCAAACACTCTTCTCAAGTAGGCCTAATAGGGCAGTTTTAGCTCAATCACTTTTGAGAAAGAAATGAAATTTACAAACTGAACCATGCACTTACAAACATCATATAACACATGAAAAGAGTGATCAAGGAAATAAAAATAATCAATTAAATGCAATTCAACATGTGAAAGGAATGATAACCAGATTGTACCAAGCCAAGAACACAGATGCTAATTAAACATCACGATCAATAAGATGAAAGTAATTCACCAGAATAACTTTATATAAACCTTTGCAAACAAATGAGCAACAATATCATGTATTATTATGGAACTCAAAAAAATACATTAAGAATGGGCCTTGCTTAAATAGGCAAGGAATAACAATCTAAGAACCATTCAAGGTCATAGATCACGCCATAAATCAAGGAAATAACTAGTCATCAAAGAACTAGTCAAGACCATAGATTTAGGAGAGAACTAGACATCAATGATCTAGTCAATACCATAGATCAAGGAAATAACTATACCTAACAACTAGATAATATCTCCTAATATCCAAATATAAAAGAAATATCCACACACATAAGTGGGTGAGGATAAATACAATAAAGGTAAATAAAGTACCTATGTGAACATGAGCTAAGGTAAATACCTACTCTAACAACATGGCTACCTTCATTCTTCACTAGCTTATCAAAACAAGATCCTTTTATCGGTAAGATCAAATATGCAGCCATTACTCCAATTTTTTCCAAGTTATTAACACAATAGACTTCATGTATTTGAATAAAACATCACAAAAACAATCCACCTTAAGTTTGCTAAGGGTTTCCTTTACAATTTTCTCCTTTACACTGGAATCTTCACAAAACACATGTTTTCCAGTGGGTCTCACCAAACATCATGAACTCAAAACATTATTGAAATTTTCCCTGAGTATTCCTCTACATGTTAAAATATTTTTCCAAAAAGAAAAAATGAGTTAAGACACCTACCCAACTCAATTTTCAAAAACTGGTCCAAACTGGGGTTTGGAGGGTTACAAACATGCTCACAAAAATGGATGGAACTTATAAAATAATCAACCAATCACCAAAGTAATTTTTTCACCTTAATTTTATAAAAATTAATCCATTTTTTCTCTTATTTTTTATCTGAAGGATGATCCACAATTTTTCTTGACTGCTAAGAAGTTTGGTGCTCAATTTGCATACTTTGAGAAACCCAGTTTTGGGAAAACTTGCACAACATGCAAAATATTCATCCTAAGCTTCTGAAATTTTTATTTAACCTCAAGAATACATTCTTGTAACACCTTAAAGTGATAATTTTATCTGGTTTGTCCTAAATATATCCATCCCATCTCATTTAGATGCCCTTTGGTATCTTATTCTCAAAAGTTGAACTATGATGACCTGTAGAAGTGCCTAAAACACTTAAATAAGTACCTAAGAAGTATTTTACACATCATATATCACCATTTCATGCTCATACCATGTTTGGTTTGCATCATTACACCTTGGGTCAACATTTCACACATTGCTTGTTTTTGGATTGGCTGAAGAAAGATCCATACTGACTTGTTTCAGTATCATGAATCTAGTTTTTCTCTTGTATATTTTTCTACACCTCCTGTTCCACCTCATAGTGATCCAATATTTCTTTCCATACTTTGGTTTGAATGAATTCTCATGTTTGGTTGATGTACACCATGTATTTGCACTAGACCAAGGCCTATAAAGACTTGACTTGACTCATACATTTCATGACTAGACCATGTAGAAATGTACAGACTCATTGAAACATATCACTCACCTTGTTTGACATTCATACCACCTTTGAGATACTCAAGCCACACATATGCACCTTTGGAGACCCCTAAATCACCTAGCCAACACACCTAGATCACCTAGCTAACACACCTAGACCACCTAGCCAACATACCTAGATCACCTAGACCACTATGGCATCAATGGACTTGAAATAAATTAAAACACATGTGACACACACTTCCAACACTTAATATACCACTTTTTAGTTGATCTGTCAAAAGATATTAAGTGAATCAGTCCACCTAAGTTTTACAAAACAACCTTAGGAGATGAAGCTGAGAATTGGTTGAGTGAAATGGTAAAGTATTTTGAGATAAGATATTTCTCATAGGAAACCAAATCTATGAGGGTTTCCTTTCAACTCTCCAAAGAGGCTTTTTCCCGATGGGATAATGGAAAGGTAGAGTTAGGTGTTGATACACCAAATATAACTTGGGATAAGTTTAAACATTACTTCACAAAACATTGGTTACCATAGTTATATTATGACTAGAAAATGTCTGATCTCCAAACCTTGGAAAAAGGTAAAATGAACATAATGGAATATTGGGAAAAATTCACTAAACTACTGAAGTATGTTCCCCAATATCAAACTGATGAAAAATTTAGGATACACAAATTCTTCGTTGGAATTAACCCAATCATTGGGGGAGAAGTTGATGTCCATGGTCATTTTACCATGAAATATCTTTTTGAGAAAGCCATTAGGCAAGGGTGGAAGTTGTAAGCCATAACTACTCATATGGATGAGAAGCAAAATATGAGCTACAACTCACCTTCACCAATGTCACCTAGAAATACTTGGTGGAAAAAGATTGGCAATAAGGCTCAAAATAGTGAATATGACACTACAACAAACCCTACTGCAAATGCAAAAAGAAATGGACAGAATAATGGTGCCGGTGATGGTAATAAGTTTGATAGGAAAAGATAATTTGATGGGTGTTTCAAGTTTTTTGGTGACCACTAGGCTAAAAATTATTCCTTGAGGAACAAGGAAAATAATCCAAAGAAATTAATCCATGTTGTAGTGGAAAACTTCCAGGATGAAAAATAAGAAAAACCTACCAAAGTGCTAGGTTCAAGACCTGGGAATAATCACAGTGGAACATGTTAGAGCACTAGGAAAATATGGAAGAAATTAAAATTGAATTTCCTTATTTTTTTGAATGATAAAAACTTATATTTTTGATTATTTGATACTAATATACTCATTATTATTTATAATTTGGTTGACTGTAATGGTAAATTTTGTCATATTGCTAACTTTTTTACAATTATTTTTTTCATAAGGCTGTTACATTCAAGATTTATGAGCAATAATTGACTAAAAAATATAGAAAACTTATAAGTTATATGAAATTTGTTAGGTAAACATAGTTTGCTATAGTTAATTTATGAAAGTAAGTTTTTGTTACTCTGGTAACTGGTTTATTACTTATGGTTAGGTAGATAACTTGTTATGTAATATTAATTATATGGTTGAAACCATTTTGTTTGGCATATTATAGTCATGTATGTTTATTGTTATATGGTTAAGTTTGTATAACAATATTATTATTCATGGTTGTGTATATTGTTACACCTGTGTAACAATCCATTTGTTTTTTACTCATTTGTACAATACCTATAAGTATTGCAACTATCTCCATTGTAATTGATTTGATTGAGTATCAATATAATTGTGAGGCTTCCATCCCTCTTCTAGATTTAGTATCAGAGTAGGTTTGGGAGAGCCTGTACAAGTAACAGAAGTGTTATAGGAGGTTACAACTGAGTCAAGAAGTCTTGGAGAAGAAAATATCTTCCAGGAGAGCATGTGTTACCTTTAATAACTTCCCATACCCCCACTGCATCCCCAAAACCTCGATATTTCTTTTTAGCTACAAGAAAGGGAAAAAGTTAGCACTAGTGCAGGCAATCAGGCATGTCTGCTAGAAGAAATTATGATTTAAAAAATTAGAATAAAAAAATTAAATTTTTAATATATATATATATATATATATATATATATATATATATATATATATATATATATACATATATATATATATTTCCCCATTAGGGGTTTTATCACTGAATTTAGTGACAGTATTAGCTGCAACTAACACCAGCAGAGTGCTACAATTGGAGGGGTCAACCAATTTTAGAGGAATGTGTGCTCCTTCCGAGCTGACAAAGCTTCTAACCAAGCCACACACCGAGTTATGCTCTTGGCATGCATTGGTGCCGAGTTAGCTCCTGATAGAGCCACACCATAACATTGATCGAGTTGGGTCATTAATTCTCGCAAGCCAAGCAACCAACATTGGATCAAGCTATGCATTTAATCATCGAGATCATACCGAGTTGTGAAATTAAAGTTAACATTGCATCTGAGCCATGTGTATTAACAACACATTGGGTAGATCAGGCCCTCCCCTACGACCTAGATTAATCTTTTGCATTCAATAAGGAGTTGGGTTATCCTGTTTGACTGAGCCATTTTTCACATAGCGTCGTGCCCTTTGTAGATTATCAGGTTGTGTCTCCACCTCATTTGGTGAGCTGTCTAGTCTATCACTAAGAAGATAGGCTAAGTCCACCTTGTTCAATTCTATTCAAATGAATGATCCAAGACCTCTCATGCTGATCCAGGCATCTATTCTCCATTACCGAGACCCGTGAGCTCCCCTTCAAATTAAAAATGGTGGGGGATCCTTCCAAATAGCAGAAATTCAAAACAATTTGAAAGTATAACAATAAAGTGGCAAAAGGAGATAGAAAGGGCTCAGATCCACATTGGGTGGGAAAACTAAAATTCCATCTCATAATGCAGCCACGTGGTCTTTCCAACGTCTGCTACATCATCGTTTTAAAAGGTATGCCCTCATTCATTTAGTTTAAATAATACTACTTCTAATTATTTTTCATCCACTAAAATCTCTTTGGCGGTTAGTTTCATAGACTTGGAGGGGGTAGGTCTTTGATTCAACCCCTCCCCCCTCAATTTTTTTTAATATTTATTTAAATTTGGGGGAGAAAATAGAAGGACCTCCATCTTTAGTGGTAAAAATCACCACTAAAGCCACTAACTGCAGTTAAACCCCACCCTAAATTTAGCAAAGAAAACCATACTAAAGGGCACTTTTTTTTCTCCCTCTTTGGTTAAAAAATCATTCTAAGAAAGTTTTTCCAAAGGAGGGGTATGCAATAGGGTCAAATTCAATTGTTTTTTGTGGTTTTTCACACAGTGAGCCATACTAAGCTCCAAAAGCCACCAGGGACTCGCAATTGTTTTTTCCTTCCATTCAATTTTTCTGCATAATCGGTTGTAACCATATATTTTTAGTGTATATTTCAGTGGATTGTACTAATTTTTTAGGTTGTCATATTCAACCGCAAACATTGTGAATGATAAAAATTGAAAGAGATTTGAATTTTTTTGGTAAAATATGGTTCTGTAGTAGTCATGAGATCTTCGGATCTCTTTCACAGTGTTTGGTATATAGAGTGCCTTTGGGAAGTGCTTGTGGGTAAATTCATCACAACTACTACTGCCCTTACGACCTAATATAGCTACAACAATGTCATTTCGCCATCATCCCTATAAATTGATAGGGAGAAATAAGGACACAATGCACACATTTTGATCCATCCCATCCATTGGTGAATGATTACATGACATAAATCCAGACACTGAAAAATATTAGACTATATAGAAAAGTTACATGCGTGTATGAGGATATTTCGTTAAACCAGTGTCAATAATCGCACAGACCCATTTCAGTACTAATTTGGTACCATGTATCAAATTCTTTCATGTACGTTAATGCATCTTTCATGTATCACCCGGTATATCTAAAGGGTGATATTCTTCTACATACTGATGGGTATATCAGAAGGATGCGCATATAGAAATTTTGGTTTATTAGAATGATGGTATATAGACTGGGAGACATTATACATGGAGTTATAAGAGCTTTACCCTTTGTCAGTAAATTCAGAAAATGGGCATCAATGCCCCTAATTTATTTCTTCCAAACTCATAGCTCCTAAGAGGATATAATTATGTTGCATGGAAGACTAAGATTAGAACATAGCTTAAGTTTGAAGAGATTTGGACCTGTTGTGAATGGTTCAGCAACCAGATCAACAAATGATGTAGCATAACAAAGACATTTTAACAAGGCCAATCAGAAGGCCAAATACATAATCTTGTTTGCATTTTCTGACGACATGTGCAAACCCACAATTGAGATGCCAAAATATCTAAAGAAACATGGGATAAATTGAGCACCGTGTATGAGGCCAAGAAAAAGAACACAATATTGAATTTGTAGATTCAGTTACATGCATTGACATTAAAACCAAATGAGAAAGTGGAGGCTTTTTTTAGGATATTTTCAGAATTGAGGGATTCACTTCTACCCCTGGGAGAGGAGGTTACTGATACAACTCTCCTTCTCATTATTTTGAGATAACTTCCTCATTCTTACCACATTTTTGTAACGACAATAAACTTATAAGATCATAAAGTTACTTTTGATAAGTTAGTGAGTCTAGTGCAACAAGAAGAAGGAATGCATAACAAATGTGATGAAGAGGAGTAGGAACTATCTTCTCATCAAAAAGGAAATATTAAAAATAAATCTTCTCAAAATTCCCAAAAATAGCATTAGCAAGGGGACAAGCAAAATAAGAAATGTCCTATCTGAAAAAGGGGACATGAGTTGAAATATTTTTGGTTCAAAGCATACAAGAAAGTTTCATTGAGAAATTCATGACCTCAAAAATAAGCAATCTCATTAGGGACGGTCATACTAAAAATTAGGGCAGAAGAAGGGGAACTAGCAAAGAAAACCCCATTAGCAAGGCAATGTAGTTAAGCTAGAAGAAAATTCAAAAAATGAGGACTTCTTATACACTTCTCATTCCAGTGAACCATCCACGTTATCTAGCATTTTTTGGTATGTTGATTCAGGAGCCACTCGGCACATGATCAGGCATAGAGACTGGTTTACTACAGTGAGGGAAAAACCTTTGAAAAACCATGTTTCGTTAGGTGATGATTCTTCTTACACTGTACAAGGAATTGGGAACATTTCTCTACCTCTTGGTTCACGGAATTGTAGATTATCATATGTATTATATGTCCTTGTCTTAACAAAGAATCTACTTTCAGTGAGTTAACTTCTAGATCATAATATGAATATTGACTTTCATAGCCATTCCGATAAGAAAGTGTGTTTGATTCGAGACAAATCAAGAGGCTCAATTTTTTTCAAAATCCTCTAATGTGGGACGTATGTTCCAACTTGAATTTATCCACAAGGATGATTAGGAACTTGTGGCTAAAAATTCTTCCTCAACATAGTTATGGCATCAGAAACTTGGTCACATCAGTTTCAAATATCTCAAAAAAATTTATCGATAGAACATGGTGAGAGGCTTTCCATCTATCCAGAAGGATACATATAATTTTTTATAACTACCTGACAGGTAAACAACATAGAGATGCATTCCAAAAGAGTACTTATCAAGCTCTACATTATCTTGATTTGGTTCATATTAGTATTTGCATTCCTATCTAACCTAGACATTATGGATTGCAGTATTTCATGTTATATGTTGATGGTTACTCTAGAAAAATGTGGATATTTTGTCTAGATAAGAAAAGCGATGCTTTTGAGAAATTCCAAAAGTTTAAAGTGGCTATAGAGAATGAGATGGGTTTTCATATCAGATCTCTCCAATTAGATCGAGGGGGGGGATTCATCAGTAATGAGTTCAAATCCTACCTTCAAGCTCATGGGGTTCATCGACATATGCCTCCTCCACACATGTTGCACTAGAATGGTGTCATTGAGAGAAGAAACCATCATATCATGGAGAAGGTGTGTTACATGATCTATGATTCAGGAGTAGTGAGGACATTCTGAGTAGAAGAAGTGAAGACAACAATATATTTGCTAAATAGAGTGCCCATAGTTGCTCTTAATGTAGTAAATCCACATGAAGCATGGTCGAAGTGGAAGCCATCCATTGCATACCTCAAAGTATTTGGGTCCATAACTAATATGTGTATACCAAAGTAATATAGAAAGAATTTAGATATGAAATCTCAAAAAATCATCTTCATTGGCTATAGTGAAGAGGCTATTGGGTACAGATTCAGGGATCTGAAGACCAAAAAAGTCTACACCAGCAAAGATGTTTAGTTCTTTAAGAAGAAGGAAGTTGAGACTCCCTCTCTAGACTCGCCTGATGTAGATATTTCACTTGTTGTGAAAACAAAATTTTATGTTCCCACAGATGATGAAAATTATGATGGGGATTATGGTGATGATCATACATGACCACGACCCACAGGAACAATACAACGTATGCCCGAGTGGTATACTAATATGATTCTAGATTAAAAATTGGATTCTCCACAATATACATCCACCATTGGACCACAGACTTGCAGTAAAGCACAAGAAGAAGTAAAATTTGCTTTGATGAGTAGATTTGTTGAATTTTTTCATCCCTCTACTGTCTAGGAAGCCCTACAATCAAAATATTGGAAAGATGCCATGGAAGTTGAGTATCAGTTAGTAATGAAAAACAACACCTGGAAGCTTGTCAATATTCCACTAGGGAAGAAACCCATTAGTTGCATATGGATATTCAAAACAAAGTACAAAGCAAATGGGACCATACATAAGTATAAATAAATACTGGTAGAAAAGGGGTATGCACAAAAGGAAGGCATAGACTATGAGGAGAAATTTTCTCCCATAACTAAGATCAAAATGATCAGGATGATATTTGCTCTAGCTGCTCAGTTTGGCTAGAAATTCCATTAGATGGACGTGAAAAGTGCACTTCTGAATGGATATGTACAAGAATGAGTATACATGACTCAACCTAAGGGATTTTTCATACCTGGTGAGGAGAAAAGGTATGTAGACTCAAGAAATATATGTACGGGATTAAATAGGCAACCCAGACTTGGTACATCAAAATTGATGAGCATATCATTCAACATGGATTCGTTAGAAATCCATATAATCCTAATCTCTACCTTAAAAATTAAAGGGAATAGATTGTGATATTTTTGTTTATGTCTATGATCTAGTCATCATTGGTAGCACAATGAAGATGATCAATACTATAAAGAAATATCTTAATCAATCATTCGACATGATAGATCTCAGGCTCATGCACTATTATATTGGATTAGAATTATGGAAGAAAGATAATCACATTTTTGTTTCTCAGTTGAATTATACCAAGACAACACTTGATAAATTCAGGATGATGGATTGCACACCTATTGCTACATTTATGGAGATGATACTACAATAATCTTGTTCAGATCCATCTCCTATGGTAAATGCAACTATTTATCGACAGTTTATTGGGAGTCTCATTTACCTAACATATACTAAACCACATATTATCTTTGCAGTGAGCTATCTTTCAAGGTTCATGCAGGAACCCAGAGTTTATCATTGGAAAGCATCAAGGCGGATTTTGAGATATGTCAAAGGTATAGTGGATATTTTTCTAGAGTACAAGAAGAACGATAAATTTTTATTGACTAGATATTTGGATTCATATCATGCAGGTGACATTGATGATAGGAAATCCACTTCTGGATTTGTATTATTTTTGGGATTTGGACCGATATCATGGGGAAGCAAGAAACAAAACTTTGTTTCTCTCTCTTCTACAAAAGCTAAATATTGTGATGCAGGTGAAGATGTTTGCAAAGTGATATGGTTACGTCGCATACTGGAAGGACTTGGAGTACTACAGGAAAAACCTGCCACCATGTATGTAGACAATGAAGGTGGTCTCAAACTTATTCATAATCCAATGTTTCAAGAAATGGCGAAGAACTTTGAGGTACAAGTTCACTTTATATGTGAGCATGTCTTGAAACACAACATACAACTTCAATTTTTCCCAACAACTAAAAAATGAGCAGATATCTTCACAAAGTTACTTTCACGTGACAAATTTGAGTTGTTCATAGAGTTCCTCTCCTCATCTCTTTAGTAAATGCAAAATTATGGGGGGGGGGATGTTAAGTAAACATCATTTACTTTAGTTAATTTATGCAAATAAGTATGTGTTGTTGTGGTAACTGGTTTGTTACTTATGGTTAGGTAGGTAACTTGTTATGTAATATTCATTATATGGTTTAAACCATTTTATTTGGCATATTATAGTCATGTATGTTGATTGTTATATGGTTAATTTTGTATAACCATATTATTATTCAAGGTTGTGTATATTATTGTACCTTTGCAACAATCCATTTGTTTGTACTCAGCTGTATAATACCTATAAGTATTTAAACCATCTCCATTGTAAATGATTTGATTGAATATCAATACAATTGTGATTTTATTTTTCCTTAAACATTAATTCATGAATTGTTATGAATATGTTTACTTATTATGTTTTCCGCGGATAAGTTAAAATCATCAGGACGATGATTCTTTAAGGAGGAAGTATGTCAAACCCCATAATTATATCTACTTGGATGGTTGTATGTCATCGTTATTTTGTTGTAGTTAACATGGACGTTGAACACCTTCTTTTTTATAATTGATGTTTTCATAATTGTTGGATAAGTTGATCTATTTTTGTACGTGAATTATTTCAATGATTGGAAATACATATTATTGATTTGATATTATGACTAACCATGTTGTGAATGTTATATCATTCACTGACCACAAGACATTAAGATGGTATTCATCGCTACCCAGAATAAGGTTTATAAAGTGATGATAACGTAACTGTTGTTTTTTGAATATCCTACTTAGCAATGTTTAATAACATAAGTATTATTGTTGATATGTTGGCTTGATCTTGATCCAAAGGATAATGGTCTTAAACCATAATGATGTGTTATTTGTCATAAGGCAATATCAGGGTAAGTTAAATTATGGTTATCTTGGATTATAGTCTTAATTGGTCACAAACCATGATTACAATTGTTAGTGATGTTTGGCATAATGAAAGGTTATATTGTTTGTTTAATATTGATTGGTCTTGGACCATTCAAGTTTGGAAAATTTCATGTTTATGTATTTTTATTCTAAGCCCAAACAATTATATTGTTTTTCTTTATTAATGGCAAGGTTAATGTTTAATTAGTCTGATTTGAAATGGTCTTAGACCATGGTAAGTTATCAATACAATGTTTAAATTATATAGGAGCTTAACCATGACATAGAGCATTGAGAATGTTTAACTATGAATATTGGTCATTCTCCAACACCATGCAAACATTGTTAAATCATTTGGTTATGAATAGTCTTCGATCGCTCGTTTATTCCCCATGAAATGTTGGAGGGAAAAGTGGCGAGATAAACTAATCCATTACGTGGCACCTGCAAAATTTAATGGGAAGATAATATTGGTAGTTTGATTTTTGGAGTTTTAAAATCTTCTTTGATAATATTTGGGCATGCAAAACCTAAGTCATTTATTATTTTCTCCTTCTTCTTTTCGAGATCCCCTTTTAGAGTTTTGCATGGAGGATTGGTGAGCTATTTTCAGTTGAGATTTTTATGGGTCTTCTCTTCTTAAAATAGGTGTAACTATTCTAGGAATTAATAACATTTAATTTTTTTATAATGGTGAGAAGTTTAGAGGTTCTGGTTGTTCAATTTTTTGGAGTTTTTGGGCGAAAAAGTTGGGGAAAATTAACAAGGAAGAACTTGTGGAAAAGCTACAGACACATGCATGACTTATTAACTCCCTTCTTGTTTTTTTATTTTGATTTAGATGAATATTGTTTGGTTTTTTTTTTTCGATATGGTATGAAATTTTTGTTTTAAAAATGGGGAAGAATAATGGAGAAAACCTTTTTCCTTAATGGGAATTTTTAAAAAATAGATAAAGAGTTATCCTCTGTATATACGGATTTGGGTTTGCATTTGTTACTCAATCTAGTTACTTGCTTAAAAAGATGTTTATTTTAATATGGTAAATAGTTTGTTTCTATGTATTCCATTATGAGTTAGCAATAAAATATGGAGATCATGATTATATGTGTCTAAGTTGGATGCATAAAGAAAAGGGTAATAGCTTTTGTAGACACTAAATCATGTACTTTGGGTAGATTTCTAAGTCCCAATCACATACTACTATTCATATGATTCTTGAGTGAGAAAAATAGCAATTAAAAACTATCTTTGGACTTTTATCTGTGCTTCATGTCTTCTTTCTAGCCTCTTATACCATATAACCCAGTTGATACTTTATTGTTTCATCTTTTATCACTCTAGACAACAGTGCCCAGGTGCCCCTGTCCTTCTGGTGCTGCGAACTCTCTTTACTTTAATCACTCCTTTTATGTATTTTTTATCTTTTAGGAATCTTGTTTTCTTATGGGCCAGCCTTTAAATTGTTAATTGTAAAATTAAACCAAGGGAATCATATAAATATAAAGCTATGTGACCATAATTAAGGACCAATCTCTAAGAATTTATTACTATTACCTAAATTTGTATCCAAAGGAATTTCAAGAGCATCAAAGTATCCATCTAGATTCATTCAAGGGACAAGGGACTGCATTTTACGAATACACACATATGACTAGAAGTTCATTCTGACATCCACACATTTATCTACATCGGTAGATCTAGCTATCACTCATTATCAAGTATATTTTGCAAAACAACCACGTAGGGCATGATTCTTGCACACACGAACAAGAACTACATGGAGTAGGAAATGTAGTCCAACACTCAGTCATAATTTCACTCATTCGGGTGACTAAAGGGGTCAATAGAACTCCCCATTTGCATCTTTTTATTTTTTAGGATTTGATTTGTTTTGGGTTTTTGCATGTTCTCTTTCTCTTTGTAGGTTATAGGTGAATTATTCATGCAAAGTGTGACATACAGGTGACAAACATCAAAGACCAATGACCATCTTGTGACAAAAGAAATCAATTCATGAGTTTTTTCATAGTCAAGGGTGCCAAAAATCAGTATTCAATGCTCCAGTAGCCCCTGACTTGATCCATGAGCCCCAATATAGGCATATCTGATAGTCACATAATTTTCTGAGTGTGGTTGCAACATTTTCCTTCTTTTATTCATCAGTCTTCCAGTCCAACACACTTTGGGATTAATTGTGAAATCAACTAAGTATTTTATCCCTTATTTTGTACATACAATTTTATTTTTGTCTAGCTTATTGCCTAGGTCAAACCTGAACTTTAGCTATTATCTGTTACATGTGACTCTGAAATATATAGGTTTTTACAAAAAAAAAAAAATTATTAAAATAATTTGGTGAACCCATTTCTCGAACTTAACCTTACTTCTAGGTGTATTGTTATATTTTTATCATGGCTCAATCTTATGGACCATTTACCAAATCCCACCTTCAAGAGCTCAATGATCATCTTGCTGAATATCCACAAGATATAGATTTAATTTTATTCGCTACTCATGAGGAGGCCACCAATCTTGTTGAGATTATTGTTCCTATATCTATCCCCACTTCTATGACTATTGTTATTCAATATCCTAACCCCACCCTTCCACCTACTTCTAATGTCCCCATATTTGTTCCTAATCCTACCAAACACTTCACTCCACTTCTTTTTATCACACATGAAAAGTCTCTTTTGGTGGCACTCAAGACTTATCCTCTCTCTATTAGGATCTACAAGTTCAAATCCGTCAACTTCATTAGGCTACTTCTCGTGCATCTCCATCTCTTGATTCCACTTTACTTCTCCATACTCTTTTCACACCCTCCATTTCCACTTATGTAATTCCTCTCACCTTCGTCACCCATAAGTTACCCATCTTCAATGGCCATGATGAACCTCAAGAGAATCTCTGATAATTTCATGTGACATGTCTAGATTATGCGGATGATCTTACTTTATTAGCAAATATATTTCTTAGAGGTTGTCAATATTATGCAATACGATCTACCCATTCATCCAAAAACACCATTCACGCATTTAGCTGATGTATTTCTCACTCATTTCTTAATCAATATTGACTCTAAGATATCCTATGCTCTACTTCTTCAAATCAAGCCTGGATATAATGAGCATCTAGTGGATTATGTGTTGTGGTATAAACATAAATTAGCTAAGATGTATAATGTACTTGCGGATTCAGAACTTCAATATCTATTTACACAAAGCCTCTTACATCCTATACAAGAGAGCTTCATTTTTGAGACATCTCCATCATTTGATCACTTATGTCATACTCTTAAATTACATGAAGGAAAACTTATCTCTATGGGAAAGATTAAATATCATGATCAGGATTAATCTTCTAATTGATTTCAATTAAAATATACTTCCAAACCATCTACTAAGCCCCTTCATTCCAAAACTACTATTAACATTGTCTCCCCTCGTGAGAAGCTTCAATGGCAGCCTCTAAATAATACATTCACAAAATTACCTTTTTCTCCACACATGCTATTACCACAATTCGTTGAGAGTAATCTTATTACGCTTCCGGATCCACTTAATCTATATCCATATTTCCCTAAAGGCAAAAATTATAATGAAAATCTTATATGCAATTGTCATCAATGTGTCATGCATTCCACTAATCAATGTTTCAAACTTTGACATCTTATTCAAGATCTAATCGAAAATAATGAAATCGATCTCCCTGATCCTTCAACCTCTCAAACATTCAATGAAAATAAAAAAATCTCAAAATCTTTAATGATCCTCTCCCTAAGCATGAAAAGCAAGTAATTTATTCTTCAACTAATCATACATATCACGACGTGCCTCCTCCTTTATCAGGGGCCCTTGATTTTCTAGTTACACTTGTTGAGGCATATTCACCACTCATTATATTCTCTAATCACAACTATCATGCTTCATTTTCTTCTAATAATTTACATATTATTGCTTATATTGGATCTTATGCTATCAAAAATACTAGGATCAACTTATCATCTCCTCTTTTTTTGTGTTCTATTGAGCTTCTCATTTCTATCAATCATCCAATCCCCAAATTATATGGTTATGTCAAGCTTCCAATCATAGTTGGTCCTCTCACCATGCTTGTGCCATTTGTTGTGGCATTTTCAATCAAGGGTTGTGACTTGCTCTTAGGTCTTCCTTGGCTCTCTGATACTAAGGATATCTTTTCCATGACTTTCTTGTGTCTTAAGTTCATTCATGATAAGAAAGTTTTCACTATCCAAGGTGTTCCATCATCCACTCCATTGCATCAACCTCCTCTTGAGGTTTCTATTACACTCGCTAGAGAATCTAGGTCCCTGAGACCTCTTGAATCTAAAGTGGAATCTTCTCCTAGCTCACCTATTCAAACATGACGTACTCAATCTCATCAGTTCACTAGTCCATCTCATCATCCTATGTCCACCACTCAGACGGATCCTTCACATAGATATATATCACCTCCTCAGTCTCCTTCACATAGATATACATCACCTCCTCGGTCTCCTTAACATAGATATACATCGCCTCCTTGGTCTCTTTTTCATATGTGTTCATCACCTTATTGGTCTCCTTCACATAAGTGTTTATCACCTCCTAGCTCACATTCACTGATACGTCTATCTCATACACCCTCGGTTTTAGAGAATGTTCACACACATTTATCTCCAAAAGCATCGGGTTGGGTACCCTTTCCCTTCACTTTTATTGGGTAGCTTACTCATCATCACACACTGGGGGGGATCATGCTTACTTCCCCCCTCTTCACATTGTCAGGTGTCTTACATTTCTCTTGTTACACTTTTTGCTTCACATCTAGTCCTCCTCATGCATCATACACACATTGATACACACAACTTGTATCATCATTACCCTATGATGCACTCTCATGCTTAGGTTCACACTTGAATGTTGAGGGCATACTACATACATGAACAACACATCACATACACTACACATTTCACAATCTTTGCATTTATGACATCTCTTTCTGACATCTACTATTACACATCATACACACTTTGTGCTCTATACATTCACGGTATATCTTTCTGGCATCTAATTCTAAATGCTACACTCACTACCCTATGAAACACTCTAGTTCCATGATTCATACTCAACTGCTAAGAATCTCAATCTGAAATTCACCTCTCGACTCAAAATATTCATGCTCTATGCTTCATTAGTCATATATTTCTAGCACACAAATTCAAACCCTTACCCGATGATGCACTCTTGTTCTATGGTTCATTCTTGACTGTTGAGAATTATTTTATAAATGAAATTCATCTCATACTCATTAAAATTATCTCATGGGGCATGATTCTCCTCTTACATTCAATTTGTATTCCATTTCATTCACATTCACAACATACTACATATCTTGGTTGCATCTATTCTTGCTTGCTTATATTAGTTACATGTACACTTTTTTACACATGTTAGACGGATACATCATATGTTATTATATTTTCTATATAGACATGTGTGGTCATTTAGTCTTTAGTTGTGAATGCAAACTTCCTACAGATCGTTACATGCAACACAAATTCTTGGCAGTATACCTCTTACCTGTCCCATCGAGGCTCCTCGGGCTATCCACTTTTGTACACTTTACAAGTGGTATTATTTCATTTTATAATAATTTGTATCCTTATTAGAACACTACTTTGTCACTAGATACACGTCTTGACTTACTTTCCATCTTTCTAACATGCTAACAAGTGCTTCATGTGCAGTATTTCCTTTGCAGTCTATTTGCCACCATGGTTGTCTGATATTGTGCTTGCTACTTTTTGTGATTGTATGCCAGTGTTTGGTGTTTTCCCTATGTCTTGTATTTTAATTTCTTGTATGTTTTTGCCCACTTTGGCATTGATTGTGTTGCAACATTGTGAGTGATGTCTCATGTTTGAAACCCTCTTTTAAAGGTATACTTTTTATTCTTTTTTTCTAGATTACACATTGTATTCTATATGATTATCTATATTTCTTGCACTAACACATGTTTCCAGCCACTTTTTTATGTGTGTCTTGGTTTATACCATGTATATTCCCTCCCCCTATAAGGTATCAATTTACATAAGAGTTTGACCCTCCTTTGGGCTACATTCTCCTAGCGACATCACATATACTCCAAATGAGGGGGGCATACATTTGGTGAACCACTTGCCCCATACAATAGTTCACAGTCATAGTATAGGATTGCACATTATATGAAAAAAATAGAGATACAAAAACAAAACAACCTAGATTTTGACTTAGGTCTTCAGTTTAGCATAGAAACTAGCATCAAGCTCTAAACACTAGCACCTGGGCACTCTTGACCTTACCTGGGTGCCTATGACCAGGGGCAATTATTGTATTTTCACATATCAACACAATTTTCAGTAGTTTACACAGAATAGGCATAATCCTCTAACGATTACCATGCATTCTATCTCCTTTTTCTATTTTACATTGGATTGAACTAGATTGAAATAGATTGAATTGGAACAAAGTATATCACACCATCTGTAGTGGTATATAAATCATCAGGAAGAAGTCAGGGATGGAGAGTAACACTAGACATTTATCCCCAAAACTCTTCTCCTGTGGCATGAGATCACCCAAAAAACTCATTCTTCTACAACATTTTCAAAAACTTTATATCATTTTCACTCATCACAGATCAAGTGCACATGTTCCTTTTCACATTTTTACATTTTTTTTACATACTTGGGTTAAATTTTTCATTTACATGAATTTGACTACTCTTTTTCCTTTCTTTTTGAAGGTTCATCCTTATAAGAAGAAACAGTCTCAAGCACAACACATGTGTGACAACAACAACATGACACAATACTATGCTTTTCACTCCTAGGATCACTTCCTCTTTCCTATCTTAGCTTCCACGCTTAATTTTCATCACTTCATGCTTTTTCCATAGATCTACATGGTTATCAGGTATGCATCTCTTATGTAATTTATATTATCGATTATTCACTCAATAACATAAAGTGGGGGAAAATGTAGACACTAAATCATGCACTTTGGGTACATTTCTAGGTCTTAATCACATACGACTATTCATATGATTCCTAAGTGAGAAAAATAGCAATTGACAACTATATTTGGCCTTTTGTATGTGTTTCCTATCTTTTTTATGGCCTCATACACCCTACAACCCTGTCTATACTTTATTGTTTCATATTTTGTCACTTTGGACACGAGCACCTAGGTAGGACATCAGCTCCTAGGTTCCCTCATCCTTCTAGGCACCCTCGACCTCTCTTTACTTTACTCGCTATTTTTAGGCATGTTTTATCTTTTAGGCATCTTGTTTTCTTATGGGTCAGACTTCCAGTTATTAATTATGAAATTCAACCAAGGGAATCATATAAAAATAAAGTTATATGACCATAATAAAGGACCGAGCTCTAGGAAGCTACTACTATCACCTAAGGTTCCATCTAAAGAAATTTCAAGAGCATCAAAGCATCCATATAATTTCATTCAAGGGATAAGGGACTGTAGTTTTTACATACACTCATAGGAGGGGAAGATCATTTTGACATCCACACATTTATCTACATCAGTACATCTAGCTATCACTCGTTATCAAGTGAATCTTACATAAGAGCCACCTAGGGAATGATTCTTGCACACATGCACAAGAACTACATGGAGTATGAAATTTAGTGCACGCTCCGCCATAAGTTCACTCATTCGGGTGACCTACAGGGTCAGTCTAAATCCCCATTTGCATATTTTTCTTTTTAGGATTTGATGTGTTTTGGGGTTTTGTAGATTCTCTTTCTCTTTGTAGGTTATAGGTGAATTCTGTGGACATAGTGCAACAAATAGGTGACAAACAAAAATGACCAACGAACATCTTGTGACAAAAAATAAATCAGTTCTTGAGGTTTTTCACATTCGTGGGTGCCTAAAAGAAATATCTAGCACCTCAAGAACCCCTGGCCTGATCTAGGTGCCCCAATCCAGGTATATCTCATAGTCACACAATTTTCTGAGCATGGTTGAGATAGTTTCCTCCTCATGTTCATCAGTCTTCCATTTTGGCACACTTTTGGATTAATTATGAAATCAGCTAAGTATTTTATCCATTCTCTTGAATCTAGGGTTTTATTTTTGTCTAGCTTATTACCTAGGTCAAACTTGTACTTTAGCACTTTATCTATTACACGTGACTTTGAAATATCTAGGGTTTTACAAAAAAAATATTATTTTAAATCAAATATTGTAAGTGGGTATTTCATTTGTAAACTTCTAAAAAAAATTTTTTTTTTGAAGAATTCAAATTTCTATGTCGACTTCAAATCTAGAGTTTAAGTCCATCAAGTTAATTATTGGTTGTGTTTTATAATCTGTTGGGTTAATAAAATATGGAAATGAGTTGTGTGTGGTGGAATAAAATTTGATTCCTTTCCTGAAAATGTCTTGAGTTTTAAATGAGTAATAGTCCAATATGAAAAAAAAAATTCTTCCCTTACTAAAGCATATTCAAATGGCTGATTATTTAAGGAATCAAAGTTATTACTAAAACATTGTAAAAAAGTGTTTTCCAAAATATTTCCTTTGGTTAGATAGGAATATCTTGACTTGAAATGGGTATATTGGTATTAGAAACTTTTTCCTTATCCCGTTAGGTTACATTATTTTTTATAGATGACTTAGATCGATATGAGCCCATTACAAAAGATACTAAAAAATGGATAGTGGAAATTTTCTACGTTGACTATTTTGAACAAGACGCTCTGTTGTCATTGTTGTACCCTAAATCATGGCTAAGACCATTGCATAATATTTCTACATTTAAGTCTAATTTGTGAATATTTTCCTACCTTATTACGAATTTATCTTTCCTTCATTGACTGTAAACAATGATTAATCTCCCTAGTTACTTTATTTGTAACCTTGAGTCATGGGTAGTCTTTTGTATAGTGTTTTTGCATTCTAATTCTTGCATATTGAATGATAAAAATTAAATGATCATTGGTTCCTTCTGTTGGAGGTGTCTCATTAAGTTGGGTCGAAAAATTATTAAGTTTTAGTAGTTTCTTATAATTAGATTGATCTTGAAGGAACATTTGTCTATTAAGCATTATGAATCAATTATTATTGGAATATAGTAATTTTTGGAGTTACCCTTTATACTAAATATATGTTTGAACCATTTTATAACACTGTTATGGTGTGGAAAGTGTTGAATGTAGTTATATTTTACTTAACTAGTTGGTTAACTATTGATGTAATGATTACTTTGAAAAAAGGAATCTTGGTTTCTTCCCTTTGTCTATTATTGATTAACGAGACACATTATGTGAGACCATACGAGATTAATGATTTTTGGTTATAATTCAATTTGGTTTATTGGTCTTTATGAATAAGATTCAGTTTCTAGTTATTGATGTGATAATAAACTTTATTTTAGTTATTTTTTTCATAGTTAAACGCTTTTGACTGGAGCTATGAACTAGGGGGTTCTTGGGTCCCCTCTGTTAACACTACCAATGTAATCAAACAAGATATTACAATTAATCCATCACAATAACCAACCACGACCACTGATCCTACACCAACGATGCAATTTTTACACCACCTCCAATAGGAACCATCGGTGATGCAACACTTGCAACCACCAATAAGCCACCCCAAAGGTATTGCACCCAATGAGGTTTGAACCTAGGTGGATCCAGACACAACCGTCCATCTTAATCAATCCATCCAAACCCCATTGGCACTTTATTATAGTTATTAATAACAAGTCATTAAGATATTACTTGTTGATTTGAAATAATGTTTGTTGGAAACATAGATCACACCATTAGACTCACTTCATTTTTTAGTGGATATTTATACGTATTAAATGTATGGTGAAAATATGATTTGTATAATAATATAACCTTATTATATTCATTTATTTCATAATACAACAACATGAATGTGAATTGATAATTCATGTCAGTTCATCGAATTGACCATGTATATACTTTTATCTATCCTTCAACTTGCAGGACAAATGTATTATTATGAAGTGATATGTTGGATTGGATAACACACGATTTTGCATACGATGATTATTATTAATTTGTTTTCATATATTTGTAATTATTATAACTTTACCTTAATTAAATTTGAAAGTATTACTTAGTAGATGTATCAAAGAAATTTGGCCTAATGTATTTAATGATCATCTTTCGATAATCATTTCATAAATATGTACTATTGGTATTATTTATTAATTTAATAATTGTTGTTAGATCATTATTATTGTGAAATACTTGTACCATTTTTTATAGAAAAGAATTTATTATAATTAAAGTTATCATGTGCGAATATAAATTCTTTTATGAGGTCGAAATGAGTAATAATTATGTTTGTGAACATCTTACTTCGATTTCATGAATAATATGATAAAATGAGGATGATATCCTTGTACTTAACAAATAATATTAGTTCATTAATGATAGAAAACCTATGATAATATGTACTATCATAAAAAATAATAATAATGTTATTTCATCTGAAACATGAATGATTAATCTTCTTAATTAACGAAAATTATATGTTACGATAGTACAATATTATATGATCATAAATAATGATGATATCTAATAAATATACTATGATTAGTTAATGCAAATGAATGACGTGTAACAATACGATAAAATCTAGCGTAAGTTGAATTCAATTACTCATCATAAATGGATAGGTAACTTATAATGAAGCACATAAATCATTAGATGACATTCACGTCACTTGAATCTTGTTTGTTCCAACTTTCGATGGCTACGGGAAAGAAAATGATCACGTAATGACACAAGTCATTATGTGAGCATTTCCTTTCCCGTAGGGAGCCTAAGATGGGACTGATAGGATCCATGTGATTTGATTATCAAATCATGATCCATGCAGCTTCTAAAATGAAATTTAAATCTTAAACAATGAAATGAAAATCCTGATAACTATATGAGATGGTTATGTTGTTAGGAAATAAGGGATAAAATATGTGGAACAATCCCTCACATAATCACAAAAGTAGAAAATAATATGCAGAAAATACTACAGATCTCAAATAACAATGCAGAATCAAATAACACAACACAAAGAGAAAATATTTAACATGGTTCACCCAATTTGGGCTACCTCCACTAAGAATCACTTTCTCTCAATATAATACCCAAATTTATTTGGTGCTATGCTCAATAAACACTACAGAATTCACACCTGAATTCAAACACATCCGTAATGTTACATAATACCTACCATATGCACAAAACCACATAAGTAGATAACTTGTTAAGTAGTTTTACAAAACCGTGGGTATCAAAACCATGGGCCAAAACTGTCCCATAAACCTATGGGTAGAAATCCTTCCCATGTGAGAAAATCACGTTTCCCGATATATTGGGCATGTTTTTTTGAGGCCAATTTTTTTTTCTCGGGGGCTGCACCCCCGAACCTTGATGAGACAACTGTGGAAAGTGTACAGTACTCTTAGTGTATAGTCTTCAACACTTTCACATATGAAAATAGGCTCCACAACATAACATATGCAATGAATGAAAGATAGGTTTCCTAGGCTAGTGTGCATTCTTGAAATTGGCTTGCTAGTATAATGACAGATGACTATGGCCATAGTAGTGTAAAATTTTGATTGCATTGTTTGTTCACTATTTCTTCTTATCAAAGTGTCTGCAGTCAGATGGAGGTTACTTAAGTGACTTTACGGTTGATAATAAGAAGATGCGTAAGTTCTTAGAACCTATAAAAATGTTTAATTAAATATATACATGCTTAGGTATAGTGGATAAGGGATATTGAGAAAGATCTATTAACCTTGCAGTTGTACATGGTTATTGTATGTTGTCAAGATGGATTTTGGAATACTAATAATGTTGGATTACTTTGTAGTGAGATAAGTAATAATGATATTTATTACAATTGATTATGTTGGATTTTATCTGTTGCACGTTGAAAATAATTGAAGACATAAAAAGGTAATTAAGGGTTGTGTATAAAAAAATTCCCTTAATTTGATGAAGTATAACAAGGGTGTTACATTTTGGTATCAGAGCTAAAGGTTTACATCTCTTTGACTTAATGGGTCCTTACACTAACAAAAAAATTTATTATTATCTAATCGAAAAAAATGGTTAGAACAAGACGAAATAATGTAAACAACATGGTTGCAGGGGATAAAGCAACAATAACCTAAAAATTGATGAGATATTATTTTTCCTACAGGATAATCGTAACCGTATAACTATTCTTGAACATCATGTAATGGATGAAGATAATAGTAGTGACAGTGAGAATAATTTATAATAACTTGGGCAGCCTAACATGGGAAAACTTAATGTTGGGAATCACAATGTAGTGGATACCAATGTTAGAAACATGAATGCTAGAAATCCCAATGCGGGAAACCAACCAAGGTACTTAAGAGTCTGCTTGGCAACTGAGATATCAAAAACTAGCTAGAATTAAACATGTATAATACTAAACTAACATAACACAATGAAAAAGAAGAAATGAACTAATCTATGAAAAATAATAAAGCAGGGTTAGAGCACTCACATGTTCCTATAGGGTTTTTGCTGATGCATCTATCTCCCCTAAGAAGAAGCATGCAGAGAGAGAATCACTATTAGGTGGAGTAGGGGAAGACCATTCATGTCCTAAACTCTCTATATGATGACCCAATAGTGAAAATAATCATCTAAGAAGAGGGGATTCCAATCTAATCCAAGGAAGATACAAGATAAACCAAAATCAAAGCAAACAAATGCAAAGATGTGACAAAAGAGAAGATAAAATGGAAGTTTGGATGTCTTAGCTTCTTGTTTCTTTTGGGTGTCAAATGATGTGGGGGAATATATAGGACACCATCTCCTACGGGTGATGGTGTCATCCATGGTAAAACATAACACCAAAAAATCACCCATGGGTGATCGTGTCATCCAAGCATGCAAAAATAAAGTGGTGTGTCATGTAAAGTGAAAATAATGTGTCATAGGTCATGAAATAGGATGAAAAATATGCAAAATGGTGAAATACATGCAAGAAGTCATGAATATGACATACATGAGACGTAGGAGGACAATGATACCTAGTACAAGGAAAACTAAGGCTAAGACCTAATAACAACACTCTCTCTGTGTAATGTCTCTAACCCATAATGGTTTCATGAATAGTTATTCCCCATTCCTGGAAGGACCCTTGAGAAACCCTCTCAGGAAATAGATGCATTAGTGATCCTTATCTACAAAAATGAAATTTTTAGTAACATGTATGAAAGATTAGAAGCTAAAAATTAGGTATATAAATATGTGTTAGAGTTTCCTATGAGATTGACCCTCAAATCCACATCCAACGCTTCCCATGGATCCTAAAAATACTTCATGGCTAGTTTTCTATAGAAGGGGGCAAAAAAATATCCCAAAAACCATTGTGCATATTGTAGGAAATGGATGTCATAAGAGATCTTGGACAAAAATATCTTAAACTATGTATAATAAGCATAAATTGTCTTAGGTGGTTCTTGTTATATCTATTTTAATGGAGAAATAATTTCTTTCTTAAACTTAGGGATATGGAACTCCTTTAAGAAAGTAGTTTTTAACACATAAAAATATATGATAGTAAGATTCTAGTCATACTTGATGTATCCTATATGCCCCCTCCCTTGCATATTTATCAAGAAGAGACTTTCCATAAACCTATAGGTTGTTATGAACTTCACCCTTAACACGGGATCACACTTGTGGAAACACTTTGCAACACATTTCATCCTAATGTACTCTATAAAATTTAGATTCACTTGGTAAACCACATGATGTTTAGATGGGCTTCAAACACGCTCAACTTACCTATATAAAATGGGGTTTCTCCCTCTACTCTGTAATGGAGCAGTCACAATACTACTAGTGAATTGTCATTCTATCCCAACAAAATTGATAATCCTTGAGCCACTAACGTATTAAATGAACTAAATTGTGTACCTATTTTATATGGGGAATTTCATACCCTAAGTCTAAAATCTTCACTAGTCATAGGAACAATTTTTTCTCATTACACACTCTTGACTAGCACATAATTCTTTTTGTCTCTTTCTAACTTAGAAGTAGTCCTCTGACCTTGATCCTTATGAATTTCTCTACTACAACGGTGTGGCATATCTTAAAAGATTTAATTTTACAACAAATTATCCACCTCTTATGTCATATAAGGGTCTCCCACCATTACGTTTGTTAACATCTATCAATCAATGGCTCAATTTAGGGTCTTCCTCAAATTTCACATATTCTTAATCCTCATCTCAAATTTACTTATTTTTAGGTCTTCCAATCTCTCAAATTTATAACATGTCAGTATCCCTAAGTTATTTTCCAAAACAAAAATTCCCCATGCTCTCTTTAAACTTCACAATTTTTGTTAGCATGTTGAGTTGAATTTCCTAAACTTCTCAAATGTCATAGTTTGTCCTCTATTTATTGGCTCTCCACATACCTCCGTGAATGTAGTTACCTTTCCATCAAATATTCCATGAATTTTTTTCCAAATAACCCAAGAATTTTTTGTAGGGTTGTTAAAATTTATATTAACACCATCACGCATGTCCATACACACATATTCAAATCATATATCCAAAAGGAGCATCTTTATCCATAAGAGGATCCCTGTAAGAAACAAAACCCTAGGCTCCTAAAAATATTAAAACTCTACCTCTTCTAGACAAGAGTATCTCGTCACCAAAAATATAGCACAAATATCTATAATTTTTCTTTCTAGCACACATATACTACATCTGTACACTCCTCAAATTTTTCCTTTAGTCTTGTGATCCTAATGTTCATACACCCCGTTAGTCTTGCACAGTTTCACCCCTTTCAAACATTCATCATTGTGATCGAAGCATAAATATGCTATGGGCACTCCATAAAAAATCTTTATCTCTCTCTCTCTCTATATATCTGTGTGTGTGTGTGTGTAGACACATAATTATGCACCTACTACTATTACATCATGCCTCTAGTATTTCATTATATGCATGATTCCTCAAAAATAAAACTAGACTAACAACACTTGTTTTGATTTACATTGACATTGCTTTATCTTTCCATGCATTTTCATCTAATTTTCTGGAATTATCCCTTTGTTTCTGGACAACACACATAATGTTACCCAACTCATTACTTCATTTTTTACCTTTGGAGCTCTCCGAACATTAGCACCCATAAGGGATAGAAGTTCCTAAGAACTACTTTCCCCTTTCAGTGCTTCAATACTTTTCCCTTTATTTCTTTTGTTTAAAATGCCACATCAATTGTTATATATTCTAAACTTATATTTATCACTTTGGGTCATCTTTTAGGGTTGTTAATAAAAAATCAAGAAAAGGAATCATATATAGATACATGACCTACTAACTATTATAAGGGTCAATAAGGAGAAATAGGGGTAACTGGGCTATTACTTTCTATCTACTACTTGGGAAAAAGGAAAACTTGAGGACTACATTTAGAGTGCATTATTCACTACATATGAAGGGAAAATTATGAATTCCATCGCATACACACCAGTAATACATTGATTATAAAATGTAGTATAGGGCTTGGTGAAAATCACATTAGGATGATCGTCGAGATCAGTTTAACTCAAATATATGCATCTTTTATTCCATATAATGTGTGCTTGAGCCTTATATAGGTAGTTAGGGGTTTTTTGTCAGTACAAGTGTGACAAGAGAACCCTACATCGAATTGGATGTGACATAGAGTGAAGAGAAGGCAACATGATTCGACCCTGAAAGAACCAGATCCACACTTACTACCAAGACACTAGCATTCAGGGTGGTTTTGTCCTATTTTGGGTGTTGTTGTTCAACATATTTGCATTTTTGGGGTGATAATGTTAAGTGGGATCGGCCACTTTACTATGCCCCAACACTATTAAAGTTTGTTTGATAAAATTGTATTAAAAGAAGTCTTTCACAATTAAGAGTGAAGGATCATGAATGATTCACCAAACCACATTGATGTGGTTGATCCCTCTTGGGATTGGCTTTAGCAATATTTAGATTTGTACAATTTAATATTAAAGACCAAAATCAAACTGTAATATACGCTAGCAAAGCATACTATGTAAGACACTAGCAGAATACAAGATGAGCTAGATGGTCGTGATTATTGCATTAGTTGATCATGAGACATAGCTCTCTAGTAGTGTGAAAGACTGCAAAGTGAAGTGGAAGTACTGGGTTAAACTTGTGTAAATTCTTAATAAAGACAATTCTTTTAAAATAGAGTTTTTTCCTTCAGGTTTCTCCACTTAAATCTAGTGTTATTTGTTTCTTGTTATTGGTTTTTATTTTCTTTTAGCTCTTGTTCATTGAGCTTTGTTATTTGATATCTATTTCAAGTTATTTATTTGTCTAAATGACTGTATGCCATAATCGATAATCTTCGACCTTTAATGGCAGATCGGTGATCTGTAGATCTCATTTACTTTCTAAATCTAATATGGTATTAGAGTGTGGTGATTGTGCGTGTGTAGGATCGGTCTAGAAGTCTTTTGACTTGAAAGGGTGAATAAATTTTAATTTTATTGATGGATCTGCGAGACCCAAAAGTTCCACAGTCATGTTCAAGCTAACTAGGTTTAAACTTCCAATTCCTACCTAATATTACTTGAAATATTGATTAAAAATGGGCTAAATGGCTATTTAGATCATGTTTAAGATTTTTTTGCTTAGATCTATGCTTTTGCATCTCGTTTTAGCCATTTACGGCTTGAATCCCTCGTTTGTGATCTATTCTTCTAGTTTTCCCATTGTAAATAGATGTTACAGTCATTTTTTGAATATGTATTTGAAATATTTAGTTAGATCCAGTTTATTCAGAACTTTTAAGTCTGTCTTGGCTGTAAAATATTTACTTTTTGCCATTTTTGTCTTTGCGAAGCCTGGGCCAATCGTTTGTGTTCCATCTGGCTTCATATTTTCCAATCATTTTTCATTTTTACAAAGTTTGGACCAATAAAATTGCTCCACGTAGCCTTGTTATTGTTCTTTTCATGTTTGCGAAGCTGAACCCACTCATAGGGTGCCAAATGGCTTCAATATGACATATTTCTATCTTTGTGAAGCTTGCGCCAATCCTCTTGTGTCATCTGGCTTCACCCTAACATAATTATTTGAGTTCTTTTGACTGTGAAGATTGAGCCAGTCATGTTGCTCCAGCTAGCTTTGCATTTATCAGTTCTTTATGAATCCCAAGCCAATCAAAAGGTTTCATCTTGCTTCATGGGTATCAATAATATTTTCAGTTGCAATCCACAAGCCAATAAGGGCTTTACACGTGTCTTCACATCATCTGCCCCTTGTTTCCTATTTCTGACATTTGTAATACTTGAGCCAATAATATTGCTCCAATTGGCTCCGTATTCCACTTTGTCAGTCTTATTTTCACTTGTTTTTTACAGTTGCGAAGGGTAGACCAATAAAATCGCTCTAAGTATATTTTTTTGTCACATTTTTCAGATTTGCGAAATGTGGACCTTTTAAAAGGCTCCAAGTGTCTTTAGTTTTCTTTAGTCTTTTTTGATTGCACTACAAAGTGTGATTCAATTTTATTTGAACACATATATATCTATCAATTTTTTTGGCAGACTTACAAAGTGCGAGCTAATAGAAAAGTGACACTTGTCTTAGTATTTTTTGAGGTGTCAAACTTTAGTTCTTTGTTTCATGGGTTTATTATACTTTCCTTTAAACCATGGGATCTCAAAGTGCAAATTTGTATTCATTCTACAGATTTTTTTTAAGTCTATGATATGTGAAGTCTAAGCTAATTAAAAATCGACACGTATTCTGATTTTCACACTTGTCAGAATTGTGAAACGTAAACCAACTATTTTTTGACATGTATTTTAATTGTGTCAGGGTGTTAGTATTTGTGTTGGATTTTCCACTTAGATTGTGACACATGTTTTATTCCTTTTCTAGACCCGAACTTTATTTTAAAATTAGCTAACTCTTGGGGTTCTTTTAATCTGCTTAAAGTTTTGATTTAAAGTTTAGTGGAAAGCCGTCAAGTGTCAACTATTTAAGCCATTAATTTTTCGACAAGTGGCTTGTTTGACTTAGACTTTTCTTTTGCATTGTGTCAGAAGTGAGAAATGCGATCCAATTAATTAAATACATGTGTATACAATTATTTTTTAATTAATTGGCTTCTGACTTATTACTTGTGTTGCAAAATGTGAGCTAATTAAAAGGAGACATGTAGATATTTCTTTATATTTTAAATCTTCGTGTATAAACACATGTGTTTATTATCTTTTGTCACATTTTTGAATCAGTTTTGGACCCGAAATAGATTTGATTTTTTAAAAAAATTCATGTCCATACCTGAGGATCTGTTTTAAAGCCGACACATGCCTTTCTTTGCATTGTTTATTTGTGCCATGTGTCATCACCCTCCTTGGTTGTTTTTTAACTTATTTTTTATTTAATAAGTAGCTCATTTTTTTTATTTCACCCCATTGAGTTGATAAATAAATTATCGAGCTATTCTAGCCGACTCAGACTCAGTTTGAGCTCTTGTGGCTCATCGAGTTTAGCTCGCTGAGAACTCGTTGAGCATCTGTAACTCAACCTCGAATCTGTTCTGTCAATTTTATCTTAAATCGACTAGTGTAAGCTATTTTTAGAACAAATCTAGCTATTTATGGAAATTTGACAAACTGTGTTATGTTTTTAAGCTCATAATTAATTAATTGAGCTAATTTTCCTATTCAAAATGGTTCTGTAGCTGAAACACGACCTAGCCCTATTAAATTGATCCAGAACTTGACCAATTCAAGCTATTTTTTTAATCAAATTCGGGTTGTTTGTTGTCATGTAGTCAATTAAAATATATGTAGTTAGTTTTTTGTCTATTGTTTGGCATCCTCTATTTGATTTTTAGTTGTATTTTTCTCCATTGTTGTCTAAGCATTAAAATGGCTAGTTCTGCCAATTTTAGCATTTGGAAAGTGCATTTATAAATCATGTTTTATGGCTATAAAGCTCTAGGATCTTGTGACTGGTATAGAAAAATGTCCCATAGGGAAACAAGCTACCCCTGAAAACCTAAGTTCATTTTCTCAGAGATCCTAAGAAGCTCTGTCCATCCTATTCCAAAGCATTAGATATGATTTCTGGATGCATATATGGAAGCAATTAGAAACCATGCATGAAGGCAGTAGGTTGTCTAAGATCATTAAAATGGTTTTAGATTTGTTCACAACTCCCATGAAGGGGGATGAGAAAATTGTGGATTATTTAGCTAAAAATAAGAACATAAAATCTCAATTAGATGGCTGTAACTATGTGAACTATTTTAAGATAAGGTGATATAATTCATTATACGGATCGATATACATGAAATTTTTAGAAATTTTATCTCCATTATCAATTCCAAGTATCAAAATGAGAATGATCTACCTAATTTGTACACCTTATCCTCTTTTTTGATTCAAAAAGAGAGAGTTATAGAGAAATTTGATTCAAAAGAGATTGATTCTCAAACTCTGTTCTCACAAAATTATAATCCTTGCTTTTGTATGATCTCTTAAGCAAGCTCCTAGAGCTTGGTATGTTTAATAGGTTCTTTCAAGAGCTTGGTTTTAGTAACTGATGTGCTGATAATGATTTTTTTGTCAAAAAAGTCCTTATCTCTTAGCAGTAACAAGAATATAATTCTTAGAATCAAGAGAAGTAAGACAATGTTTTTTACTATTAAATCATGTTCTTTGGACATAAAAATATGATCATATATGACATGTCTAAGCTTAAATTTTTCTTACATGGTCATTTTATTCTAGGAATATATGATTATTCTTGAATAATCTGATCATTTGTTTAGATGTTTTATCTACCAAGTCTTATCTCATTATGTAAAGACTTAGAATATGAAGATATACATATGTTGTTAAATCATTTTAATTGATTACTAAAATATTATTATATGCATATCAATGACACTTGGGGATGCCTTTGTGTTTTTATTGGAGACGTCCAATACTGATTGCATCTAATTAATGTTTTAGTAGTATAATATGTTGAAATTTTTCAACATATTTGTAATATAACATGGTTAGTTGTTTAAGAATATCATTATTATAGTTTTTATGCCTATTATGTTGTCTATCATGACTCTAACCATGTTGATGTTGTGTTGGATATATAGCTAGATTTATGTTCAAGTTTTGATGCAGGTGTCATCACTTGAAGCAGCAAAGAGCCATGTGGCTAAAGAGCTTGTTGGTAGTGATACACATAGGAGCTAAAGGAAGTATTCCTCCTCTATGTGAAGGCCAAATTGCTCTTGATAAATAATCTAGTTCAAACATCAGAGATTATGTGAAGGCCATTGCATGATGTGAAGTATTTGCAAGTTTTGTGCCTTTTCAGCCTATCAGAGTTTCCCTTGAGGGGGAGTGTGTATGGAAATGCCAACTCTTGATGGATTATTATAAAAGACATGGGTCAGCTTTTAAGAGTGGATCATGACCACCTACTTTGTATGTAACAAAGTGATCCTTTAGGGATTGGTTACACATGGTTGTAACATTGTATGTGAACTGTAAGTCTCATGAGAAAATGCATAAGAAAGTTCAATTGTAAACTTCCAATACTTCCTCCACTTTGTAATAAGTAAATGTGTCACTCTATGTGAAGTTACTTGTAAATCCCAGTGAAGCTTTAGTTAAGGGTATGCCTTAGTTTATAAAAGGCTCCATAATCTGACGTAAGTCTTCATATGTAAAGCACTAGTCTTAAGAATTTTTGTACGGGAAGATCTATGTTGATTTCCCTTGTTGGCATGCTAGCTTGATTAAATGATTCAAGATATGTAAATCCTTTTGTATAAAAAGGTAAATTTTGTTTTCTGATTTTACTTCCCACTTAACATTAAGGGGGAGTGTTGGGGTGATAATTTCAAGTGGGATTACCACTTGGGCATGCCCCAACATTATTAAAGTTTGTCTAATCAAAATATATTAAAAAGGTCTTTCACAGTTAAGAATGAAGCGGCTTGACCGATTCACCAACCCACATTGATGTGGTGTGATCCCTCTTGGGATTGGATTTAGCATTGTTTAGATTTGTATAGTCCAGTATTAAAGACAAAATATCAGATTGTAAGATATGCTAGCAGAGACATACTATGTAAGACACTAGCAGAATACAAGAATGAGCTAGATGGTCATGATTATTACATTAACTGATCAAGAGACATAGCTCTGTAGTTGTGTGAAAGACTGAGGAGTGAAGTGGAAGTGTTGGGTTAAACTTGTGTAAATTCTTAATAAAGACAATGCTTTTACAGTGGAGTTTTTTCCTTCAAGTTTCTCCACTTAAATATGGTTTTATCTTTCTCTTATTCTTGTTCATTATTTTCTTTAAGCTCTAGCTCATTAAGCTATGTTATTTGTTATCTATTTCAAGTTATTTCTTTGTCTAATTGATTGCATGCCATAATTTATAGTCTTCAACTTAAATGGCAGATTTGTGATCTGTAGATCTCAGTTTCCCTACTAAATCTAACATGTAAATCACATTATTCTAGACAAAACATGTATAGTCTAGATTGAGCCCATGCCATCATCTTACTAGTTCATATACAGTCTAGGCAACCGGTTATTAACTAAGTCACTCTCATCCTCTTATTAGTTATACTTGTTTGCCATTATATATTGCATATTGTATGTTATTGATATATTTGATTTATCTTAGTCCTATTTTTAAGATTTAATTTTAGGTAAATAATTTGGTGAACCTGACCCTCTCATCGAACATCATAGCCCTAAAACTAGTGACCTTAGGGTTTTCTCTTTAGTTGTTGTCTTTCAATATATCTCATTCATCATGCCATATCTTAGGGATCATTATTAGTATCTATCTAGATTTACCACATCTCTTAGCTATCATAGCTCCCATGAATCTTCATCTAGCACAGATGATCTTAGGTCTATTGTTCATTCACAAATAATTGTTGATAATTCTCCCCCATTGTATATTCAAGTTCATGTTCATAATTTACTTGTTGAGTGTGCTTTAACTGATAATGGATTTGGTTTTAATATATGCATCTCTTTTTTCCATCAACTAGGGATTTCTTCTATTCATTTAAATGCCTTTGATCTATGTATTTTTTGTTTTTATAATATAATTAAGTGAGTATTGGGATAAATGACTCTACCCATTACTATGGGACCTTATACTATTAATGTTCTATGTCATGGTATGCCCTAATAATATTAATTATAATATCCTTTTGGGACATCCTTGGTTACATACCATGCTTGCAATCCCTTCTACCCATGCCATAACATACAATTCCCTTGCAACACCTTCTTCCATGGATAATGCTATAATATATTACACACCTCATGCTGCTAATATTTGTGATATCCCTCTCATACATGATGATGAATACACTCGTTACATTGCCCATCATTCTCCTCTTGTTATGGAACATAGTGCTATTGATTTACATGATGAAATTTATATTGACATTCATACCCCCCTTCAGAATTCCACCATGACCATGGCTTTAAAATATGCTACTTGGCACAAATATTGATGAAATTCTAATGATCATACACTTTTTGATGTCAATGTTACATCACTTGCTACAACCTCCCCACCACAAGTAAGAACAAAGTGTGATGATTTGATAATGCTTCCTAATGTTATTCCCTCACTCACTTTCCAAAATTATATGCATGACTCATATACTATGGCTACACCTCATCTTGTTGCTTCCATGGGGGCAATAAATTCCCCTCTTTCCACGTTTCTGTCAATTTTTTAAGGGCTATTACATACAACTTTAATATTTCCAATCTTCTTGAATTGTACCTATTTCTTATAATGAGTCTTATGTCTCTCCCCCCTTTATTTGAGGTTTATACCATAAATCCTCCTATAATTCCACATGTTACACATCTCTTAACTTACACATTGATCTTTATGTTTGCACTTACTTTTTCCATGACTTCCAATAAGCCTAATGTTCCACATATTCTAGTTTCTCATATTGGGCATACTCTTATTATTTATACATTTCCCACTCATGTAGATGGGATATTGGACTATATAGGGTTCTCCACTTATTTTGTTGACATTATTCTATGGTATCTCATGTGATAGCCCCCCTTGCTACACCCGATGATGCAATCTTGTTCTAGGTTCATATATAACTATTGAGGGCACACTTACCTACATGAACCTCATTTTTCACACATAAACCAGGGGGAAACCTTGATTCCCTTCCTTAGTCATAATAATTCATATTCTAATAATATAAAAAATATTCAGATATTTTCAAAAATACAAAAACATTTACTTATATCTTGGTTAGATGTAACTTTGCTTACTTATACTGCTCCATGATGCATTTTTCCTATCATGTTAGCTTGATTCATAGTATGTTATATCCTTTTTACGTACACACATGCGCATTCACATGGTACATTTAGGTGAATGCAAGTTATCTAAATGTTATCACATGATGCATAATGCTTGACATTGTTCTCTACCAATCCCATCGAGGCTCCTAGGGGCATCTACCTTCCATATCCTTCCACATTTAGGTGTTATCATTGCAATATATGCTACTTTCATTTCTATTTCATTCAACTATATACATTTGGACATACTATCAATTATTATAACATACCAAAGGGTGCTTCATGTGTAGCCTTTTTCTTGCAAGCTCACTTCCAACCATGGTTATTCTCTTTGCTTGTGTATTTTCTTCTATGTTTCTACCTTGTTTACTTGTATTTCCTTAAAGGAATCTAGTGTCCTTGTGACATCCTAAATGGTGTCCCATGTTTTCCACCAGCTACTATGTTGTTATTTTTTTTATGTTCTTGTGTATTTGAATAGTTTTTATTACATCATGTCATGTTTGTTTGTTACTAACACTTTTTCCTAGTTTTCTTCCCATTATTGCGATTGTTACTATGAACATTCCCTATCCCCCATTTAGGATTTATTCTTCACATGTGCACATCAGCTTCAAGTTCCCTTGTTTATGACACACTCTCCTAGATCCATATCACATGCCCCAAATGAGTGTTGGGAATCATCAAGTGATTATTTCACCCTTTAAGTAGTCAAGAAACTAGATATAGAATGATATCGAGTAAAATTTGATCAAACAAGAGCTAGGAAATTAGTTCAAAATCATACATGAGCTAGAAACAATTGTAAGAAGGGACAAAAGCACCTAGATTAGAAAATAATGGTGGATGTTAGTGTCCCACCTAGGTAGTTTTTTCCTAAGGGCATAAATAGACATTTGACATTTGCAATAGTTTTTCAGTAGCATTTTTACATAGAATCCAATGAAATATATTCAACTCCAGTTTATTATTCAAAAATAAATAAAAAATTCAATGACATGCTTCATATTTGGGTAAGGAACTAATTAATCTTCTTTCTCAGTTCAAAATTTTCCTACAAGTATAGAATAAGGAGTGGAACCCTATGCATATGTAAGGACAAAGATATTATTGGAACAAAGTTTCATCCATGGCTATTTACTATAGGGTTGGTGACCACATGCACTGGCTCTAATCCATGTAGAAGCATCAATGGGTGGAGGGAAAAGTTGACAACTATCACAACACTCTTCTTTTGGAAACAAGATGCCTAAATCCTTAGAGTATTCACATCAATTCAGGAATTTATCACTTTCGACTCTTCCAACCATATGTATGGAAACAAACACACATGAACATTCTATCTCTTCTCTCTCATGATTTAAGTGTACTATATCTTTTATTCAATTTATTTTCATACAAATTTCTATTATGATTTTCTTAAGTTTAAGTTTAATTTCATATATCATGAGCATTGACTACAATTTTCTTCTTTTGTAGGTATGTCCTTATCACAAAATAAGAAACAAAAATGGAACAAGGAACAATCTCAAGCACAAAACACTTAGGAAAAGATAATATTTGGTTACAAATGTAGTTATCATTTCTACTACATACACAGATTACCCCTAGGGTTCTAATTCCATCTTACATTCCATTCCACATCTTACAATCTCCATTCGACACACACAATCTTCATTCATAAAGTTATTGGTTACAACATTCCTCGAATATCCACAAGGTATGCCCTTCCTATTTACTATATACTACCAAATATTTATTCACCAACATAAAGTGGGGGCAAATGTAGACAAAAAATTATACACTTAGTACTATTACATCACCATCTAGTATGTCATTATATACATGATTCCTAAGTAAGAAAACTAGAATTTAACAACACTTGTTTTTCTTTACATTCAGATTGTTTTACCTTTCCATGCTTTTTTCATCTACATTTTTAGAATTATCCCTTTATTTTTGGACAACTCACAATATGTTACGCAAATCAATGCTTCCTATTTTATCTTCATATATTTCTAAACATTAGTGCCACATAAGGATAGGAGTGCCCATGTGTTACTGTCCTCTTTGGGTGCTTTTGTCATTTTTCCTTTCTTTCTTATGTTTAAAATGCTAGATCAAATGCTATATTTTCTAAACTTCCATTTGTCACTTTAGGTCAGATTTTAGGGTTATTAATGATGAAATTCAAGAAAAGAATCATATATATACATGACCTACTAACTATTATAAGGGGAAATTGGGGAAATTGGGCTATTAATTTCCATCTATTACTTATGTAAAAAGAAACACTTGAGGACTACATTTGGGTTGCATTATTCATTGCATAGGAAGAAAAATTTTGAATTCCATCACTCACACACACACACACACACACACACACACACACACACACACACACACACACACACACACACACACACACACACACTAAATACATTGAATCTAAAATATAGTGCAAAACATGGTGAGAATCACATTAGGGTGACCGCCAAGGTCATTATGACTCAATAATATGCATATATTATTCCATCTAATGTTTTATTGATCCTTGTGCAGGTAGTTAGGTTTTATTTTACAGGTACATGTGCGATAAGAGAACCCTATAACAAAGTAGATGTGACATAGAGAAAATTGAATGTGACGTGGTCAGACCTTGAAAGAACCAGATCCACACTAACTACCAGGAAACTAACATTCAGTTTAGACACTAGAACTAAGGGTTATTTTGTACCCTTTTGGGCATTACTATCCAATATACCTGTAGATCAAAGTCTTCCAGATGAAACATGCAAAACCTAGATTGAGCTTGTTTCTATCATCTTTCTAGTTCATATCCAATCTCGGAAACCAATTATAAGTTAATTCAGTATCATCCTCATTGTTGGTTGTACTTTCTTTTCATTGAATGTTTTTGATATATATGATTCATATAAGTCCTCTAATTAATATTTAATTATACACACACACACACAAATATATATATATTATATATACATATATATATTATATATATATAATCTTCTAGCCATGCCCTAGGATTCCAATTATCATGATTGTTTGTTTTACCAAAAACTCCAAAGCATTACCCCAAAACCAAGGTTCAATATATTCCCTACATTAATTGATATAATAACCCGTGATTCAAGTACCAAAAACTCGTCATGCCATAATTTAACAAGGTCCCGAAAATAGAACCATAATATTGAACCTAGATTCCATCACTCTAGAGTTTTTCATTAACAAGCATAACCATTCCTATTATTGTTTATTGATAAAGATTTTGTTTGAACATCTCACCCGAATCACAGTTAGGGTGATGCAAAAATCCCACTGTTATAGAGTGACATAGAGGGGCATGTTTGGGTGAATGGTTCCAAAAAATTAATTATAAACCACATATATAACATATAATTAAATATTATTTACAAATCATTCATACATTCACATGCATACCTACACATAACTCTTGTTTCTGATTATATTCAAAAATAGATAAAAATTTGTACAATAATGCACTTAACTCATGCATAATTACTCTACAATGCAAAATCAATTTTTAGGCATCCAAGATCTAACTTCTACGCAGCTATTCCATGAATCTCCTCAAATTGACTCTCGCTCAAAACCTTCTCATCAATCCTCTATTATCACACTCTATCCATTTTATTGTCCTCTCTATGTGTCTCTCTCATGTGTCAATCTCATGTCTTAGAAGCCAAACCCATCCCTTTATTTATAGGTTTTATAGTATTGAAATATCCCACAAGGATGATTCTATTATGAAAAATATTTCCTTTATTTCCTAGATCTTAGATGACACACATTACCCTATTCGAATGGATCTTAGCTAGCACACATCATCAAATTCTTACAACCCCTGATCATCCACTAATCCCTTACTCCTATGTTGTCATGCGTCCATAGAAGTATCCTTAGTGCTTTCATAGAATCAAGGTGATTTGTGGTGTCTTAATTTCCTTTGCATATATCAACCATGCAATAAATTCAAAAGAGAACTCACAAATTCCCTTGTTAGTAGTATACAAGTGAATTATTTTATATTAGTAAGAATACTTTTAAATTTAAATACACATTCATTGATTGGTTCATTTGTGTTGGATATTTTCCATTTGTGTGTAAGAAACATTTTCACCAGTGTTTATTGAAAAATGCACTATGAAATGATCAACTAAAGGATTCAATGCCTTCATTTAATGAAGAGGGAGATTATAATATTCTAGGAACACTCCATCGAAATATCAAATATGTTGTTTGGGATCCCCTTTACCTTTGAACATTATAATTTTAGGAGTGACAAATCCTATGGCTTAAGGATAGGATGCCACATTGGGTTCCAATGGATTATGAATCAAGAGATGTAAATCCATGGCATGCGAAGCCCTAGACACACCATTTACTAACTATTACACCTTATCCATATACCAAAACTAGTCTTCTTAAGGTAACATGTAGAAGATTAGGTTGGAAAGGACCCATGCATATGCACAATAGGTGATTACATTTTATTATGAGTCAAAATGTGCATTGAAACTTGTGATCGGACATTAGGTTCCCCCATACTAAATGTAGATATAAGAATAATTAATGTGGCCATATTATTTGTTTCTATCTCTATATATGAATTCAAATGCATCAATTCAATCAAGATTAAGATTGAGATATTCTATAAACTCCCACTTAGCAATAGGATCAAACTCTTCTGAGGTAGCATTGAGAATGGTAATATCTTGACTAGCATACTCTTGAAAAGGTTCATTAAGTATTATATTGAGAACATTGTAGGGTTTTTTTTATAGTGGGGTGTTGATTTGGGACACATTTGGAGAATGGATACATTTTAGATCCATAATAGGGAACTTGGTCCCCAAAATTGCTAAGACTATAATCACAAATAATAATCCAACAATAACAAAAATGAAAGTATAAACCCTATAAGGAAGGGTATTGAAGGATTTGTTGAGTCAAAATACAGGTTCACCAAATGATTATTACCCTAATTAAATCATATGTAATAATAAAAGACTAACTAGGATTGGAATTACAGGTGCTTTAGCTGCTCTTGTATGTTTTTTTGCTTTTCTTTGCGGTCTCTTTGTTGCTTTTTTGCAGAGTTTTTGTTGTTTTGTCTTGATGGGGTAGCTGTTTTTTGGCTACTTTGGGCTTCATTGTCTCACTTGGATTCTGATCCTTTTTTTTTCTGGTTTTAATTCTATTCTGGCTCCTAGGCCCTCTATTATACACAAGGGTATAGTCCCTTTCAAAAAACTATTTGCCAATAATAAAAAAAAAAAAAAACTAGGATTGGAATTTTAAAAAAATGTATATTAAGACTGCTAAAATGTTAAAATTCCAGAATATACATACTACCTTTGTACCCATTAATAAATTAAGAAGGAATTTACGTTTCGCTAAAGAACCTTTGGACCCTAGCCTACGCAATGACATCTACTTGATGGAATGATTTTTTGGAGGACCTTACATTCGAGAAACAAGAAGGACCTTTTGAACTAGAATTAAAAACATGTTGTTGACATTCTCTTGGAAACGATTGAGAATTCGATGCTCACCAAACATTTTAGAAATCAAAATATGCAATCTCCATAGAAGGAGCTAAGGTTATGAATGTGAAAAACCATTTTAAGAATAAAATATTAAGGAAGACTATTGAAATTGGAAAACATCCATTACATTTTAATAGGGATATGGGATTAGGGATTCCTCATGCTTGTAAACCTATAGTTGGTAGTATTTAAACTAGTCAAATTTAAGTCTTTAAGCTTCTATATTTGTTGTAATTTACTATAGAATAAGACTAAATTCACTTAATTTCATTGATAGTTATTAATTTAAAATAAAAATTCTAATTCACTAACCTATTAATTTAATTCTTACAATGAATATCCAATATTTTATTCATTTTATTATGTATTGTGATATAATTAAATTAAATCTATTAATCAAAATAAAATAAAATTTATTTATCACAATTTAATAACCTAATACATATGATTAGTTAATAATTTTAAAATAATTGTTAATCTTTGTAACATTGGTGATCTTTCTGGCACATGGAGGTTTGAGAACTCTTGTTTAATAATGGAGGTGGGACACACTCATCGAATGACTACTCTCACATTTAATGCCTCATGTGACCCATTGCTTTTCATATTTATAGGAGCTTGGGTATGTTGTACCATCATTAATTATTTTTTCTCTTAATAATGGATCATGGGTGTTGATCCAAAGCATCAAGGACAAATAAAATTTGACCCATTTTTTTTTTCCAAAAGCTCATTTTATTACAACACACACACACACACACACACACACACACACACACACACACACACACACACACACACAACTTTGAATATAAAATAAATGATTAAGACATTTGATCAAGAAGGGAACATACTAAATATAGTAGAATTATAAGAAGATAGTGCATTTAGATTTTTCTATACCTTGATGACTAGTCTATACTTGAAATTGGGAGAAAAAGGAAATAATATTGATATAGAATACTTTTCTTAGAAACTATATATTTGTCCTCCCTAGGACAAAATTGGCCAGCATGAGTAGAAGAACTATTTTCTCTTTTCCTTTATTTCATGGACTAGTCCCACTGAGTAAATTTTTGTTGTGACTATACAACCTCTTGTACAATATGAGACCTAAAGGTGCACACAAGTTTTCAAAATCAATCATTTCTTCTTGGGACCATAGCTCCTTGAGAGTCCTATAAAAATGGATCAATGGTTTAGGTTGAGGCACCCCTTCATCACATACATAACACTGGCTTGAAAGGGCTTCAAATCTTATGTAGTTCTCTCACCTATTGGAATTTCAATTGCACTCCTTTCAACTATATGTATGCTACTAGAACTTGGCTCTTTGAAATTGATATTTCTTTCTTTAACTTCAATTTAAATTCTTTGGGCTTGTTGATGATTTCTCTTAACCTAGTTAAGAGTGCTTTAGATTGACATAGGGGATAGTCCAAGTGCCTACTCTTGCAATAGAAAAAAATAGGGAATCTTGTTTGACGCTTGATAAATATTTTCTAAATGAGATTTGGATAAATGTTAGGTGAGTAAATGATTGGGTTTGATTTGTATTTATACTTCTCCAAGGAGTTTATTTTTCATTAAGGATGACTTAGAGGGAAAATACCAAATCATAAAATGATATTCATTTGAAAATTTGACCATTAAAGTGCTAAGGATGGAATGTTCTATAAGGGGACAAGATCGGCCGTCAATCTTGTCCCTATTGGATGGTTTTGTCTTATAAGCATAAGAAATGAATCAATTATCTATATAGGTTTATATAAGAGGTATATGGTGTTATTGATTGATGGGAGTGTTCGTGTAGGTGATTGATTAGTAGAGTGAGAGATTTGACTTGTTACAAACCTTATGATATGATAGGATAGTTGTTTGAGATCAATTTATGTGCACAAGTAATGTATGAGAGATATAAACCAAACCAACATTACCAAATGCCAAATGACCAAAATTGAGTGTCTATACCTAGATATAGTCCCATACTCCAATGTTTTGCAAGAAGTAAAGAATGAGATCCAAGAAGATGGAGGAAATATGCTTTTTATTGAGGGCCTTTAGGAGAAAACAAGGAGTTTCAAAGATATGTCATTCTTCATCGACATGGGTGTTCCTTGAGGTAGTCCTTCCCTTAGACATATTGTAAATAGAACCCATCTCTTACCATCCCTTCCCCCACTCCTAATTTTGAATTTCAATTTCAATACCGTGTAGGAAAAAAAGAGCTCACATAATAGTTTATGAAAAATACATTTGTAATTTTTCTTCCTATGGTTCTAAATTGTTTGTTGTAACATCTTATAAATGATGTTGTCGAGGTTTTTTTGCCGCCAAATTAGCCCTGGATTGAGTGCGTTGTTCATTTGTTGTCAACATCTTCTTTCCATCAGTAAATACATCCTCCTTGAGAACAAATTTTATATTGAACTTAATTAAAAGAGATGAGGGCCTAAAGACTATCAAAATATCTCATCATTAACATGACTTTGGATGTTTGATTTTGATGGCTCCATGTCTAGTCATTCTATACAATTTTTTTATTATTCAAATCTATGTTAAGCTTTAATTAACTTTTTAATTAATTGACATAATATGCACTCTCTTGATTCTCATGATTGATGTGATGTTTTCTATTAAAATGTGATGCTATGCCACTTTCTTTTCATTAAGATAAACAATATATCTATATATTTAACTAACGGAAAACATTTATATATATTTTTTGTAAACGTAAGCATCCAAGATGATAATTATTTGGATTATTAACCATGCTTTTAGTGCAGGTCTTAATCAAAAAAACATTTGGTATGTTACTTTACATTTGAGAGGTAACACATGAATCTCTTATCTATACTTTATATTTGTTTAAATCGTGCATGCCAACCACAAATAATTTAAGGCTGCGATTTGAACAATAGGATGATTTTATGGAGTAAAATAAAATAAAAGAACACATTCCGCTTTCAAATTGACTTATATTATGAGAAATGATGCCACGTAAAGTTCCTTGTTTTAATTTATCATTTTAAAAATAGGGTCTCTCGATTCTTTAAGAAAACAATTTACGGCAGATAAGTAAGACTATAAGGTTTTGAGGGGCCACTTCATATGTGTTTTATGTGGCGAGAGGTCCACAACAACAATTATTTGAAGTTTGGGTTATAGTGGGATTGAAAATAACCTTAATAAAAAGTTCATTTATCTTTGATTTTATTGGTCAAAATAATTTTTTGAAAATAGTTAGAAAGACATTTAATGTGAAATATTTTTTTCAGTCTAGTTATATATATATACAAGCACACTTTTATTAATAAGAAAAATATACTCCTAATTATATTATGTGTGAGTGTATGTATGTACACATATACATATGTGTAATATGATTAATAGTGTATTATATTTTTCTTATCAATAAAAATACACTTTTATTAATAAGAAAAATATAGTACAATGCTAATCATACTATGTATATATGTGTGCGTGTGTACATATGTAGTACAATTATTGTTGTACTATATATACACACACAAACACACACTATATACATACATATGTAATGCATGTATGTATACATGTGTACACACCTAATATAGTATATGATTAACAATGTATTTTATTTTATTTTATTGATGAAAGTACACTATATGTGTGTGTGTGTGTGTGTGTGTGTGTGTGTGTGTGTGTGTACATATATATACACACATATTTATGACCATCATCATCATCATCGTGTGTGTGTGTCCATGTATGCGCGCACACACACACACAAGTAATAATCATCATCATTTGTGTTGGCATGTGTATATGTGTTCAATATTTGATTTGTTGTATATTGATTGTTTGTCATTTGCTTTTAATGACAATGTCTGGTGTTGGTTTGGGTCTTTTTTGGTATTTATATTAAGCAAACAAAGATCGTTGGCAATGTGCTACTTCTTGATTGTAGGTGTCTTCAATATGTGAAATAGTTGCAATTTACATATATTTCTTGGGAATGAACACTTTTTGTCTCTATTTTTTTATTAAAATATAGTATAAACAATATATATTTATTACATATATATGACATCCATGGATAAAGCTATTCAATTGCTCATAATGGAGGTTTTTTATTTCAGTATATATATTTTAGCTCTAGTTATATTCATTATGTATCATAATCAAACCATCTACATGTCCAATAATATGTTTTCATTTATATTTGACGAAAATTCAAATGGAGAGATTTGCATTGTTTCAGTATTGTATTGTTCTCTTTGATAAGTGATATATGTTGAATACTTATATTTTTCCTTATATTTTTCTTTTGATCCCACACACACACGCACACAAAGTTTTGCACATGCACGCACGCGCGCGCGCGCGCGCGCACACACACACACACACAAATGAGATATATATTCAATATCTATATGTGCTATATAAGTATTGAGAAGAAATCATGTGGGTTTGATAAATAGCTATATAGCGCTAGAATTCAAAATTTTGGGGATATTGTTAAGGGTGATTCAATTAAAACAAAATCAAATTCTTTTGAAAATTCATTAGCCAAGGGGAAAAACCACAAGGGAAGTTTTCTAGAAAATTTGTAGTTTGTATTGTCAATGAAAAGAATAGTTAAAAGAAAATTCTTGTTAGTGAAATAAACAATATAAATTGCACATATGAATTGAGTATTGTATTCAGTCTACACAAATCATACGGGTTCTTGGAAATAATATTATATTAATTACATATATGTATTATTTGTGAATATAGCTAAAAAACAATAAGCGAGAAGACTATACCATAATTTATTTGTTTTGTCTACCTATATTGAAATATGTGTACAAATGGTATTCATGAATGTTGCTTTGGTATGGAAATTTGAACTATCTTCATTCGTGGATGATTCAATTATAGTTAGGGGTTTGAATTAAGAGATGCTTTATACCACACAACCCTCAAAATACATAATATAATTATATAGTGAAATGCATTTAACACAGAATATGTAGTAAACATTGAACTTTGTATTTGATTCAACAACAATAAAATGCAAGGTGAACACAAAATGAAATATAAAATATTGAGATGCTTTACAACAACTTAATTGGACGTAGATTTTATTTTTCCAGTTCTCATTATCTTTACAAGTATAGCTCTCTAAAACAAAACTCCCTAAATTGGCTAGTCCTGTTTCTAACTCATGTGGAATTCATGCATGCCACAAGTGTACTGGCATGCTTATATAGACACCAAACCCATATATATATATATATATATATATATATATATATATATTATATATATATATATATATAATATTTTATTTTTCCAGTTCTCATTATCTTTACAAGTATAGCTCTCTAAAACAAAACTCCCTTAATTGGCTAGTCGTGTTTCTAACTCATGTGGAATTCATGCACGCCACAAGTGTACTGGCATGCTTATATAAACACCAAACCCATATATATAATATTATATTGCTTAAAGCTACAAGTGATATATATGATACTCAGTGTCTCCCAATCCTCTAAGAACAATAGGGCCAAAATGATAACACAAATTGATGCATTGAGTTCGACCCAACCACAAAAGTTATGGATTGTGTGAATCCATGGTCAAATTATTCAGCAATGTTTTATTTGAAACTTTGAATATCACACACACACATTACATTTTTAAACATAATTCTATAAATTACCCTTACAGATGAATCCTTGCACACTATCTTAAATTGAATTAGATTATCTTACAATTTCAATGGTAGATTTGCACCACTAAATTGGCCTCTGTGATATCTCAGGTGAAATAAATGACTCTTTTTTTACATAATTAGATTCACACGATCATTCTGAAAAATTAGTATATGTCATGCCATTAATTTAAAGCATTGTGTCATCTATCTAAACATGTATGCATTTGTATGCAGAGAACAGAGATTTCGTGATGCATTATTACCTTTTATTTATTGTGCATAACATTTTCTCTTGAAAATATATTATTTTGTCTCACTACCGAGATACTTACTTGTGCCATTTTGGTAAGTTCACCAAGATAGGGGTCCAAAAAGCGAGACAAAAACTTGAAATCGGCTAAAATGCATATGCATGTTTTTGGTCAGGTTTGGTAATTTCCAAACCTAAAATACATACTCGTTATCTATGTTATGAATTTTAGAAGGGGGTAAGGGGAATATTTATATTATATTATTTCTTTACATTTATTTTAGTAAATATAAGAAATTAGGGTCACTCTGCACCTAATAGAATTGGTCCCGTAGCTCCAACAGTTATAATCTAGAAGATAGTTTTTCAAAATATAATCTGGTTAGTACTTACTCATTTTTAGGATTTCAACAAGGACATAAATATTTTATGGTATATATATTGTAGTCGGTGTTTGTTTTGGGAAAACCTATAGTCGTTTTGTAAGTTTTTTGACCTTTTGGATTAGTTACTAACATTTATAGGAGTTTTAGATTTGTCAAAATTAAATTTTACAAACTACACAACACCCAAAGTATAATGACACTTTCTTGAGTATATGGACTTATGATTTTCCCCATGAGTGTGGAGTTGAAGCCTTAATTTCATCTTGGAAGAAAGAGTAGCATAGTATTAGGGATGAGTACATACTTTTCAATCTTGTAACTATCTAATCAACTATATAAATCGGTCTAATAGGTGAAGTGGATCCTAGCTATCTCACCACATTAATCCATGCATTCATCTTAGGAGGGAGCCATATATATTTTACATACGAGACGAGGGATTAAGGATGAATAAACATACTCAAACCCAACAAATCACACTCTTTCTTGAGAGATATTTTAGGTAAATAGAATATAGGTATCCCACACCATATCTATATACATGAGTACTTACCCCATGTTTATATTGAGGATAGAGGTGTGGAATAATGAGTAAATATGGGGGTTCATACATATGGGCTAAACATTGGATAGAGAGATAAGAGTGTGGGATTCCCAACTGAATATATGAAATACATAACCGCCCTCCCTCAGTTCTTTCAACTGATCATATGTACATTAGAGAATCTATCAAGTTGATTAATCCTAAGAGATTTTATCAATGGAGTTGTTTTGTGCCATATGAGGAGAGGAAGGGGATGAGCGTGAGGTCTATATCAATTGGTCCACTATGCTTATCAATATAGAGATAAGGTCACCACCATTGCTCTAATTGGTATCAAGTTTTAAATTTGGTCCATAATTCACTTTAGTGACCATGAATCAACTCCATGATATTTGTCTGCTTCTCACTGAAATGCGATCCTCACTTTATACATAGAGGATTTCTCCCTAAATGGGATTCCTGTCCTATGGTCAAAATGAGGTGATTGTAATGTTCCTTCTCCTTGAGGTGCGATCACACTATTAGGTGTTGAATGATTATTTAATAACATTGTTAAGTGAATGGTATCAAGTGAACTGAGATGATTGCTCATTCTTGGAAACATGGGGCTCTATATGAAGATCATCCCCTCACCTATCCTAGCTCTAAAATTCTCTTTTCATGGAATAAAATTCATTATACTCATAAACATATTTTTTCATATGTATCTCATGGAGATAGATGATGCCTTAATATTGCACACACGATGGTCTTGGATACCTCGGTGACACGACTAGCTCATTTTGGCTTGTTCCTTGGAGGTATTTGGGTAAAATGAAAGAGTCAAGATATGATGATCATAAATTCACTCCTTTGAACATGATAAATCCTTCACAATTCACTTTCTTGACCAAGATGACCCTTGGGTGGAAGCATGTTTATGGTACCTGGACACCTTTTGCTCAATTTTCTCCTCATGGAAATGGGTTTCCTCCTCCGGATAGGGGGATGAATCCTTGAATGAAACTTGAGGATCAATAACATGTTATTGACCTCCATACTTCAATGAAACACTACAATTCACATTTTATGATAAATTAAACTATTCTAAAAATCTAATTCTACCTGCAACTCAAAATTTAGGTCTTATTTCATTTTAAACTGAGAGGGGTAGCTTTAGAGTTTTGAAGTACAATAAGAAGTATTCGATCCTTGAATAAATTTTGATTATTCCACCTTATATATAATTATAATAGCTTTCTAATTACTATTTTTTTACATCCTAACTCTTCTAAATTCCTTCCGGAGAAGTCAACATTCACCATTTTAGCTTTCATTCCCTGCATCTAAAAACCCTGTCTTAAACAAATTTCTCCTGAATGAAATTTTATTTCCTAAAATTTCCTAAATTTATATATAAATATTTAATTATATTTTACATCACCCTCAAATTATTTATATTTTCTCTGAACACTTCCAGAGGGTGTTTAATTACCTATAGAATTCCCAAAAATGGCATTTTTTAGGCCTCCAGAGGAAATAGTCTCTCATCAAAACTGAATGAATTGGTCAATCACATTAGAAAATATTTCATGCATAGTGAAACACACTGAATGATATTCTTAGGAATTTGTTCTAATCTTGGGTAAAGGTTTAACTGAGGGCAGGTTGTCTAGGGGAAGGATGCACAGTGATTGAGAATCCTAATTTTTAATTAAGGGCTTAGTTGTCATGCTTCAAAATTTTTGATTTTCATGCTAGTTATTTTTCTCCATTCTAGAACTAATAACCCTCCAGGAGAGTTCAAGAAATATCTTAAGCATTCAGAGGTTATGTAGGGGAATCTTGGAAGTTTTGGAGGCAATTTAGGAATATTTAGGAAAGGTTTTAAAATTCAAGGACAATATGCTCAACATCAGGTTTTCTAAGTGTATAGAACAAACACTCTAGTGGTGGAACTTGATTGCTTTGGATGATTTTTGGATCTTTGTAAGGAGTTATGAGGTAAAAATATAGGAATTGGAAAGCTATTTGAATCCTATATATGTTTGAAACATTCATTTTCTATAAGGCTTGAAGGTTTCAAGAAGCATTTCAAAATAGTGCAGCTGCCCCTTTTGGTTCCAAACAAAAATGGGCCTAAATTTTTAGGTTCATGCATAATCAAGTCTTGAAATTTTTTCCATTAATCTTAACAGTTTTGTTCCATTTATATTAGGATGTTTCCACTCATAGTCATGAAAGTGAGTGAAATGTGAGACTCAAGGAGTGAGTTGATGATATCCATATCTTGACTCTGACATTATGTTCAAAACTTCTTCAAGGAACAAGCCAAAATGAGCTAGTCCAAACTACTAAGGTATCTGTGACCATCATATATGAAGGAATGATAAATCCTATAAGGATACATTTACACACATATTAAAAATTTAGTTTATTTATTCCTCTCTACTAATGGTTTAAAAACCATTCTCATTATACAAATCCCTTTCTACATGGGAACACCAAAACTGCTCACAATACATTTATAGGACTAAGCCTTATGGTCGAACAAAGATTCATAATAGGGTTTTATCAAAAAATTAGAGTCTTGTATTATTCTTAATTAATGTATACATACTTCAAAAATTCCTAAACATCATCTACACAAAACCTCTCATGGAGAGAGGTAGTTTACCCTATTTGAGTCATATGAACTTACTTATGATGATGTGATGATATCTAGGGATTAGTTGGTATCAATAACATCATGCACAATAAATCAAATATTATTATATGATTTATACTTGGGTTTTATGGACCATAACTATATCAATATATGAAATAATTAGTTATATGAGTAATAAGCCTCCTAAGATGATGAATTTATGTAGCCCTGTAAGGTAGAATGAGAGAAGAAGTGATAAACACTTGATGAATGGAACAATGAGATCAATGTAGAATTAACTCTTTCAATTGAACCAATCCATGAAACAATGACATACCTTTCTGAACCTCTTTCACTTGATGAGAACTTGAAATAATTTCCCGCATAATGCAACCATGATGATCCTTCCATTTGAGAAAAACAATGCCTAATGAAATGTGAGACCAAAAAAAATTCTAACCTTGAGATGGGTGGAGGTAGGATATTGAATGAAGAATGCTTCAATATTATTTTGATCAACCCATCTAATGAAATGAGAAACACATTGAGACCAAAATTGGGAACCAAGAGTGCTTCCCTTTCTTCCAAGTCATAATTCAACTGCCAATCCTCTGTAAGCATGAATTTATCGTTACTATTCCTATGAGGCAATCTCCATAGAGATGCTCAACACATTTATGGGTGGAGATTTGAAAATTTTGAGAATTACCTCTTAGAATGGGGAATTTCATAAAAACATTGTTTTTTACCAGGGGTGAGGATCTCATGAGGATGGGGCCAAATTACGTGAGTTGAAAACACCTTCCTAACACCCCAGATTATGTTTTTGAGTGAAGAAACTTCTCCGTCATAGGGGAGCACATTTTTGGTGTCCCCCATGTCCCCTTGTTGTTGGAAAAATGGGGAAAAGGAAACATTAGACCTCCAAAAGGCCGTCAGGAGTCCATTCATCATGAAAAATTGGTAAAAAATGAGTTACCATGAGTTGAAAGATGTTTCTAGCACCTCAAGTGATGACTTAAGTGAGAGATTTTTTTTCAACTTCACAATTCACTTCCCTAAACAAGATGTCACTGAGTGGAAACACACTTATAGTATCTGTAAACCTCTTTGCTCGATTGATCCTCATGGAAATAGGTTTCCTCCTCCAGATGGAAGGATTGATCCTTGAATGAGATTTGAAGGAATGTTTGAGGGCGATATCCATGTTTTTTACCTCTAAATGCATTGAAGCAATGCAAAATCTAATCCTTGAATTGCAAAATGTGAGTGCATCGCTAAGCATTGATTAAGTGTTTAGAAACACTCTAAAGAGATATGCATCATTTGCGAGCTTGAGATGAATGCAGGACTAGAGAACTGGAAAATCATCACCACTCATAATGATCCTGTCTCATCATGCTCATGATTTTGTATTATTATTGGTGTTTAAGAAAATATAGAATTTATAGATTCCTAAATATAATTGCAATGTAGTAGTAAGGATGGACAAAATCACAGGCCCAAGGATAAATCACACAGAAAAGTCTCAAAACTCCATGAACACAGCTCCAAACCTGCAATGAACATTCAAATGTGTACAAATACCTGTAATGAAGAGATGCAAGAAGAAAACAAGAGAAAAACGAGCAAGGATAAAGTACAAAATTAGACCTAAGAAAATAAGCAATTAAGATTTAAAACCTAAGTGAAAATGAGGAGATAAAATGACTTAGTTGATTTACAGAGATCCTAAAAGTGTGCAGGACTAGAAGAATTTTCTAGCTCTTCAAACTGAACCAAAATGCAATGTTGACCCTAGATATCGGAATAAGTTTTCGTCAGCTTTCGGAACTGATTATCTAAAGACTATCACAATAAAGCTCAAAAAATGTAGAGGTGATGGAATATGCTGGACTGGGGTGCCTATGAAGGGTCAGGGATACCTTGGGTGCTAGTTCTGGGAGATGAAAATGTTGCCCTTCTGAAATTTTTTGGGTTCTCGTGACTGTGAAAAATATCTGAAAACTAGTTTCACTGGGTCATAAGATGTTTGTTGTTCTTCTCTTCTTATTGTTAGTATGTCGTAATAAGTCCGTAGATGTCACTTGTAACCTACAATGAAGACCTATGGCCAAATGACATGTAAAACCCTGCATCAAATCCTAAAAATAAAATAATGCACATGAGGGGTCAGACTATCCTCATCTTTTAAATGATTGATCTTACAACTAAGTGTTTCACTACATCTAAGACCAGATGTAGTTTTGTAACCTACAATGAATTAATGTGTGTGTGTGTGAATTTTTTTTCCCTAAGTGGCTTTTGTGCATGTCGCACTTGATAGCAAGAAAGTATCTAGATGTAATAAATGTAAATAAATGTGTGCATGAAAGAATGAATTTCCCCTCCTATGTGTCTATGTAGAAGTATCAATCCCTTGCCCTTGTGTGTGGATGCTAGATGGATGTTTTAATGCTCTTGATAATTTTTGGGGTTAGCACACCGGTTGTACAGATAATATATCAGATCTAAGCATACAAGAAAATAAAAATAGATATTCTACCAAAAGAAATATATAGAACAAGAGATATAAATCAACACCAGATTTAACGTGGTTCATCCAGTGTGGGATACATCCACCAAGAAACAAGACAATCTATTATCCAAAGCTTTGACAAGATATACAATTGAAGATTTACAATCTTCCACACCTCTTTGATGTATAGTACTTTCTTTTACCCAAGCTTTTGCTTCTTCTCCAAGAATTATCTCTCTCACAATAACAATCAACTTTTGTAAGTTCATTCTTAATTCTTACTTCTAAACCCTAGCTTTCATGCTTATATAGGTGTACATAAACTTATGGAACTTAGCAATGTAATTACAATCAATAGATCTATTTTAATACTAAAAATGTATCTAATTCCCATGAGTTAATTAAAACATCCACACATATGTAACTGATGTCGGTTAGCCCTAACTGATGTTGATTCCTCCTTTCCTGACCGATGGCGGTCATAGGTGACCGATGTCGGCCCCTCCACAAACGATGTCAGTTATTGTGTTTTCCAGAAATCTTCATACTGCATGCTAATCCAAAGTAATTGAGCTCCATAACTCAACAATCTCCCACTAGGAGATTAATTACTGCATCATACATGTACAACATCATTCTTGGATCCTTCCTTAGCTTTTTTTCTTCCTCTTCAAGTCTCGAACTCAATGAACAATAGAAGTGGAGTGTATCTCCAACTTCTCCTTTTCTAATGGATTTGATAGCATATCCATAGGGTTTTCATTCGTATGAATCTTTTCCAGATTCAATTGTCCATCCTCCAATACCTTCCATATGAAGTGATACCTCAATTTAATGTGTTTTGTTCTTGAATGAAACATTGATTTATTTTCCAAATGAATTGCACTCTGACTGTCACTGAATAGTTTGCAATCATCTTGCTCTTTTCCTAACTCTTTCATGAACCTACTCATTCATATCATCTCCATGATAGCCTCTGTAGCTACAACATACTTTTCCTATGTAGTAGACAAATTCATAAAATTTTGTAATCTTGAAATCCAACTAACTTTTGTCCCACATACTATGAAAATATATCCAGTAGTGTTCTTTCTACCATCTAGATCTCCAGCCATATCCGAATCAACATAGCCACATAATGAAATATCTAAACCTTCATAGCATAACTACATACTAGATGTCCCTTTCAAATACCTGAGTATCCATTGGACTACTTTCCAAGGTTCTTTACTTGGATTAGCCATATATCTACTCACAACTCCCACTTCCTGTATAATGTTTGGTCTGGTACAAACCATAGTATACATGCGACTCCTAACTGTTGAAGCATAGGGCACTTGTGTCATGTATTTGACCTCATCATGTGATGAAGGACACTAATGTTTTCTCAATTTGAAGTCTCCAGCCATAGGTGTAATAAACAATTTTTCATTCTCCATATTGAACCTTTCCAACACCTTGCAGATATAATCCTCCTGAGACAAATACAATTTCTTGTTCTTCCTATCTCTGTGTATTTACATGCCAAGGATTCTTTTTTCAGATCCTAAATCCTTCATAGAAAATGTGTGAGCTATATTTCCCTTAAGCTCACCAATGTCCTGCATACTAGATATTGCAATAAGCATATCATCTACATATAGTAACAAAATAATATAGCTCCCATTTTCAAGTTTCTTGAAATAAACACAATGGTCAGATTCACATCTCAAGTAACCATGCACATGCATAAAACTATCAAACCTCGTGTACCATTACCTTGGAGCTTTCTTGAGCCCATATAGTCTCTTTTTCAACCTGCACACTAATTTCCCCTTACCCTTGATTTCATAAGCGACATATAAATATCTTTATCCAAATCACCATGAAGAAAATCCATCTTCACATCTAGTTTCTCTAAATGTAAATCCTCTACTACAACTAAACTTAATACAAAAAATAGAAGTCATATTTACAACAGGAGAAAATATTTCACCAAATTCAATACCTAATTTATGTACAAATCCCTTTAATACAAGCCTTTCCTTGTACCTTTTTTGTCCACCCTCTTCTTCCTTGATCGTGTAAACCCACTTGTTCTGCAATGTTCTCTTACCTACTAATAACTTAACCAAATACCATGTATGGTTTTGTTCCAAGGAGTCCATCTCCTCATCCATTCCATGCTCCCACTAGACGTGGGTCTTATCCTCCATTACTTCTTCAAAAATTGTTGGTTCACCATTATCAGTCAATAATAAATAAAATAGATAAGGTGTAAATCTTTTTAGAGGTTTACTTACTGTTTATGACCTTCTCATAGGAGTTTGGGGTACTGGAGGCTCATTCTGAACCTCTTGGACATTCGTATTCAAATATTTTAGTGACCGACATTGGTCACCTATAACTGACGTCGATTCTGCTAACCGATGTCAGCTTGGATCTTCTGTAACCAATACCAGTTTAGCTGACTGTTGTCGGTCAGGGTTCAACTAACACCGGTTACTGTGTAACCTTGTTAGTATTAATTTTAAATCCAAGAGTTCATTTTCATTCACAAATTTCTCAATCAGTTCGTCCTTGGGTACCAAAATTTGATCTATGTACATTTTCTTTTCATTCCATTCAATATCACGACTCCTAATAATTTTAGAATTCTTTAAATCCTAAAAATGGAATCCAAAATCACCAGATCCATAACCAAAGGAAGGACATCTCTTGGATTTTGCATCCAATTTTTTTCTATTTTCCTTATCAATATGCAAAAAAGCTTCTGAACCAAAACTTTAAGAAAAGATATATCTACGTGTTTTCCGGTCAAAGATTCCTTTGGTATTCCTCCATCTAGTGAACTTGAAGGCCTATGGGTAATCAAATAAACCACTGTATCAACTGTTTCTGCCTAAAATTGTAAAGGCAATCCAGAATGTATCCTCATACTTCTAGTACATTCCATGATTGTCCTATTCATTCTTTCTGCAACACCATTCTCTTGTGGTGTTCTTAGAACCATCCTTTCTCTACATATCCCATTCACTAAACAATAATAATTGAAAACCTTGCTGCAATATTCACCACCATTTTCAGATTCGAGGCACTTTAAATTTGAATTTGATTCATTCTCAACAAGGGTTTTCCATCTTTTAAAAATCTCAAAAAAATTAGATTTACGTTTAATATAATAAACTCATACCTTTCTTGAAGCATCATAAATGAAAGTAACATAATACTGGGATCCTCCATGAGAAGCTACTTGAGTTGTGCCCCACACATTTGAGTGTACAAGCTCGGTTTTTTACTCCTTCTTAGTTGCCCCAACTTTGAGAAATCTCACTCTCTTTTACTTTCCAAAGACACAATGCTCACAGAAACCAAGATCTAAATCTTTTAAATTTGATAACTTACCCTTAGCCTTTAATATTTGCATTCCTTTTTGACTCATATGGCCCAACCGATTATGCCACATGTATGCATCTGAATCTGAAGTAGATAATGCAGAAAAGGAATCAGTAATACAGGTAGATAAATATAACGTTCCTACCTTCTTACCTCTTGCCACAACAAAAGCACCCTTGGTGACTTTCCAAGAGTCTGCTGTGAATGTAACCATGCAACCAGATTCACCTAGTTTCCCTACAGAAATAAGATTCCTCCCGAGTCTTGGCACATGCCTCACATATTTTAATACCCATGTATTTCCATTCTACAATTTTAGATGAACTTCCCCTTTACCGATAATATTGCAAGGTTCATCATCACCCAAATAAACATGCCCAAACTTTCCCTGGACATAATTTTTGAAATAACCCTTATTAGGATTTACATGGAAAGAAGCTCCTAAATTTAAAACCCTTGATTCAATTATATTATCTAAAGAAAGAATAAGAGCATATTGTATTACCTCTGATGCAATAAGATTTTCTTTTTTACCTTTGTCTGGTTGTTGGTTCTCTTTATCCTTTGACCAACAATATTTTTTTGCATGTCCTTTCTTTCCACATTTCCAACAAGTAATTCCCTTACCTCTAGATTTAGATCTGCTATCCCTTGACTTTGATTTCCCATTACGCTTACTCTTTGATCTCTCCTTCTTCCTGCCCCTACTTTCTACATTCAAAGCATTCCTAGATGATGATTCCTCTGTACTCTTCCTACAAATTTTTTCATTCAAGATTATACTAAACCACATCATCAAACTTACAAAAATTATTATCAGATATTGTATTACTAACAATCATTACCAAGTTATCCCAACTATCAGGTAAATAACATAAGAATAAAAGTTCTTTTACTTCATCATCAAATGGAATATCAACTAATTTTTATTGATCTACAATAGATCTTAAATCATTCAAATGACAAGATGTAGATCCACCTTCATGCATCTTACAACTAAATAGTTTCTTCATCAAATAAAATTTATTTGAAGCACTATTTTTTCATATAAATTAGCAAGAGACTTCATTAACCCTACCGTAGAAGTCACTTCTGTAAAATTGGAAGCAATGAATGCTGTCAAGCTCAATCTTATAGATCCCAAAGCCTTTCTGTCAAGAATATTTCATTCTTCATTAGTCATCTTCATAGGTCTAGACTTCTCATCCAACGGTAAATAAAAATCTCTTTGATACAGATAATCCTCAATCTGCATCTTCCATAATTGATAATTTCGGTCGTCAAAATTCTCTACCTTGTATTTTTTTTCTTCTACCATTGTTATAGCTCCCACTCAATCAGAAAACCCTCTGTGAGTAAATTTTTTAACACATAAAACCCTTAAACAAAGATCCGATACCAGTTTTTGGGGTTAGCACATCGGTTGTATAGATAATATATCAGATCTAAGCATACATGCAAATAAAAATGTATATTCTACCAGAAGAAATATACAAAAAAAAAGATATAAATCAACACCAAATTTAATGTGGTTCACCTAGTGTGGGCTGTATGTAGAGAAAATAACTTGAGAATGAAAGATAAAAAAGCATGCAAACCTTTCCAGTAACCTTCTGTGCAAACCTCAAATAAGGGTCTTGTACGCCGGAAAAGCGACAAGCGAGCATGGGAATCTACAAGTGACTCTTCCGCGTACCCTGACCATCTCCGAGGTCGTGCCGAGACAAGAGCCGGTGGGGATGGAATATGGGTGGTATATAGACAAACTAGTTAGGCAATCTAAATGTCCTCAACACGCACTAAACGGAATTTGCGAATCTAAGGCAATGAAGAGCCCTTCTAACCTGGACTGGTGCGATAGATCGGTCAGCAAGGATGACTGCCCAAAGGCTCTAATCAATATCGAGCTCTGGCGTGATTCGATCTATGGGTTGTGGAATACGTGGAAAAATGACCCTGAATAGTTTCGTATATTTCTCCGAATAGGGTCATATGGTGGATGGTGAATATAGTCAACTCTATGGATGGTTTCTCTGGCCAAGTACAGAATTCTCTAGCTTTGTTAGTTGTTGTGTCCAGTAAGGATAGTTGTTCAATGATAATATGTGGAAGTGGAGTGGACTGAAATATTAGTGTGCGTAGGCTATTGTCTATATCTAATTCTCTTATAGATTTCGTTGGGCTGTGCGGGATTTTTGGGTCACAAACGTAGGTTCGTGTTTGTTGTGGGCCAGCTATGGTCATACGTAGAATCAAGTCTTGATCCCTAGTACCCAATAATCATATGATTTCTCAGCTTCTATGTTTAGAATCAACAGTTGTGCGATCTTCTCAGAATACCTCACATGCGTTCTTGCAACCTGGATTCTTAAGTTGGTATCTATATCTACGAGGGTGTCTCCAACGTTTGGTCTGTGGAATTAAAGGATCGCACACCGAATGTTTGTTCTCTTTTGAACCCTTCTACAGTCATGTGAGATGCTTTACCTAGGGAAATATGTAGTTTGGTTGACTTCGACCAAAATGTGTGTGCTTGGTCGTCTTCTATGTTTAATCCTCTTAACTGAGATCTGACCTGTTGGAAGTCTGCTATTGTTTGGAAGACCTGGATTCTAAGATTTTGGTCAATATCAGTTATTGCTGTTGCGAGATTGGGTTGAGGCATGATTGGCTCGAAAATGTATTCTCTGGGCTCCCTAGAGTCCCGTAATAGTCATACAAAAGCAATAATATAGATAAACTGCAATAAAAGTGAATTCTAAGTATATGACACGTATTTGTAGCATATATGACTTCTTTTTGTATTTTCTGATGATTTATATGAACTTTAAGAAAGTAGCTAGTTGAAATATTTAGACTTGACAACTAAACTAATAAATTTAAAACAAACATAAACTAGCCGAGTGTAGTTATTTATCTGTGCAATTTGTATAATCTATTCTAAACAATGAAATAACTAATCTATTAGCAAGATTCTCGATCCTACCTCAGAAGTGAGGAGTCAATCATAGTTTCTCAGAAACTATCAATCCCCACAGCTTCCCTGGCAATATCGAGAATAGAATTTTTTGAAATAAAGTGATTAACTATTCTATTTGATACAATTCTAAACTAAAACTTTGAAAGCTAGAACCTGGATTCCGCAAAACATTGGCGAATCCGATGGTGTGTGTGATCTTGTCCCCTCAGTATGATATCTTCGTTCTTTGTGCTCACGTAGATCCAGAAAAGTGTGTAATGCTTGCATCAATAGGAGTAGGTGTTTGGAACAAGGGACAACCTTCAAAATGTAGGCAGAATAGAACGCGGATAGGAAAAGGGATAGCGCAAGTAGTACAGAGCTTGGCTTATGCAATTTCCTAGCAGGATCTATTTCGAATCATGCAAACATAATGCGTCCAGAAACCTGAAAACTATCCTATTTGAAGAACAAAACCTGCAACTTTAATGCGCTTCCTAAGCTATTCTACTCTAATGGATTAGATAAAACAACAACACTGTTTGCACAAGCTGGATATGTGGCTTACCAACAGCTGGACAATGCTAACCAAGCATGAAATGAACTATACTATCAATCCTAGGAAAGCTAACAGAACCAAACCACTGAAAATGAGAAGACTCTAACAAGGAAATGGTGGCTATTTGCCTCTCAGTCACCAGCTATGCATTTATAGGAATTCAATCACCCAAAGATCAAAACCAAACTGAAACTCCTAAACAATAAACAAAGGAAAAACACTAATTCCAGGGGACCAAAAACATAAATGCATGCTCAAGTCGGCAAGGAAAATCTGGTGAATCATTGATATTTCACGCGATTTGCATCAAAAAAAACATTCTGGAAAATGCGCAAAGGACCGCCACTCTGAGTCAGGGCGGCGGTTATAGGACCGCTGCCCCTGTTTTAGGGCGGCAGTCACGAGTGACCATCGCGCCCAATCGGGGCGGCGGGTTTCGTCACTAAAGAGAAAAGAGGCCAAAGAAATGAGGGAAAAAGGGGGAAAACAAAGGGCGCGGGGGCTAAGCGGGGCATGCGGGATGTTAACGCATACTCCGAGGGCTTTTCCAGATCCCGAACACCTTGCGAAGGAGACCTGTATCATCATTGGGGAACTTGTTACGTTTGTTTCTAGCAGTACAGTACCTTACAATTTTGGGTACGTACATATTGCCCCCCATTGGAGAAGTGTTTTAGCCATGAAGAGGCATAAAACGGTGGGTCCGAGCATAGGCAGTCCCGAAATGGGAAGTTAGAAGTTATACCTTACACGTCCGTGTGCTGAAATTACGCCATCCCAAAATTCCCAGCTATCTGCAAAATAAAAGGAGAACTCAAGTGCAGATAGACACAATAATTTGGAAAATAAACGCTAAAATAATAGGGAATGAGAACGTACCATTCGTGCGGGGATAGGAAACTTACCTTCATCAGCGCTCCCAAAACCTATGAAAAGTCATTTTAAAATGGAACAGAGTGATATATATATATGAAAGTGGGCCCATTTTCCTATTCATTTGCACGTGTTGATTTGATTGTTTTTGAGCTCTAGGACCTACAGTGACGGTTTCTTGCGTGAGTATAGTCCGAAACATCCGCAAGCGAGATTGCGATCATGCCTCCACGTGCGGTAACACCGCCCTGCCAGATCACAGGTTGGTTTTCTTCAATTTTATGTTTTTCCCCCTTTAAATTTGAAATGGCAAATTTTTTGTAATGGGGGGGTTATTTTTTGAAACTTTTAGGTTCAAAAGGTCCACCTAGGGGGGGCGCCTACTGGGTAGGCTCCATTTTTAGGTTAAACGGTCATTTTTTGCTTGTTTTAGGCTTTTTAAGGTTAAAAACCTGCTGCGGGTTTTCGGACCACGACCTCCACCTTGGCCAGGGCGGCGGTTATACGACCGCCGCCCCTTAAGGTGGCGGTTACAAAACCGCCTCCCTGCTCAGTGCGGCGGTTTTGCACAGAATGCAAAAGAACTTATTTTTTAGATTATGCTTGTATATTTTTGCACTTCTACGCATTTTCATGACTCTCTCGGTATTGTTCAAATACTAACTTGCTTTATTTTGTGTGTTTTTAGGTGTATGCAGGCGAGAGAGGAGTACATTAGATGGAGCCGAGAGAGAGAGTGTGATTGGCTGTCAAGGGTACTAGGATGCCCTCTCTCACCAGACGAGGAGGGACACACACTACAGAGGGCCAGTATACTGCGCATATCATGCACGTGCCACATGTCACACCATCTAGTCACATCCTTTGTGACTTATTTTCATATTGGGATGTAGATTGGAACACTTTTTCGACTGCCAGGGGTCTGTGGTGAGTGGACTATCATGTTAAAGGATGTCTACCATATTTTGGGGGTCCCGATCATCGGGAGGAGACTTACATTAGAGACGGCAGGCTCACGGGCACAGATTGCATAGTGGGCAGGTTACATGGGAGATGCAGCTATCTCCACGGGGTCGAAGAAGGGAGTGAGAGTTCGATCCATCCCTTCTTTTCCTATCCCCCTATTTAGACAGGCCATCATGGGGATCCTTGCCTCGAGATTGATTGGGGACAAGGGAGGGGAAACTTTGTTATACTGCTGGGGCCCCCCATCATTGCACAGATAGAGGTGGCATGGCCGAATATACGCTTGGGGTGTAGATATTCTTGGGACCACCTACCATGATCTATATAGGGTGGTCTGTTTACAGGGACAGTCATTGAGCCACCCAACTCTAGTCATGAGTTGGGTGTATGAGCGCATTTTATCCCCTATGGAAAAGGCGTAGAGGTGGCAGATCCTGGGGCTGTGAGGGCCAGCTTGATGGTCAGATATGTTGGTGCTTAGAGCACCTCACCAGCCAGTTGCCTCCCTTACTACAGCAGATATGGAGGTGACACCCGTACCAGCTCATGGCCGGGTATATGGGGAGAGGAGACTCTTACATTGATTTCTTGCTCCACCATAGGGCAGCTCATTGACCCGAGTGGGGCGGGTGGAGGTACATCCTTTTAGCAGAGTTACTCAGCAGTTTGGCCTTCCATATGACGGGCATGCTTCCCCCAATGACACTAGTTTACAGATCAATTCGCGAGGCCAGAGGGGGGCCTAGAGGCTGAGGTTGGACAGTGGTCACTCCTTGCATTCCCCATTGCAGCTACGAGGATAGTTTGGGCCAGAGGGAGAGCCGGTGCACCTTGGGCACCTTTGCTTCAAATTGATGCGGGTCTTGCCCATAGCAGCGATGACCCCATAGACATTGACTCCGATTTGTGAGGAGCTTACAGAGGGAGGGTCGGAGGAGCAGACTAATGATAGCGATCCTGAGTGGCATGACACTCAGGATATTATGTAGGCAGAGAGGGCTGAGGAGAGCACAGAGAGGGTGACTCTAGCTTCAGAGGAGCCACTCTCCCAAGAGCCATGGTGGAGAGGATGAGTCCGTTGCGGGGCGTCATGTTGATCCTACTACAGGAGCAGCCCCTCAGTCGGCTAAGCGGCTTCCGCGGTGGGGCTGCTGGCCCCTGTGACCTATCTTGGAGGCCCGGTGATCCGAGTAAGTTATCCTTTCTTCCTTTCAATGTTTGTTTAATTTAGGATTTGTTTTAATTGCTATCTCTCCTTGTGTTTTTATCTTATATCTTTTAGCCTCTTGCCTAGTTTCTAATTCGTTTTTTCTCCTTTATTTGTAGATACCTGTCAACGAGTGGCAGGATCTGATCTCGCAGGGTATGCACTGATTCCCTAATGATCCCCATGGATAAGACCCGTGCGGAGCTATCTGTAGATGCCAGGGGAGCCTTCAGCAGCCGGCAGGCATACCAACATCTTCGCTCCCTGTTTGGCACATGGTCAGGATGGTGTTGACTCTCCATACAGAGTTAGCAGGCTATAGGGCGGCTGAGCGTCTTATGAGGAGCCACTCTCGTGGTGAGACCAGCGGGCTGCTCCTCGGGACCCTGAGCACTCCGTTCATTCAGAGCGTCAGCGTAGCCAGAGTCCTAGGCGAGGTGGCACGCACCTTTGAATGGGTCGCGTAGGGGTTGAGAGGCCACTTGGCTCCTTGTGTATTTTGTACTATAGATTCTTTTGTATATCTCGGGCTCTTTTGAGCATTTTTGACCATGCCTAGTGCATGATGGCATTGTATATAAACATTGATTATTTATATTATATGCATTCGTTTTTGGATCAAAAGTTTGTCACTCGTGTTTTCCCTTTCTGTTTCCGGCTTCCTCGTGTATACTACGATGTATGTTTTGTATGCTTCTCTAGAATATATGCAGTGGTAAACAAATGATGTAAATGCTTTACTTTCTATTTTAAGTTTCATGATGCTGATACATGATATTGTAGATATATTGTGATCTTGAATCTTAGCTTCTGTGAGCACAATTTGGATACCTCATGTTTGTTTTGGCAGAGTGATGAAACTAACCAATATAATGAAATAGCTTAACTTGCCCGATTCCTAACTCCACGCAACCAGTAAGATGCGAGGCGCTCATCACCAAGAGCCAAGAAGGGCACAAGTTATGAAATGTGGTGAAATGATAGTGATGAAAAGACAGACAAAGTTTTGAGCGGAACCAAATTGGAAGCTACAAGCCGACTCCACCCGAGTGACTTCATAGTTTTGAATGCAACTCGCCCTGCGGTTTATCCAGACTTAGATCCGTAGATGGCCACATAGTAGACAAAATCTGGGTTTTTAGGATTTTTAACTCTCTCGGGATTTTGAACATCTGTTTCATTTGTTTTTGACTCAAAGTTTTGAATAGTTTGAATTTTTTTGCGTATGACCATTTTTACGTTATGCTTGTGTCAAGAAGACCCCCTATGCTTTGCCCCATGCTACTAGTAAGAAGCGTGGGCTTATGACCATGGGCAAAGTATAGGCGAGTGAAGGGCATGTCCATCCTTTCCCAACCCTACGTCACTAGTAAGAGACGCAAGCTCATCACCGAAGGTTGGTGGTGGCAAGGAAAATGTGTAAAATTAAAATTTTCTGTTTGATCAACTTTTTGACTTGCTTCATTTGAGTAAAATGTCAGTATGTGCTTATTCCCAAAGAGGTGTGTATATGGGATAGACTGTGACAACCATGAAGCTTCTAGAAACAGACCATAGGCAAGACACCTACCCTAAGAAGAAATCAAAAGCGAGAATAAACTTGCAGATCTTGGTATGGTTGCCGTTAAGACTTTCGTCATGTCTGATTTTATTTGATAAAAGATTTTGAGAGATTGATTCGATGATACATGCGAAAAATGGAGAGATATGATTTAAAGAGTTTTATTCCAACAACATCATGAGTTTGTAATGAATTGCTTTGAGAATAGATTACTTGATCACAATTTGTGTAAGAAACGAAGTGCACAAAATGATCTTAATCTATATGAAAATGCAATGTAGATAACTGTACATATGCAATGCTAGTTGCTTATGCGTAGAATTGTTTGAGGTGCAGGGAATTGACTGTTTCGCCCAAACTGCTCACCTTCTAACGTACATAAGAGGTATGCACCATTTCCGTAGTCCTTCATTACTCGGTATGGGGCCCAACCATTTGGGCTGGAATTTCCTTCCTTCGCCGGTCTTTCTTGTCGATCTAGCTGTCGAGTCTTAGAAACTAGATCACCTTCATATATGTCACGTTCATAGACCTTCTTGTTATACTGCCAGGCACATCTGGTCAGCATAGGCTCTAGGCCACTGCTCAGCATCTAACCTAGTTTCATCTAGGATTTCTAGTTGGGAAAGACGTGCTTCTCTGTAAGCGTCTTCATCCAGAATCCCTTGTAGTGAAATGCTGGAGACTGGGTATTTCAACCTCAAGTGGGAGAACAGCTTCTGCCCCCAAATACCAGTGAGAAAGAAGTTGCTCCCGTTGGTGTTCTTATTGAGGTTCGATGGGCCCACAAGGCCAGATATAACTTCAAGATGCCAATCTCGTTTGTTTTTCTTTTACTATTTTAAGAAGAATGGCCTTCAGTGTTTTGTTTGTTGCTTCAGCCTTCCCGTTGGCTTGGGGATAATATAAGGAAGCCGTATGATGGCTTATTTTTAAATTTATTGCATAGCTCACGAACCTCTTCATTCTTAAAAGAAGTTCCATTATCAGAGATAATGATTTGCGGGATACCGTACCTGCAAATGATTTGGTTTTAAAATGAACTTGGCTATTACATAACCAGGTACAATGGTAAGAGGCATGGCCTCTACCCATTTGGTGAAATATTCAGTGGCCATGATTATAAAGTTATGGTCATCTGTAGACGAGGGAGAGACTTTCCCTATTAAGTCCAGGCCCCATGTAGAAAAAGGGCCACGGAGTAGCGATTGGTTGCAGAACGTGTGCTGGCATGTGAATCTCATGGGAGAATTCTTGACACTTACGACACCTGCGTACAAACTCTATTGCGTCATGTTCTAGACTGGGCCAGAAATAGCCCATTCGATGTATTTTTTGAGTAGTGGTGTGGCCACCAAAATGGCCTCCGCATATTCCGCTGTGAGAATCATGGAGAATCTTCTTGGACTCTTCTGTGTCGACACATCTTAGGAGCATTCCATTGAACGCCTTTCGATAGAGAATTTTCTCTATAATGACGTACTTAGCTATGATAATGCGTAACCACCTTCTTTTTTGTGGTGTAGCTCCTTCTAGATATGCATGGTCCATGATATAGTTAATGATATCAGTGTACCAGGGGCACTCAAAGATGGCAGGTCAAGTTTCGATGTAGTATACGCACTCATCTGGAAAATCCAAGTCTACTAGATCGCCCCCATCTAATGGGTTATCAGCTAACCAATCCACAATTATTTGTCCCTTAATTGACTTCTGATTTACAAATGTTAATTCGAATTCTCCCATTAAGGTTATAAAATGTCCAGCCTTTTTAGTTAATGACCCTTGTGTGAGAAAAGTCCGTAAATGGTCCGTTTTTACCATGACCTTCATTTCTTGATTCAGCATATAATGTCTTAGGCATTTAGTAGCAAAGACTATGGCAAGGCATTCTCGTCTTGCCTATGTATAGCGTGTTTCATAGTCGAGCAACGTTCGGCTAATGAAATAAATCACACGTTCTCTCTTGTCATCGTCTTCTTGGGCCAACATACAGGCCAGCGAGACATTGGTAGCTCGTGAATATAGAATTAACGGGCGATCTAGCTTAGGTGGCATTAGCGTAGGTGGCGATAAAAGGAAACACTTAACTGCATCAAAAGCTTCATTGCAATATTCGGTCCAATCAAGGCTATAGTCTTTCTTGAGTAAATTGTTGATTGGATGAACGGCGAAGCTTAAGTCCGGGATAAATCTCCGGATTGCACCCAGCTTTCTGAGAAATGATCTGATTCCAGATTCACTGGAAGGTGGGACCATTTCGAGGACAGCCCAAATTTTGGTTGGATTAACATCAATTCCTCGTGACGATATGATGTAACCTAGGAGGTTTCTTCCTGTTACACCAAAGACGCATTTCTCTGGATTTAGCGTGACTCCGTATTCTATTAGACGTGAAAGAATGACGCGGAGTACTTCGGGATGGTCACAACGCTTCTTGGCTTTAGCAAATAAGTCATCTACATAAGATTCCATGATTTTATGAATTAGATCGTGAAATATATATGTCATAGCCCGTTGGTAGGTAGCACCAGCATTTTTGAGACCGAATGGCATAACAGCATAGCAATAGGTTCCCCAAGGAGTTATAAACGTAGTTTTGGCTTGATCTTGCTCAGATATTATGATTTGATTGTATCCTGAAAATCCATCCATAAGAGACAACAGTTCAAACGCAGTTGTTGCATCAACAATGACATATATGGATGGCAACGGGAAGTCATCTTTAGGACATGCTTTGTTGATGTCTCAGAAATCTATGCAAATGCGTATCTTTCCATTCTTTTTGAGAACGGGAACGATATTAGATACCCATTGAGAGTAATCGACTGGCTTGATGAATCCTACCTGAAGGAGTTTTATTACCTCCTCTTTTACCATGAGAGCTACTTTGGGTTTCATAGGTCTTGATTTTTGCTTAACTGGCTTTGCATCTGATTTAGTGACAAGGTTGTACACCGCAATGTGGGGTGAAACTCCTTTCATTTCCTTATAATTAAATGCAAATGCCTTCTGATGTTCTTTGAGGATCCTCGTATGTATTTCCACTTCTTCTGGCGTTAACGAAGATCCTAGTTTTAAAATTCTCGGCTCGTCTTCCGTTCCGATGTTGACATCAATTGTTTCTTCGATCAAAGAGGCATTACCCTCTTCGAACTCAGGCGGTGCTGGAGGTAAACCCAGATCATCCCCATTCTCTACTGCGTATATGCTAGGTTCCATTTGTGAGGGAAAAATCATCATGGGATTTCCGAAATAGGAAGACGAATGTGGAATTAAGGACAAATCTAGCATAGGATAGGAAAGATGTAATGCCGCATAGACGTTTAAGTATTACAAAGTGGCCATATCATTATCAATATGATTTGGAGCGGTAGATTCACTTCCGCTTGAAAGGGGATTTATCGTTGTTTTTATCAATGGTTCGTCACAAATGGATACTATGAAGTGAGTATCTTCTAGCTCATTGCTTGGAGTAAAACGTGATGCTGAAGTTGCTACTGAGTCGGTGAGAAGATTTTTCTCTCGCGGGATTGCTTCAATAGATATGAATTTGAATGCCTTACTTAAATCTAATACGGAATTTTTGTAAAGCTGCAAGTGTTCGGCTTTAGTTTCATATACTTCAGAAACTTGATTTGTCACTAATTACGAGTCTCCCAGGACTTTGATGTTATCAATACCAATTCTTTTGGCTAAGGTGAGACCAAGGAGGAGGGCTTCATACTCTGCGCCATTATTTGTGCATTTGAAATTTAGTTTAAAGGCAAATGGCAGGACTTTTTCCTCGGGTGAGGTGAGAATTATACCTGCCCCCACTCCATAACGACATCTAGCCCCATCAAAATGGAGAGTCCAATACTTAGCTAGGAATATAGATGTTGGGGTATTTGCTGTGTTTGCGCACTCTACTTCTACCATACAGAGGTCCTCTGCTGGAAAGGAACCAACACCTAGGGAAAATCCTATGCCTACTGAATCAAATGGTAAGAACATTGGTGAATCTTGTTCTATCAACTCAACGATTTTCGCAGTAGTCCCTAATGATACTATTTCTTTAGTTTTATCTTTAGGGGTTGGAATTGTTTTGGCTATGCTGGTAGTTTCAAGATCCGTCGTAGGTACCAACTTTTCCTCTGGTTTTGGGTCAGTGGGTTTATTAAGTTGGTTTGTTGGCAGTTCAAATTTTGAGTGCACCCTTGGTCTTTTCTTTAAATCAGCTAGGTGCAAATCGAAAGGTTTTGGATCACCTTTGGCTACAAATATCTTTCCTAGATGTAAGAATCTTACTTCTTGAAATAGCGTAGAAGGGATTGCCTTCATGCGGTGTATCCATGGTTGGCTGAGGATCATATTATAATTGGTTTCCCGATCTATAATATAAAACTCAGTCAGGATTGTTTTGGGTCCTAGGGTGACCGGTAGTATTATGGTTCCTATCGAAGTGGCTTTAAGGCTATCATAACCTCTTAATGTATTTCGAGTAGTGGAACAATTTGTTTCCCCATACCCTAATTTTTGGAGGAAAGAGAAGGGGACTATGTTAACCGCGGCCCCATCGTCAACCATTGCTCACTTTACGTAATTGTTATAAACCCATACTTGTAAGTGTAATGTTGTATCACCTCGGCGTGCGATCTCAGCATCTGTGGGAATTTTACTTATTTCGAATATGAATTCGACATCCTTGTCCGGCTGCCCCAGAGGGTGGATATCAAAATCTACGTGATTTACTTGTGTTTCAGGAGGTGTAGTGATGTTAATTAGGTGGCCTAGACCTAATGCTTCTAAAAGAGCATCTCTGTGAGGGGGAGAGTTCTTTAGTAAGTCCAAAAATGAAATGTGTGAGAAGGTCTTTGTTAGGTCGCTAATTAAATCATAGGCACCTACGGGTTTTTCTACTATTTGCTTACTCTTATCTGTTTCTGGCAGAGGACTTGGGCTCGGTTGAGAGAAATACTCTCGTGTTCTTGTTATAGCTTCGATAGGTAGTTCAGCGTCTAATTCTACCAAACTGACTATCTTGGGTCTCGGTTGAGCTCCTAACTGTGGCGCAGCTGATGGATTTAATGAAGTCGAGGCTTCATGATCATTGTTTCCCGTCATTGCACCTTTGTTTGTTTCAGTTGGATTCAGCCTATTGCTATCATGATTTGGGAGCGGATCGTTAAAGATCTTGAGGGGAGCATTCTGAGGGGAAACTACCCCTGCGAGCGTATTTGGTGATGATGAGATGGGATCTGCCAAAAACAAATCTGTGAAGAACTGTCTTTGTTCTTCTGGCAAGCGTTGCATAAATTTATTGTAGTCATGACATGTTCTAGTATCGTGACCCCGAATTTTGTGGAAACCACAATAAGAATTGGGATTGTAATTCCTATTTTGTTGGTTAGGTGTGTATTGTGGCCTAAAATTCTAATCAAACTGTTGCCTATTAGGATTAAAATTTTGGAATTGTTGTTTCTGGTTTGACTTTGGTTTTGATAACTAAATGAGTTTTGGCTTGGCCCTTGTATGGGATTTCGCCGTTGTTGTTATTATTGTGGATGGTTAAAATCCACTGTATTGATCGTCGGGGTTAAGTTGTTGTTTCGTTGGTTGTTTGTTTGTGACGGAGTATTAACAACATTTACCCTCTTGGGCTGGTCGGTTACCCCATCCGTTGTTACCCCACGATTTTTGTTAAGGATTTTGGGTCCTTGATTGACATTTGTGATAGTTGTAGTATTTTGAGTGGAGGTGATTAACCTCCCGTTTGTTCCATATGTCTTACGGCCACTATCTATCGCTGCTTGGTCTATTCGAAGAGTGCTCTCAAGTACTTCATCGTAAGTTCTTAGCGGGAACTTCTGGACTTCTTCCTACACCTCCTTGCTGAGAGAATGAAGAAATAAATCACATAGTTCCATCTGATCCATGTTTGGAGCACTTGCTGAAGAATAAAGAACTGTACGCCACCTCTGGATGAAATGGGCGACAGATTCGTTGTGTTCTTGTTTGATGTGCAAGAATTCCCTTATTCCTGTTCTCAACAGTTTGTTCATGTCGAAGGCTTTGATGAACTCTGACACGAGTTGTTTAAATGAATGGATGGAGGCTTCAGGTATCCTATAATACCAGTCGAGAGCAATGCCTTCCAAGGTTTTGGGAAATATTTTAGCAGCAACCCCATCCCAAGGGAGTAATTCTCGTATGGTTGTAGCGTAAGCTTTGATATGTGTGTTTGGATCTCCCTCACCCTTGAACTTGGGTAAATCAAGAAGAGGCCTTGGAAGCATGACGCTTCGTATGGTGAAGTCTAAGGGTTCCTTTAGATATTCTGAATAAGTCCCTATTGCATAGCTTTCGACCATTGATGGTGGTTGCTGAGGGAGTGATGGTGGGATAGGTTGTTGATACGGTGCAGCGTATGCGTTGGCAGGGGCATAAGGATCCCTGCGTTTGAGCAAACATGCCGGGAGAGGAGAAAATATCTCCTTGTGGTGATTTGGAGTACATGTTTAAGTATGATGGGGTATTGTCAAGGAATGGATTGTTTGACACTAGACCAGGAGGAATAGTGTTAGAGATGATGGGCCTTGTTGGCGTTTGTTGTGGATAGTGAGGCGGCATGCCTAACGTGCCTACTCCTGTGAGGAGATCTACTTGGCCAGAGTGGTATGGAGGATTGGAACTTCCTGTTTGTATGAACGGAGAATTTTGATTTGCTTGAGCCAGTTCTAACCCTCTCACTTTTTCTACTAACGTTGAAATGACTTCATTTGGTGAAGTCACGGTGTTTTGTCTGAGCGGCGTTTGTTGTATACCCTGGTGTTGTATAGGTACGTGATATCCTGTCATAAACTGATCGCTATCTTGCCAAGTTTCTCCGAGAGTATTTCCTATATGCAGTGGCATAGAGGTATTTTCTTGAAAAGAGACCTCGGGTTTTAGTTGTAAACCTCCGACAGGTGGATACATATTCCGAGAGCATTGTTCGTTCTGGGAATAATGCGCTGCGTATTCATCGTCTAGAACTAAGTATGGGTCTGATTGTCTACTAATGTGTGGTCTAAGTAGTACCTAAGGAGATGAGACAGATTCTCCAGTGAACATCATATTATTTGAGCCTGAAGGCTCTGTTTGTTGTGCTTGAGCGAGTTGTTCCAACCCCTCAGTTTGAAAGGATGAAGTATATTTAGTCCTTGGGGTTTGTGTTGATAACTGACTACTTGAATAGTTGTCACCCCACATTGAGAGTGAGGATGACGATTGTCTATTTTGTTGGGCATAGTATGCCTCAAGACCTAAGAGGGGTCTTCCATATGCGTCGAATCCCGACATATTCGGGGGGTATATGAATACCCACAAAATAATGGGAAGGAGCGAAAGTGATTTGTGAAAACGTAGAAGGTAAAACAGTTGTTTGCTTCACGTTAGGTTCACTAATTTTGTACGCCGAAAAAGCGACAAGCGAGCGTGGGAATCTACAAGTGACTCTTCCACGTACCCGACCTCCTGAGGTCGTGTCGAGACAGCCGGTGGGGATGGAATATGGGTGGTATATGGACAGACTAGTTAGGTAGTCTAATGTCTTCGACGCGCACTAATGGAATCTGTGAATCTAAGGCAAAGAAGGCCCTTCTAACCTGGACTGGCGTGATAGATCGATCGGCAAGGATGACTGCTCGAAGGCTCCAATCAATATCGAGCTCTGGCATGATTCGATCTATGGGTTGTGGAATACGTGGAAAATGACCCAGTATAGTTTCGTATCTTTCTCCGAATAGGGTCATATGGTGAATGGTAAATATAGTCAACTCTATGGATGGTTCTCTGGCCTAGTCCAAAATTCTCTAGCTTTGTTAGCTGTTATGTCTAGCAAGGATAGTTGTTCAATGATAATAGGTGGAAGTGGAGTGGACTGAAATACTAGTGTGCGTAGGCCAGTGTCTATATCTAATTCTCTTATGGATTTCGTTGGGTTACGGGATTTGTGGATCACAACTGTAGGTTCGTGTTTGTTGTGGGCCAGCTATGGTCATACATAGAATCAATTCCTGATTCCTAGTATCCAATAATCATACGCTTTCTCAGCTTCTATGTTTAGAACCAACAGTTGTGCAATCTTCTCAGAATACCTCACAGGCGTTCTCGCAACCTGGATTCTTAAGCTGGTATCTATATCTATGAGGGTGTCTCCAGCGTCTGGCTGTGGAACTAAAGGATTGCACCTAAATGTTTGTTCTCTTTCAAACCCTTCTACAGTCATGTGGATGTTTTTCTAGGGTAATCTATAGTTTGGTTGACTTGACCAAAATGCATGTGCCTGGTCGTCTTCTATGTTTAATCCTCTTAACTGAGATATGACCTGTTGGAAGTTTGCTGTTGTTTGGAAGACCTGGATTCTAAGATTCTGGTCAATATCAGTTATTGCTGTTGTGAGATTGGGTTGAGGCATGAATGGCTCGAAAATGTATTCTCTAGGCTCTCTAGGTCCCGTAATAGTCATACGAAAGCAATAATATAGATAAACTGCAATAAAGTGAACTCTAAATATATGAAATGCATTTATAGCATATATGACTTCTTTTTGTATTTTCTGATGATTTATATGAATTTAAGAAAGCAGCTATTTAAAATATTTAGAATTGACAGCTAAACTAATAAATTAAAAACAAACAAAATAGCTGAGTGTAGCTATTTGTCTATGCAATTTGTATATCTATTCTAAACAATGAAATAACTAATCTATTTGCAAGATTCTCGACCCTACCTCAGAAGTGAGGAATGAATCATAGTTTCTCAGAAACTATCAATCCCCACAGCTTCCCTGGCAATATCGAGAATAGAATTTACTAAAATAAAGTGATTAACTACTCTATTTGATATGATTCTAACTAGAACTTTGAAAGCTAGAACCTGGATTCCGCAGAACAGTGGTGAATCCGATGGTGTGTGTGATCTTGTCCCCTCAATATGATCTCTTCATTCTTTGTGCTCACGTAGATCCAGAAAAGCATGTAATGCTTACATCAACATGAATAGGTATTGGAACAAGGGATAACTATAGAATGCAGACAGAATAGAACGCGGATAGGAGAGGGATAGCACAAGAGTACAAAGCTTGGCTTATGCAATTCCTAGCGGGATCTATTGCAAATCATGCAACATAATGCGTCCAGAACCTGAAACTATCCTGTTTGAAGAGCAAAACCTGTAACTTTAATGGCTTCCTAAGCTATTCTATTCTAATGGATTAGATAAAATAGCAACACTGTTTGCACAAGCTGGATATGTGGCTTACCAACAGCTGGACAATGCTAACCAAACATGAAATGAATTATACTATCAATCCTAAGCAAACTAACTGACCAAACCACTGAAAATGAGAAGACTCTAACAAGGAAAATGGTGGCCATTTGCCTCAGCACAAGCTATGCATTTATAGGAATTCAATCACCCAAAGATCAAAACCAAACTGAACTCTTAAACAATAAACAAAGGAAAAACACTATTCCAGGGGACCAAAAACATAAATGCAAGCTTAAGTCGGCAAGAAAAGCTGGTGAAACATTGATTTTTACGTGAGTTACGTCAAAAGAGTTTTCTGGAAAATGCGTAAAGGACCGCCGCCCTATTCAGGGCGGCGTTTACAGGACCGCCGCCCAGTCAGGGTGGCGGTTTCGTTACTGAAGAGAAAAGGGGCAAGAAAAGAGGGAAAAGGGGGGAAAACAAAGCACGCGGGGGCTAAGCGGGGTATGCAGGATGTTAACACATATTCGGAGAGCTTTCCTGGATCCCGAACACCTTGCGAAGAGACCTGTATCATCATTGGGGCACTTATTACGTTGTTCCGTAGTACAGTACCTTACAATTTTTGGTACGTACAGGTCTCCTTTGAAGCCTTACAAGATGGATGTCAGAGATGATTTGTGGATGCGCTTGAGTGCTCTCCAAGCTTTGAATTCAAATGCTACAGACATAGTTCAACAGAGTTTTTTATGTCAGATTCTAGAGGATTTGAAATGAAAGTAAGCCTATGATTTATAGAGGCAGAAGGTAGTTGAAATTGGTTACACATAGATAAATAAGTATGCTAAAAATAGCATTGTAGGCAGTTGTAATAGTGTCAAGGGAAGTAAATGGATTAATTACAAAAAGTTTCATTTGGAAAGGTGGTATTACGTGTATTTTAATTTCCCCCACCTTTCTAGGATTCTAAAAGTGCAGTTAACTAGGGTAAGGATAGGGAGTCCAAGTAGAGTCTAAGTGGAGTCTAGGTGGAGTTTGATCAAGTGGCAGATGACTAGGATATGCACACACTTAATTAATTAATTAATTAATAATAACTAATTTAGCTAAATGGGTACTAAGGATACCTGGGATTAATTTAATTAATCCAAAAGGGTACAATGTGAATTAATTAATTAATTTAATCAATTAATCGTAAATGGGTGAATAACATGGCATACTAGAATAATACTGGGAACAAGTGGAAACAAAAGTGTAATTTTGGGATGTCTATATTTCGCCCCTCTTTAAAGTACTATGCAGAGTAATAGTTATTTAAACATAGTAGACGCATGCAGATCGGTGAGTGGAAAATTTGTGAAGAATTGAGATGCCCCAAAAAACATAATAGTATAGGAATGCCCCCTTAAGGGGATGGATGACACAACAAGATAGCAGAAAACCACTTGATAGGAAGAAAACAAGGGATTAAAACAAGGATGGGAAAGGACTATGTTCATAGCATGAGAATTATTTGGAGAGTAATTTTTAGAGCAACCTAAGTTTTGTTGTTGCACAATAGAGTTGTCACCATGATTATAAAAGAATCAAGATGGTTAACCTAGATGCGCGTAAACAAACACACACACAACAAAGAAATGATAAAAAGGAAAAAAAACCCAATATACAAAGTAGGTGTCGGCACCAGGGTTATAAAGGAACCAAGATGTGATCACACTACTTGTAAGTGGTCCAAAAAAGAGTAAACATCAACAATGCAACACAAAGTCGAAAAAGAAGACAATCAATTATGCCCCTAATGTGTGCCACAATGATGATTAAGTAGATACAAATGCTCCCAAATGGGAATAAGATCAGACTGAAAGAGCGGAGTTAAAATGACTCCTTATGACATTCTTGTTAAATCTGTTGTGTAAATGATGAAAGTTGAAATTGCCCCAGGTGAAGCTTATCATGAAGGAAAAACAATTGTGTGACTTGCCCCAAGCAGAGTTAGCATATCATGCAAAGGGAAGAAAGTGATAGTTGTAGGATCGACACGATAACTAGGGTAATAGATAAATGTATGACATTTATCAAGATTGTATTGAAATTTTGAATGATTCACTTTAAGTGTTTTCCAATTGTAGGATTTCTATGATAAGTGAATGTTTGTTTGAAATTTTTGTGATTTTTTGTATTTTTTTAGATTTTTGAAATATTTGATTTTTTTGGATTTTGCAAAATTTGAGTTTTTTTGTGGATTTTCACAAGTTTTGAAATAAAAATGCAAAAAAAGGAAGACATTCCATGGCTTAAATAAACTACGAGGAAAACACAACACGTGCAAATGACAAAAAGATATAAAATAAGTAATACAAAGAAACCCAATAGTAACAGGAAAGAACCACACCAAAGTTATATGTGAACTAGGATGCGAATAAATTTCCTACAATTGGTCTATGAGTGGATTCCAGATACACAAAGTATTGGTTATCCGAACTATCAAACATACGAAACTAAGCTAAGAATATACAATAAAAATTTCCATATGTACAAATGTTAAACAAGTAAACAAGCTAGTGAACAAAAACACACTAATTTAAAAAAGAAATTGAATAAAGAAGAAAATATATATAGATGGAAAGTTTCCCCAAGATAAATCCAAATCCAAGTGATACCCCTATGCAAAGTAACATTGCAAAAAGTGGCTTGATTGATTGGAAAAGATGATTGTGAACAATCAGATGAAGAAAATGGTGAAAGAAATTACATAGTCGTGAGATTTTTTTTGGAAAGAATTTTCAAAACATTTTGTACGGTTTTTCTGTATTTTCTAAACAATTTTATATTGTTTTTGGGATTTTAAACAATTTTATAGTGTTTTGTAGTTTTTGTGAGACATTTTTTGAATGTTTTTTTTTTTGGAATTTTGAACTACACGCCAAAGAAGAGGGAAAGGAAATTCCTAAGTCAAAATTGACATGCTAAATGGAAGGTGAACAATGGTGTTTGACAATGGGCATGACAACCTAACAAGGAAAACATGCGACACATAGCAAGGTGAAAAATTACAAGCGGGAAACAAAGTGAAATGAAAAAATAGGTGGATGCACTGACATGCCCCCAGTACAAGGGTTACTCTTCGGAGACTCAGGACTAGAACTTCTTCAGATGAATGTCACTCATAGGCTCCTTCAACTCTTTTCCATCCTCGGTAGAAATTTTGTATGCACTAGATCCAAATTTAGTGGCTATAACATAAGGACCCAACCAATTAGGCTCAAATTTTCCCTTTTTCTCATTTTTTAGTTGTGTTCTTTTGATTTTCCTTTAGGACCAAATCACCAATTTCAAACTATTGAGGTTTGATCTTACGATTATAATTAGAACATAGTAGATATTCTGATATACCAGCATATGTTCTAAGGTGCCATGGGGGGTTCATTAGCTAGGAAATATCCTAGCACGTGAGTTCATATTGAGGTAATTAAAATTAATAAAAGTAAATTCAATATACTGGTAGACAAAAGGGGGTGAAAGGGTTTAATTTATTAATATTTTGAATTTGGGGTAGGTTAGAGAGGTGAGCCAAAGGAAAGGGAGGTTTAATTTTAATATAAAACTAAAACATTTAAACCCAGTTTATAAAACTAAATACCTTAAAGTTGCAAAGTGTGGTCATAAAGTTAAATTATTATCTCTTTTTGAATAAAGAAATCTCAATTAAGATATTTTTAACCAATAAATAATAAGATAGTAGAAAACTAGGATTGAGTATGCTTTTCAACACAAGTGATATTATTTCACCATATTACTTATTTGAAGAACTATTAATAAATGATTAAATCTTAACATTTATACGGTAATTGGTAATAGGTATTGAATGACTTCAAACTATCTTTCGAGAGAAATGCGTATTAAAAAAATTGAGTGGGAAACATGATATATTTTTTGTTTAATATTTTAGGGTAGAAATAAAAAGGGGTAAATAAAATTGTCATGGAAAAACGGGTAAGGTACATGAAAAAAAGGGGTATTTTTATTCTAATAATATAATGGGAGGGGGTATTATAAATTTAATAATTAGAGGTGAAAACTAGAATTAAGGGTATTCATTAATACCCTTCGAACGCACGTGATATACCATACTTTTACTAAGTAAACCCCCTGTGTAAGGTGCAAAGCCGTCGCTCATCTAGTAATTCTATCTCTACAAGGCATGCAACATAGTAATCCTATTCATGAATGAGATGTTGGAGGGAGACACGAAGTGAAGGTAGTTCAACTTCGATAGGTAATATGGCTTCTGAGCCATATACTAGGGAAAAAGGATTAGCTCTTGTAGGTGCACATAAGGAAGTGTGGTAGGCCCAGAGGGTAGGATATAACTGCGTATGCCAACTATGTTTGTGTTTATTAATAGTATTTTCCATAATAGACTTGATAGTCTTGTTTGATGCTTCAAAATGGCCATTGCATTTTGAATAATAGGGTGTCACCCATTTTAGGTGGATATTATATTTCTTAGCTAGGGCTTTGAGATCCTTATTTTTTAAAGAACCACCATTGTCGGTGAAAATAACAGCGGGGATGCCAAAATGATAGATAATATGGTTGAAGATGAATTTAGAAATATTGCACCTAGTAACATTAGTAAGAGGCATAACCTTAACCCACTTGAGAACTAAGAAACAACCTAGGATTAGTTAGGAAAATTATGGAATAATTTTTTTTATTTAAAGGAGTCTACTACCAGGTTACAAGGTAGCAGCTGTTACTAACAAGTTCCAAAACAATACTAAACTATTAGAGTATAATTTTCTTTGATTAACAATTATTAAAGTCACAAGGTTCAAAATTAAGGGATAGAAGGTTCCAAAAGGTTCAGAGGGTAATTCCTCACCATACCCACTCTCTAACACAATTAGAGTTTCAAATTGATTTTTCTCACACTTAACACATTCAAAATTTCCCTAAATCATTCCCATTAGATAGGAAATTTCCTCACCTTTCCAATGATATAAATAATTCCTCCTAACTCCTCATAAAACTCAAGTTATGGGCCGACGAGCCTTGGGGTGAAAATTTTCCCCCAAGAGCAGGCCTACGGGCCTAGGGATGAAAAATTGTCCAAAAGGGCGAGCTGGCAGACAGCAGGGAGGCTTTGAAATTTCTTTCCTTGCGCAGAGGTGAAAACAAATTTTTCACCCACACCTCCATTGTGCCGTTGGGGACATGTGCCGAGATCCAGACCAAAGCGGGGAAAAACGAGGGAATGGCAGGGTGACAGAGGAGTTTGGGGAATTTCGCAAAACGGGAGAAAAAGGGATAAGCGCACGCGCGGGCCCACACATTTGTGGAATGGATTTCCAAGGTAGAGGTAATAGTGTGGGGCTACAGAGAAGTCTGAGGAATTTTTCCAAAGGGAAAAAAGGTAAGTTCCAGAAAAATTATCCCCGCGCCTCCACTGAGCCATGTGGCGACATCCTATGGGCTGAGGGTTGGGGGAAAATTTACAATATTTTTCCAAAAACTATTTTTACGAAAAGATAAGTTAGAAACATTCCACCCCTCCACCATGCCACGTGCTAGCCTCTAATTGGTTGCGGGCCGGCAGGGTGGCAGGAGAAATGTTAAAAAATTTCCCAAAAAAATTATTAAGTCCCAAGGGAAATTTTCGGGACGCCGGCCTGCCAAGGGAATTTTTCCCGAAATTTTAATGTCAATGAAGAAAATTTCAGAAGGCCATAAATTTTGATAGAAAGATCAGTTTTGGGAAAACGAGGACTTTATGGAAATCTCTCGATGCCCTATTTGCACAAAAATAATAAATTTTAGATTTTGATAAATTTTAAGGGGTCAATTTTAAGAAAACGGCTTGTAGGATTTTTAAAAGCAAACTGGTAAAGTTTAACTTATAATTTTTGTTAAATTTGATCTTCTCCTTCACTCAACATGCCAAACAGACATGAATTATTGTTCTAATAATGATTTAGGATTCATTTGGAGGGTAAATTTGCTGGATTGATTTCCAATTCGAATTTTCCAACAATTGACAGAAAAATGACTGTGAAAAGTTTGGGCCCGATTTTGCAATGATTAAAATTATTTCCTTAATTTTTTTTTGTCAAATTGAATTCATTGATATCATAGCATGATAAATTTTAATGTTTCGATGTTGATTATTGTGTGTAGTCTCGAACTGTTCATTTTAGATGAATTATTTGCTAGTTTTAAAATTTAAAACAGAGATCAATTTCTGAAGGGATTTATTTATCATTTTTCATCATTCAAGTATGGAAATTTATTCTAATCCTAGTCAAATCCATTTAGATGATTTACACAAACCATATAATAGCTTAAATGCAAAATATGATTTCCAATTTTGTCTTATTTTCAAAAGAACACAGTAATGCAATTCCTTCATACGTATTTCCTTTTTCCATTTTCCAACCAGGGATTTCAAATACAAAATTTAAATATAACAATGCCATTCTAAACAAGGTAAGACAACTTCCATTAATTCACTGAATCTTTTACAACTCCTTTCATATATATATATATATATTCAAAATACAACATATAGAATACATGTCTTTCTTTTCAATTTAACATAAATGAATACAGAGCATTACTCTTTTACATTTCACTTTACAAATTTCATAATCCAAATACAAACATCTTTTCTTCACAAAATATATTACAATTTCATCCACTTCAAGTGGGAAAGGCTACAAAAGAATTCTCATAAGGTACTGTCAAACTGTATTTTCCTCTGCTCCAAAGCATCAACATGCAAGTTCCCTTTTTTTCCAATTTGATCACAACAAAAGTGGGGGAAAGGCAATGCTCTCCACCCAACCAAGACATCCAATGAAAGGAGAAGCCATCCTTCTTCATTGGCCCCCGAGTCCCAACCACAATGCAATAGAAGGTGTGATTCAAGTCATGGAAACAACCGGATTCCACAAAACATACTCACAACATTATTTCAACATGCACATTTCAAAATAAAACACAGTCCAAACAAAACAATAGTTTACAACTACATTGAAAACATTAAGACAGAACTCAGGCTTCTCATGCAAGCCAAAGGAGCAAGAACTATGGGGGAAGTTGTTTATGCCTCCCAATGGGAATTGGATATCCACCTGTAACAAACCACCAATAAGATTCACCACACATATCGTTATGCCCCCCACAATCCCTCCTTATGCCCCCCACAAAGTAAGAAATGCAAGCTATTTATTTTCCATGGTGGATCCCAAACCCAAAATCCCTCCATAATAATCTGATGCCACTGGCATTCCCTTATGCCCCCCACATGAATTCCCCATAGCCTTCTCCTACACCATTCCTATGGCAGTCTACCTAAATAGCCAACAAATACACAAAACATACACCATTCACACCAACACAAAAAAGTAAAATAACAACATAAAGAAGAGCTAAGCTCCTACCTCTCCATGGTAGCTTTTGTTCCAACGCAACAATATTTTAATGTCAAATATAGTCCCAAAATCAGAAATCTCTAAGTATGAAATACTCTCCAATCTCCTCCAATTCAACAAGAGCTCCCCATAGAAAAAATGCACCCCAAAAGAAAATATGCAAAAGTTCAACAACCCAAAACAAAGCAAGGAGTTTCAATTTTATAAAAGAGGGAAGAGAAGAGGATGAGGTGGATCCATGTAGGATGCCACATCACACATTCTCAACTCCAACACCAAAGTCAAATTCATTCTCCAATGCACAATAAAGAGGTGGGTGAATAATATGACAAATAAACTTACACACTCCAAAAAGACCACACCCTAAAGGACTGAATTTAATAAAATGTAAGGAGAGTGCAATTAAAACTTACAATTTGATTTATAAAATGTATTCAAAAGGTCTACAATCAACCCTCCAACCATAGGTATGGTTGTTAAATAAAATTAAGAGGCATGGAACAAGTTTTACTTGTCCCACAAGCCTCCAAAAATAACCTTCAAGGACAAATTCGAATATTCAAGGAGGTGGAGTGTTTCATACTCTAAAATCTAACTTACACACTCTTACACATTCTTACACATCACTTACAACATTACTTACACACACCTTACAACATTTAACACAAGGGTCAAGAACTTTAATAATTACTTCCTTATGTCCCAATTTAATTAATTAACTTTTAAACATATGTTTTCTCACATTAATCTATCAAAATTTAATTAAATAAAAGAAAAGGACACATCACTAATAAAATACATACAAATAATAATAAAAAGGAACCACATTAATAAAATACACATAACCCCTTGGTCACATTCAAAAGTAATCCCCCCTATGGGAATCCCTAAAAAAACAACACACACACACAAAACATGTTGCCATGGTGACCTTGTTGAATTCACCTACAATTCCATTTTGGTCAGTCTCCAATCCCCTAATGTTTGTTGTGATATTTTAACCTACAAAAAACAAATACCTCCTTTGGCCTCGTGGCCATATCAAAACATACAACATGATATAAATATAATCACAAAATCATCTATACATATGAATCACAACAACATCAAGGAAATCAACAATATCACTTACAATTTACATCAACAACTATATCATCATCATATAATGTCCATTTTCTAGGTCTAATCACAATATCCAAAAATCACATGTCCGAACAACATTCATAATATATCCATGTCAAATAGTGTATCATCATCCACATATGAGTGTCTCTAATATTCATCATGCATCATAAGCAAATCAAGATCACAATAATCCATGATCAAATATCTACCATCATAGTAAATCAAATCCATAATAATGTCCATAATGTAATCAACGATATCAAAAGTTGTCAAAGGGAAGTGGGCACTACAAAATACTCAGTGGTAGTTATAATAAATGTGTGGCCATCAGAAGATGTGGGATTTATTTTTCCAATTAAATTGAATCCCCATTTTTAAAAGGGCCATGGTTAAGTAATTGGCTGCAAGGCTTGGGATGGTGCATGAATGAGATTACCGTGTTTTTGGCAAGCCTGACATTTCTTCACAAAGTTGCATGCATATTCCTCCATTGTGGGCCAGTAGTATCCAATGCGTAAAATATTCTTTGCAAGAACTATTCCACTAGTATGGGCACCACAAATACCTGAATGCACTTTAACTAGTGTCTGATTAGCTTTATCCTGATTGATTCATCTTAATAGAGTCCCATTATATCCTCTTTGATACAAGGTGTCAGTAAGAAGGGTGTAGCATGAATCATGCTATGTTAAGGCTCTTTTATTAGCTGAATTAAAATTAGGAAGATAAACTTTAGTTTGAATGAATGTGTATATATCGTGGTACTAGGGATGATAAGGACCAAAAATCTCATAAACCATGGTAGACTCCAATAATTCGTATGCGAGAAACAAAATATGTTCAATAAGGAACTTGTTGTGAGTTTGATTAGTTTCAAATGAAAGAATGGAAGTGATAGTTGCCATGACATCCGCTTCTTTGTTTTTTATGCGAGGAACTTATTCAAAATTGATAATCCAAAAATACTCTCTAAGGTTATCAACCATTATTTTATAAGGTAAGAGATTATCATCTTTTACCTAATATTCTTTGTTAACTTGATTAATTACTAGAAGAGAATCACCAAGAACTATAAATTCTTGTAGGCGCCATGAGATATCAAACCCTAACTCTGCTATCATTGCTTCATACTTTACTATGTTATTTGTGAAAGGGAAGTTAATATGATAAGATTTAGGTATGAGGTATCCATCTGGTGTACGTAAGACAATTCCTTCTCCAGAACCATGGATATTGCAAGATCCATCAAAGAATAATGTCCATAAGGGTGTTGCTTCTATGTACAACAAGTCTTCTTCTGGAAATTCAAAAATTAGCAGTTATGAACATGGTAGTGGTGTTACGTCTAGTTTATCTACTAGTGCTATACCTTTGATATCCTTTTGATTGACAATTTCAATGTCAAATTCGCTGAGTAGTGCAATCCAACTAGACATTCATCATGTTATGAATGGTCTCGAAAGTAGGTACTTAAGAGGATAAACCATTGAAATTAGCTTGGTGGTATGATTTAAGAGATAGTTTCACAGCTTGCTGATAGTATAAACAACTGCTAAATAATCCTTTTCAACCTATGAATACTTGGTCTCATGTTCAATAAGAGTTCTACTCAAGTAATACACAGCTTGTTCTTGACCCTTATCATTGTGTTGTGTCAATAATGCCCCAATGGCATGTTGTGTTGTAGATGTATACAACAACATAGGCTTATCCTGTATATGCAACATGAGTACCGACGGAGATGTAAGGTATTCTTTTAATTTTGTAAAGGAATCTTGATAGTCTGGTGTCCTTTTGAATTGGAATTCCCTTGTTAGCAGTTGGTTGAAATGATAGCACTTATCTACCAACTAAGAGATAAAATGACAAATAGATTGCATTTTTCCTTGGAGGCCCCTTAGTTTTCAAAGGTTCTGAGGAGGTGGCATATCTATTATAGCTTTGACCATGGTAGGGTCCACTTCAATTCCTCTTCATGATATAATGAATCCCAGAAGTTTCCCTGAAGTGACACCAAAGACACATTTTTTTGGATGAAGTTTAACCTTGTACTCCCTTAACTACTCAAATATACACCCAAGAACTATTGGATGATCCACCCTAGTCTTTGATTTAGTAAGAATATCATCTACATAATCTTCCATTATGTCATGAAGAAGGTCATGGAAAATAACAGTCATGGCACATTGATAAGTTGAACCATCATTTTTAAGGCCAAAAGACATGACCTTGTAGCAAAATGTCCCCCATGGGGTTGTAAAAGTTTTTTTATGTTGGTATTCTTCAGCAATTTGAATTTGGCTATACCTAGAAAATCCATCCATAAGGGATAACATCTCATGGCCCGTATTAGAATTGACAATCATGTAAATATTAGGCAAAAGGAAATCCTCCTTAGGACATGCCTTGTTAATGTCACGGAAATATGTACAAATACAGATTCTAGGGGTCTTCTTCATAAATGGTACCATATTAGATATCCACTCTGAGTAGTCAATGGACCTTATGAAGCCTGCATCCAATAATTTTTATAGTTCGGCCTTAACAAGAAATGCAACCTTGGGATGCATTTTATGTAGTTTTTTCTTGACGGGTTTAGCATCTAGGTGCACCACAAGGTGATGAACCATAAGAGAAGGATCAAAACCGAGCATATCTTTGTAAGACCAAATGAATACATCTTGAAACTCAGTTAGAAGTGTTGTGAAGGCTTTGATTTCAGTTTTTGATAAACTGGCACCTAGTTGTAACAATTTTGGTTGGTCTTCAGTTCCAATGTTAATGGTTGTTGTCTCTTCTACCAACAACTTAGAAGTGTCGTTATCTTGAAATGATGCTGGAGGCTTGTGTAGATTTTCAGATATTTCTAGATCCAAATCTCCTCTCTCTAGTGCCTTTGAAAGGTTTTCACTAGGAGATGCATCCTTTTCTTTCTTTTTCTTTTTCACTTTTTTACTTCTCGTATAATGCCTCAGAAAGGTTTTCACTATGTGAGATATAATTTTTCTTTTTTCTATGCTTAATTTATTTTTCTTTAGGAATGGAGATTGTAAGTTCTTTGCTGAATTAAGTGGTAGCATCAAGATTTATATTGAAACCCTTCTTGTGATACGACAAGGGAAAAGGGTCCTGAGCCCTGAGGAACTCCTGGATGGCCTCATCATTTTGAAAGAGATCCATAGAAATATGACACTGTTGGTACTGATCAATGAGGGAAGGATAAATAACGTCAAGGGTTTGAACAGATAATTAATCTAGGAAAAGTGTAGTTTTGGCTAGGTCTTCAAAGAGGCTATGTGTAGAACCGATCTCAATTTTGGAATCTGAGTCCACATCACTAAATAATACCTCAAATACTATAGGCCTCTTCTCATATGTCTCATATCCTAGACCATATGTGTAAAGGTTAGAATTGATAGTCATAGGTTCAAGAACACCATGCCATTGTGGGCCAAGGCCTCTTCCTTTCCAGTTCATGCTTTTCTTCATTTTATGTCCCTTGGTGTAATCAATGGATTTGTAGCATTCTGTCATCTTGTCATCGTATAGCCAAGATTCATCAGAGATTGGAATATGTTCATCTTATATATATCCATATCATCTCCAAAGGGTTTTTCTGAGATAGTAAGCTAGATTTTCTTGTAAATGAGGAATGTTAGGACGCCCATAGCTACAAGGTGATAATGGGATTTTGCCAACATGAAATGCATTGTCAAGTGTGTTATTCACCTAAGCCTTTATGAGAGAATATAACTCCAAGTGACACCTTAGATGTAGAGACTGCAAGTGACACCTTATATGTAGATGCTTCAGAGGAATACATGAAGGTGTGAGGAATATCCTTAGGTGACACTTTAGATGTATATTATTCAAAAGAAGACACAAAAGCATGAGGGCACAATATTACATCAGGATCAATATGGTTGGTAACAATAGAAGTTGTGCTAGATCTGGTTGTGCTATCAATAAATGGAAAATAGTTTTTCTTTTTAAACCTTGATTTCGAAAAACTTATAGTATTGAAAGGGTTCAGTATCACCACGCAAGGTGAACTCTCTACCGTTATGTGGAAACTTTATGCATTGATGAAAATTGGAAGGTACTATGTGCATCACATGTATCTAAGGTCTACCCAAAAGAAGGTTATATGATGTGTCTACGTCAACTACATGACACATAGTGTCAAGGAGTTGTGGGCCTACTTGTATGGGAAGAGTGATGGTACCATAGGACTGGCGCTCAGTATTATCATAACCATGAATGGTAATGATATTAGCATCTAAGTCATCTATTGTATGACCAAGGCAATAGAGCATTTTTATAGAATAGATGTTAATAACCACTCCATTGTCAATAAGAACTCTATTGAATTTATGATCGGTAACATAGGATTCGATGTATAAGGAGTGGTTGTTAATCATATTTGGGTTCAACATATCTTGAGGTCCAAAAGATAGGATAGGAGTTTTAGGCATAAGGTTCACAATCATAACCTGAAACTGTTGAACATTGAGAGTATGAGGAACACACGATTCATTTAGAGCACGAGTGAGAATATCCTGAAAACTAGGTGACTCTTTCATTAGTTCCATGAGAGAGATATGTGCTGGAATGGTTGCTAATTTTTTGATGAAGTCATACTGACCTGGAGTGGAAGATTTGGCATTAGAATTTGACTTTTGATTTGAAGGAGTTGTTGGTTTGGACGTTTGAGGTTCTGTAGAAGACGTAGAAGGTTGGTTTTTTGTAGGAACCCATATCTTCCATTGGCATGTGGTCACAACATTACTCGAAGGTGTGAATTTAATGGTCTCCATTGTAGATGGTAATTCCTCAATAAATGAGATAATTGAACTAAAATCAGCGTTATTGGTAGAGGGACCTTTGTCAGCATTTTTATTGTCACCGCCATGTTTAGGAAATGGGTTTGAGAACACCTTAATATTTTCGTTAGGTGTTCTATTTGGTGATGGTTCTTCAACAGTGATATCTCCACTATCAATGAGGTCTTGGATAAAGTGATGTAAGTGAAAGCATCGATTAGTCAGGTGACCGTCAATGTGATGAAAATCACAATAAGTATCATCCTTGTACCAAGTAGGCTTGGGTTCTCCCTCAACCCAAGGTCTGGTGATGGGATAAGTAACCATGTTTGCATTAACGAGTTTGTTGAAGGACATTTGATAGAGGTTCTCCCAAAGGAGTGAAATGACATCATTTAGAATCAGGAGAGGAGGAAACCTCTTTGCTAGGAAAAACAAGAGGTTGTTTACCTTTTTTTGGTCTATTCTGAGTGTTTTAGATGTTGTGGACATTGAGGTTGTCTATAATACCATCATTAAACATATTACGATTGCATGGTTAACATGTTTAGATTTGTCTTGGTGAGAGCTATTAGGATGGTTACTATGTTGCCCATTTTATTTTGAATGAGGTTTAATCAAACCTTTTGTGATAAGGGATTTTTCAATTTTTGATCCTTTCTCAATAAATTCTTCGAAAGTATTAAGGTAATGCATTTTCATGTGAAAGGATAGCTCACTGTTGAGATTGGGTACAAAGATTCTCATGAGATGCTTCTCAGGAATGGAGCATGGGAAACAAATAGCAATCCCATGCCATCTTTGTAGGAATTATGTGAAGGTTTCATTTGTTCATTGTTTGGCATTACACAAGTCCATCATTGTAATTTCAAACTCTAGGTTGAATGAGAAATTTTTGATGAAACTTCTCTGAGAGGTTCACGAAATTTTGTATAGATCCCTTGGGGAGGAGTAGGAACTAGTCCAAGGCTTGTCTTCCTAGATTTCATGGAAAGAGACACATTAAGAAGACATCACTATAGACCACCTCTTGGAAATCCATATAAAACTCCCTGATATGCTCTCTAGGATCACTCTTGCCCTTGTATTTTTCAAAGTTGGGTGTCTCAAAATATTTTGGAAAAGGAACACACAAAATGTCCTTATCGAAGGGGTAAGGACACAATTCTTCAAATATGAATTGTTTGCGTTGATGTTTCATACTAGAGATGGTGTCCTTCATCATTATCCATTCTTGGGAAAATGGTGAGTTGTCCTATGTAAGAAAGATAAGGAACTATCACTTGTAGAGTTGTTATCTTTGGTGTGCGCAATATGACTCTTAAATGAAGCATCACTAGATTTATTTGGTGCCTCATTGTCATGGGATTCATTGGTGACTTTGGAATTTAAGATAGAAAGTTGTTTAGCCATGTCATTAATTTGATTCATGAGGGCTTGAGTAGGATCAATGGCTGAATCAGTTGATTTTCCTTTGTTCCTTTCATCACATTTTTCTTTGTTTGATTCATTTCTTGTTGGTGTTGTTCGAGGTGGACTTGTTTCGATCATCGTTATTCGTGTGACTAGGTCCTACCTCACCATCATTTTTTGTTGAAATGAAAGGTTCACCCTTGTTAGGTGGTGGTTTTCCAAGTAATGTTTGTAAACTAGCTTCATCAAAATCAGAGGGTAATTTTTCTCCCATCTCAAGGAGACGAAGAAAAAAAATTGGTCTTTATTCATACGTAAAATATTTTCAACACGGGATTGTTCTTCGAGTGAGATGTCATTCTGATCATCCTCATAGTTTTGGTCATTATCACTATCAAAATTTCCAAAAGGATTTCGTTTGCCCCCTTCCAAAAGGACTATAATCTTGTGTCATGTTCCCACCATTTTTAAAAGAGGGAGGGAGAAAAAGAGATATGTGAAAGATAACTCAACCCGTATCAAAGTGAATGTGACGATGGAAGAGAGGTGTGAGATTAAGTTTGATAATAACTTGTCCCTTAACAAAGTGAATGCTAATATGGGAAATAGTTTGGAAGATATGAGTGATGAAACCCTTAACAAATTGAATGTCAAGATGGAAGCATGAGAAAGTGTTTGATAAACTCGACCCTTGACAAAGTGAATGCCAAGATGGAAGAGTGGTGTGATGTGATGAAGGTTCTCGTCCTCTAACAAATTGAATGCTAGAATGGAGGAGGGTTATAGTGACAAAATTCTGAATGTGTTTAACCTATAACAATGTGAATGCTAGAGTGAAGAAGCGAGGATAGATTGATTGCAAATGCACTCTACCACCTAGGAAAAGTGAATGCTAAATGGGAAGAGGGTATGAAAAAGGATTCAAATCTGATAGAGTATGTGATGTGCTCAACCCTTAACAAGAATTAGATAAGAAGGAAGAGGCTAATGAAGAGATAAAACTCAAATACTGAAAGTGTAAACTTTGGAAAGAAGATATGATGAAGTGTCTAGAACGTAACAAATATGTTGTCAAGTTAGAGATGTGAAGAAAGAAAACGTATACAATTTAACAATGATGTTGTCAAACTAAAGGATGTCAAGAGGAGAATGAAGAGAAAATGTGATGAAATTGAGTTGTGGAAAAAGTGGAACACAACACCATTAAGATGTGAGTTGTAAGATGAAAGTGCTTGAGCGAGGATGTGGATATCCGCAACTCAAGACTTGATGTCGAAAAGAAGATGAAAACTTAAACTTTGGGAAGGTTATCCAAATGTTTAAGTGTCAAATGGAATGGGAGATAAAATCAAAATGAGTTGAATATGAAAGATAGAAGAATTTGATAACCGCAAAAGGGGAAGAATCAAATAAGTGAATAAAAAACTCCAAATGAATGAAAGAAGATCAAATGGAGAAGACAATGAGGATGAAAAGAAGAGAAGATTGAAATAATGAAAAGAGATGAAAGTTATGAAAAGGGGAAAATTGAGAGTAAAATGAAGGTTAGTGAATGACTGATGATCGAGAAGAAAAGAAGATGAGAACAGATGAAATGAGGATGAAAGAAGAATCCAAACAAGGATAGTTTGGAAAATGACAAAAAAGATAAGAAAAGTGAAATATGGATCCCAAACAAGGAGTATTTGGGGAAACGTGAGTGTGGAAAACTACTACAAAAAGAAAGAAAAAAAAAGAAGAAAATTGAAAAAGAAGGTTTTGTTTGAATGTTTGTTTGTGACCTCTACCTTAGATTGGCTTGGACAATGTTTGGCTTCCTGGGTGGCTCTCTCAACTAGGTTTCAACAAAATATCTAAGTGAGCATGATGTTATTGCTAGTTGATGGCTTTACTTTACCCCCTTTGAAACCCTAAGAAAATATATTTCTCAGAATGAATCACACTGGGGTCACTATTAAGGATATCTGTGACTCTAACTCACAAAGGCTTTACTAGTCAGGTAGGAGAAAAGGTTCCCATTTCGTCCACCAGTTCCCTCAAGGTGTGGAATACTTTGGGGTTCCTAGAACCACCCCCTTTGTTTTAGCATTAAGGCTTATGCCAAGGGGGTTATGTTCTAGTTAAGCGGTCAAGCCGTAGCTCTTAACTGAACCTGCAAATCAAGTGTTTTGAATGTGGTGTTTTTTTATCTTTTGATTTAGGTGTGGTTTGGTTGAACTCCTTTGGATAACCTATAGTTAATAGTTTTTGAAATGTTTTATCCACCTTGTGTGAGAGTGGGTCCTGCAAAGAAAGGATTAGAAAGTTTTTTGGAATGAGGGAAGTAATAAAAAAACAATAAACAAAGACAATAGAAGCGAACCCACATTTCTAATTTCCAAGATATCTTAAAAAGTGTGAGGAAAGAGCATATGTGTGGGTTGGCTTTGGTTAAGTGAAATTTTAATTCCCCCAAAAAAATGAAAAATAAATGACCACGTTTCTGATTCCCAAGATCACTTTAAAAAGTGGGAGGGAAGAGCATATGTGTGGTTGATGTCATGTTAGTTGTAGAAATAAACAAAAGAAAATGGCAAACAAGAAGCATGAAAAACACATTAGAAAAGGGTTAGTAGATAAACAAAAAATACTAAACGTGTACAAAATAACTAAAAATGTGACAAAAAAGTGAAGCAAAACGTCCAATAACTAAAATTTACAATCAGGTGTAACATTGACTTTGAGCAATGAAAAATTTCATTGAACCCTACAAAATCAAATTGCACAATTAGGAAATGTCCAGATAACCCTAGTAAACACAAGACTACATGTGACTATGAAAAACTTGATAAAAATAAAAAGGTCCTAAATGGTTAAAATAAAATACCGAAGTAAGTTAAATAAATGAAGTAAGTTAATAAAATAAAAAAAAGAAAACTTAAAATAAACTAAGCAATATAAACTAATTAGAGAAACTATAAGACAAAGCATTAAAAGTGATATGAGGTTGAAGCAGTAAACAACTAAAGTGTGTAGAGGAGAAAACCTAAGTGTTGTTCTATCCTAACTTCAATCTTGGCTATAAATGAAACAAAACCTAAAAAATAATGCATTTTGGTTATTGTGTAGGATTAAGCTCGGTGGAGTGATGTGGGAGATCGACAGGGGTGAGATCAGTGCACTCGATTCAATGAAAGGGTGAAGGGAGGGAGTTTGTTGGATGTGGATTGGGTCAGGGAGATGACAAGGTAGAGGCATTGTTAGGAAGTTAGGGCTCAGGGTTTGGGTTGGGTCTTTGCAGTGGGTGATGGTAGTGAGCTGGGGATCTACGGGAGGGAGGGATTGGGAGATGGGGGAGTTACAGGTCAAAGGGGACAATGGAGGCTCAGTCCGGGTGAGGGGACAGGGATGCAGGGAGTTAGGGAATGAGGGTAAGCTTGAGTTTCAGGGTTGATAGGGTCTATGGGTGGGGAACAAGGAATAGAGGTAAGCTGGGGATAGGGTCTGTGGATCATTGAGGGTTCGGGATGGGTAACAGGATAGGGTGAGTCAAGGTGTGGGAGGGTCAGGACTGGGGAGTAGGCTCGGCTGAGCTGGTCGATTTGGGAGGGAGGTAGAGCAGAGGGTCAGGGAGTGTAGAGCAGGTGATGGTGAGGTAGAAATGGAGGTGGCTTGGCCGAGCTAGGTAGGGAGAAGGGAGGGGGTAGGGGATCTAGGTTAGGGTTAGGGTAAATTTTTTTTGTTATTTGTGATTGTTTTTTTTAATTTTTTTGTTTTTTTTGTTTTTCAAAAAATCTGGTTTGAAATAAAAACAACGAAAATCTACATAGTTATAAAATTTTTGTTGAAAATCTAACTATATGTATGCTTTATTTGTGTCCAGGTGTGCAGAACTTGCAAGAAAATAAAACCAAGAGAAGTGTAAACAAAAGAAAAAAACTAGATAGAAAAAACAATAGCACTGCAAAAATGATAAACAAAAAGAAAATATGTTATTTTTACAAAATTTCACAACTCAAGGAAATTCCTGTGTAAAACAATAAACCTACATAACTTCCCAATTCACCTGTCAAAACTTTCACACAAACAAGAAGATTTTTGTGAACACTACAAGAACAACATATGAATGAACAAATGAAACCAAAAATGAAAGAAATGGGGTGTCAGTCCCACTGGGCATGCCAAAATGTATGCAGAGGAAAATCACCTGTAATGAAAGAAATAAACAAACCATGCAAAACCTTTCCAGTAACCTTCTGTGCAAACCTCAAATAAGGGTCTCCTATGAAACCTTGCAAAATGGATGTCAGAGATGATTTGTGGATTCTTCTTGAGTACTCTCCAAGATTTAAATGCAAATGCTACACACAATGTTCAGGAGAGTTTTTGTATGTCAAATTCAAGAGGATTTGAAAGGAAAGTAATCCTGTAATTTATAGAAGTAGAAGGTAGTTGAAATCAGTTACACACAGATAAATGAGTGTGCTAAAAATAGCATTGTGGGTAGTTGCAATAGTGTCGGGGAAACTAAATAAATTAATTACAAAAGGTTGCATCTGGAAAGGTGGTTGTACATGCATTTTAATTGCCCCCACCTTTCTAGGATTCTAGAAGTGCAGTTAACTAGGGTAAGGATAGGGAGTCCAAGTGGAGTCTAAGTGGAGTTAGATCAAGTGGTAGATGACTAGGATGTGCACACACTTAATTAATTAATTATTTAATTAATAAATAATAATTAATTTAGCCAAAGGGGTACAAAGGGTACATGGGATTAATTTAATTAATCCAAAGGGTACAATGTGTATTAATTAATTAATTTAATCAATTAATTGCAAATGGGTGAATAACAGGATGTACTAGAATAATATTGGGAACAAGTGGAAATAGAAGTGTAATTTTGGGGTGTCCACATGGGCTATGTCCACCAAGAAACAAGCTAATCTATTATCCAAAGATTTAACAAGATATACAATTGAAGATTTACAATCTTCCATACCTCTCAGATGTACAATACCCCAAGATTTTGCTTCTTCTCCAAGAATTCTCTCTCTCACAATAATCATCAAATTTTGCAAGTTCTTCTTAATTCTTACTTCTAAACCCTATCTTTGATGCTGATATAGGTGTATATAAACTTAGGGAACTTAGCCATGCAATTACAATCAATAGATATGCTTTAATACTAAAAATAAATCTAATTCTTGTGAGTTAATCAAAACATCCACACACAGGTAACCGATGTCGGTTAGCCCTAACTGATGTCAATTCCTCCTTGCCTGATCGATGTCGATCCCTCCATAACTGATGTCGATTACTTTGTTTTCCAGTAAGTTTCATATTGCATTTTAATCTAAAGTAATTGAGATCCACAACTCAACAATAATGGCCTTTGAATGAAACCTTAGGTGGTGATAGTTAATGTTTAGTGCTTGGTCCTTTATTATGATCACATAAATTTATATTTATATGAGTCCTTTGATTGAATTTTGTAATTAACCTTGAAAAGGATGAATACAAAGAAAATAAAATTCCTAAATGAATAGAAAGGACCCAAAAGATGTAAACAAAGTATAAAGAGGTTGGGGGTGCCCAAAGGGGACAATAGGCCCTGGTTGGGCACTGGTGTCTAGGATGAGAAATTTTGAATTATAAAAAGACATATTGAGAAATCAAGTGTGTATGATAGAAATTAGAAATAGAAAACAAAGATGGCCAAACACATAGGTTAATTAGTAATTTTCATACTTAGGAATCATATGAATAGTATTATATGATTAGGACTAGATATATACCCAAAGTATGTGATTTAGTGTCTACATTTTCCCCCATTTTATGTTTTTAAGTGAAATATCGATAACATAAAGTAGATAGAAGATGTGTACCTGATAACCATGTAGATTGATGGTGAAAAGCGTGTCGAGAGACAAGGAAAAGTGTGGAATGATTAAAATAATGTGAAGCGTGGAAGCTAGAGAAGAGGAAGTGAAAAGTGATGATGATGACCCTAGGGCAAGAGCATATGTGTAGATGTCACGATTGTACCTGTTGTTGGTGTTGATGGTGATTTAATTAATGATTTTTTGATGTTGTTGATTTGATGTGACTACTGCTTCCAATAAGGACATACCTACAAAAGAGAAGAACGATCAAGTATACAAATATGCGAGTATATGATCAAAACGAGTAAAAAGTATGTGAAAATGTAAAAAAGGAGCATGTGCACCTGATCCGTGATGAGTGAAAAGTGTAGAAAGGATCATGTAGATGATGTAGAATGACAAGTTTTCTGGGTGATCTCATGCCAAGACATGGAAGAAGTGTAGGGAGAAAATTTTGGTTTCATCCTCTAGCCTTTAAATACTTCTCGAAATGTAAACACCACTGCAGATGGTGTGTAAAAATCTAATCCATTTCAAATAGTTACAATCCAACGCAAGAGTATAAAATGTTGTGTATTGCATGCATGCCAAGTGTTGAAGGAATGATGTCCTGTAAAAGATGTTATGTTAAGTTTTGTAAACTGTGTTGAACTAAAAAATGTTGTGTAACTTCCCCCTAGTCACAAGCGTCTAGGAAGGGTTAGGGGTGCCTAGGCACTATTTTCTGGGTCTATGCATTGATGTCTATTCTATGGTTAGGACCCAAGTTAGGATCTAGGCCATTGTTATGACTAATGACTGTGTTGTACCAGTACTTAACTATGTTGTATGGTGACTGTGAACTATTCTATGGGGTGACTGATTCTTCCAGATGATGGCCCCCTCATTTTGGGTGTATGGGACATCACTGAGGAGTATGCAACCAAAAGGAGGACCGAACATTGTGTTGAAACTGTGCCTTGCAAGGGGAGGGAGTGTTCTTGGTAGAAGCCAAGGCACATGTAAACAAAGTGGCTAGGAACAAGTGTTAGTACAAACAAGATAAACACATATTTAGAAGACAATGTGTAAGCTAAACATACAGAAAGACAATGTAAACACACAATAAGACAAAGTAGACTGTGAAAAGTGGGTTTTAGACATGGGACATCATTTACAATGTCACAAAACAATCAAGGTCATAGTTTCCGCAAGCATACAAACAATCAGAGAACAAGAAATGCATATGACAAGGCCTGTAAACAATTACATATAAAGACAAGCAGAAGCAAAATAATAGTAACACTTAACCATGGAAGAAAGTAGACCTACAAGAAAAATACTACACATGAAGCACCCATTATTATGTTAGAAAGAGAGAAATTATGTCAAAGTGTGCATAATCCGATATAGTAATGTGTTATAAAAAATGAAACAATATCACCTGTGATGTGTAGGAAAGTGGATGCCCCCAGGAGCCATTGTCAGACTAATAAGAGGTACTGTGCCAAACATCTGTGTTGTGTGTATCGATCTATAGAATTTGGGATCACAACTAGAAATCAATTGAACATGCATGTGTGTATGGAAAGATAATGACATACAATTTACTTTTTTATCATGTGTAAAAAGTGTACATGTTAGCATAAGCAAGCAAGAGTAAATGTGACCAAGATATGCAAGATGACGTGGATGACATTGAATGGAATGCAATAAGAGTGTTTTAGGAGCCAAGTTCCCCCCCGAGTGGATACAAATGAGTATGCAGGTGATGAGATTCATTTATACATACCCCCTCAGCATTTAAGAATGCATCATAGAACAAGAGTGTGTCATCTGTAAATGGTTTAAATTGTGTGCTAGAAAGACATGATCATCAAAGTGTAGAGCGTAGAAATTGAGTGAGTGAGTGAACATGCGAGTGAGGTCCATTTGATATGTAGATAATCATCAATCGATTATGGACCATGGAACTAGAGTGCATCATAGGGTAATGACCGCAACGTGTAGAAGTAGATACCAGAAAGATGTCGTGAATGCATAGAGTAGATGTTGTGTAGAAAATGATAAATGCGTGAAATGCAAAGTGTGTAATGTGTAGTATGTAATGTGTAGTGTAGTGTGTAGTGTAATGTGTAGTGTGTGAGGTTTGTGTGTCTAGGATTCCCTCAACATTCAAGTGTGAACCATAGCATGAGACTGCGTCATCGGGTAATGACGATACAAGAGTGTAGCAAAATGTGTGTAGTGTATGTGAAAGACTATATGTGCAGTTGCATGAGTGTGAGATGCATAATGATGTTAGGTAAGGGGTGAGATAAGTATAATCCCCCCAAGTGTGTAATGATGATATTTATTAAGTAACGTCGTCTAAGAGGTTATCATTGTCATGGTCAAAAATAAATGGAGAAGCATCTAAAACTTGGTAAGAAATTGTATTGGGTTGATCGAGAAAAGAGCCATTGAGGCATAAATTGTACATTCACATTACATATTCCTCATCGGTGAAAGGTGGTAATGGACATCCATGTGTATACCAATGATTGAGGTTTTGTGAATAGCCGAGAAATGAGTCATTGCAAATGAAAACGTGGCCAAAGGGAATGGGGAATGAAATATCAATATGATTTAGATTTAATGTACCACCAATATAAGCAAGCCAATATTTTATAAGTGTAAGTGAAGAAGTGCAAGGAACACGTGCAATAAATACTATGAGATAGAAGACGCGAAGATCATAAGCAACAGTAATGTGGATAAATCCATGGTAGAGATGAGGATCACGAGGTGGGGGAATATTTCGTCCACTATAAACCCTAGCTGAGTTAATCCATCATGTTTGCATATAGTATCAGAGCAATTAGGATCGAATGGAATGTGCTCCCAATAAGATTCGTTCATGAAAAGTATGCATATAAATGGAGGGTGCACTAATGGAGGTTGCACATGAGAAAGTGAAGGAGATGAAATTATGTCCAATGGGTTGGACAAAACCTTGATGAAGTACCATAGTAGTAGTAGAATCAAGGGGGATCAAAAGCGGATGGAAAAGTGTCTAATGTGCAAACGGTTCCTTCGAGTGGAGGTAAATTGTGCTGAATAATGTAGATTAGTAGCAGGATGCATAGTAGAAAAATTAGGAACATATAATGTTGTATTACGTTATAAGGTGCAATATTGGAATAGTGTATCATCAGCGGGAATCTCATATTCAAAGACCTCATGCAAGAATCAAACACATTGGTGGACCGTAGAAGACACTGCTTGCATTGGATGAAGCCATGGTATACCAAGTAAGAAATTTTATGAAAATGGGAGATCAATGACAAAAAATGGAACGGGAATAGTCTTCAGCCCAACTATGATTGAGAATGTGATGGTGCCTAAGCATGGACGCATAGTAGAATCATATGCTCACATAGAAAGAGACGGGTTAAGATGAGAAACCAAAAGGCCTAGACCTGAATGAATGATAGAGGAAAAACATTAAGCTTAGATCCTAGTGTTGACCAAGAAATAGCTTCATGCCTAAGTTTTTGATACAAAATTGTATATATAAAGGAGGATCATTGTAATAAACAACAATATTTTAAGCTATAGCCAATGGAAATGTAATTTTTTGAGAAAATGCATTGAAAATGTTTGATAGAAAACTTCTGGATGAGTAGTAGCAGGCATCCGAGTAGTAGCGAAAAGATTAACGGTTTTATCATGACACTTGGGATTGGCTAGAAAGAAACCATGGATAAAGATAGCCATGATGAGAGGATCCTAGATAAATGAGAAAAATAGAAGTATGAGGACCATTGGAATTTTTGAACTACGAGTTCACCAAATGATTAGGAAAATATAGAATTTATAGATGTATAAATCTAATTGCAATGTAGTAGGAAATGAATAAGAAATTAAGTACAAAATTTGACCTAAGAAAATAAGCAATTAAGATTTAAAACCCTAAGTGAAAATGAGGAGAAAAAATGACTTAGCTGATTTGTACGGATCTTGAATGTGTGGAGGACTAGATAATTTGAAAATCGGAAGTGCAGAGTGCCGTAATGAAGCTCAAAAAAATGTAGAGGTGCTAGAATATTTTGGACTAGGGTGCCTATGGAGGTTTAGGGGCACTTGGGGTGCCAGAGACCTGTTCTGGGAACCCCTGACTATGTAAAAGATCTAAAAACCAATTTTTTTGGGTCACAATATATTCTTTTTCCTTATTTTCTTGTCACTAGTATGTCATACCAAGCCCATAGATGTTGCATGTAACCAATAGTGAACAAATGACCTGTAAAACCCTAAAATCCATCAAAATGTAAAAAATAAAATAATACAAATGAGGGGTCAGACTTTCCTCAGATATCAAACGATTGATTTTACGACTGAGTGCTACACTAAATCTCAGACCCAATGTAGTTCTATGTACTTGTGTGTAGAATTATGCCCTAGGTGTCTCTTGTGTGTGTCGTACTTGATAGAAAACAAGTAGCTAGATGTAATAAATGTAAATAGATGTGTACATGAAAGAATGAACTTCCCCTCCTATGCATGTATGTAGAAGTATCATTCCCTTACCCTTATGTGTGGATGTTAGATGGATGCTTGAATGATCTTGATAATGGTCTTTGAATGCGACTTTAGGTGGTGATAAATAATGCTTAGTGTTTGGTCCTTTATTATGATCACATAGTTTTATATTTATATGATTCCTTTACTTGAATTTCGTAGCTAACCCCAAAAATTCTAACTACCAAGAAGATAAGATTCCCAAACAGCTAGAAAGGACCCAAAATATGTGAACAAAGTATAAATAGGTCATGGGTGCCTAACGTTGGTGTCCTGGATGGGCACTGGTGTCCAGGATGATAAATGTCGAAGTATAAAATTCTAGATTGGGAAATCAAGAGTGTAGGATCAAAAGTAGCAATAGAAATCAAACAAATATGGAAAAATACATGGGTTAGTTATTACTTTTCTTACTTAGGAATCATATGAATAGTAGTATGTGATCAAGACTAGATAGATACCCAAAGTGCATGATTTAGTGTCTCTAATTGGTAAATGGTTTTTTGGGAGGGACTATACCCTAACAAAAGAAGGTTCAAAAATTAGATATATAAAGAAAAATCAATGGGTTTTTGGAAAATGGGGACCACACCCCATAGAAAAATGGCCTAAAAGCCAAATATAGAAGTTAAGAACAAAAGCATGGAGCATCCTACCAAAAGGAAGTAAGAAAACAACAACACCGCAACACCATTGTAGCCCCAAAACCACATAGAACCAGAAAAAATAGAAAACATAAGAGAAAAAAATTTCAACTTCACTTGAGCACCTTGTTACAACATTTTTTTGACCTCCTCCAGACCCTTAAATAGATTGAGATTTTTTATTTTTGAGGGGTCATTCATATTAATGGTGGAAGTAACAAGGTTCTTATCTTTTCCACCTTTCCTTATTCCAAGATGAATATTGTTGAGGTTGCACACCTATTTAACTTGAATTTCAAGGAAATCAAAGAAGGCCCTATGCATGGCCAAATGATCAATTTTCTTATTCCTAATGTTCCCAATAAAATCCTCCAATGAAGCTAGATTCTTAGAAAATTCCTCAACTTTGGCCTCAAGAGGAAGAGAGAGGTCAACACACCTTTTTCCCCTCAGGACCTTCCTTGTATGATTGAGGACCACCCATCCTCAGCTCCCTAATCTAGTCCTCATGCTTCATGATATGTGCCTTAAGTCTAGGGGGGATAATGGAATCATAATTAGATTGAATAATGGAAAAAATACTTTCAGCAATAGATAAATCCTTCCCCTTGTCATTGTTATAGAGAATGCACTTAGATGAAGGGGGAGAAGAGGAAAGGGGTTTAAGATTATTTATTTTCACCTTACACTGAACAAGGGGTTCAGGAATTGAGATAGATTGTGTAGGAATGTTAGCTAAGTGATTGTAACAGTACTGATGAATATAAGAATGACACCTTGATGCAGAGGGAGGCCACACTAGTGGGTATGCACTTCTTGAATTGATTTTTTAATTAATTGTAAAATATAGTATGGAATGCTCACCCTAGGGCAAAAAAAAAAAGTGATTTAGAAGCACTAAATGATGTAAGGGAAGATTAATGTAATGACCCTCAAGAGTGACATAGTGAAACACCATGAAAAAAACCTCACCATATGGGGTTGGGATGGAGAATCAAACCATACCAGCTTTGACAAAAGGAAGGGTTTCATTTCCTTCAACAAATTTATTTTCCTCAACTTCTTTATAAAATTTATTTCTATTAAATTTGATTCCCTCCATGCTAAGGATAGTCACAAAAGTAATGAGATTCTCATTTATGGTGTAGGTCTTACCTTTATATGTAACTACCCTTTCTTTTTAGTTCTTGGAAAAAGATACCAAAATGTGTCTGTCTTGCCCTTTGATTCTCTACATGAAATTTGTAAAACCCTCAACACTCAATGACGTACAAAGGTCTTCATTATTTTTCCAAGAAATGTTACAAAGAGGTTCAACTTAACAAGGGGAATCTCCCATGGAAGTGATTGAAGCAGTGAATCATGTTAATAGACATAAATCAATCTTCTGAAGGCACCCAAAATGCTTCACAACAACCCGATAACCAAACTGCTAAATTTATATTTGTTTGCAATGATTAATAGGCACAGAGGAGCCTCTGTATAGGTGTGTGGAGTCATCGTGATTCATAACTTCACATTATCTCCTTGAATAATTGAAATATAACCTGGTACAAATGGCATTCTCTTCATTAATGATGATATCATTAGAAATTTGGGGGACATTGTCATCGACATGCCAATAGTTGAGGTGCTTACTAGTTATCCCAAAGCTTGCAAAGGAATCAACCACTTTATTTCCTTATCTATAAGTGTGGTAGATTTTGTAATTGGAGAAGGTATTAAAAATTCTAGTGGCCTCCATGATAAACTCTTTTATAGTCCAACTAGGAAGGTATATTCCATTGAGATGATTGATAATATTTAAAGAATACCCCTCTATAATGAGACTAATAATGTTACATTCCTTAGCAACTCTTAAATCACCAAAGAGCTGCAAGTGCTTCTATATAGTGAATAGATTAAGTACCCATAGGACCTGCATTGGCAGTAATAAGATGGCCATCATGCTCATGATCATTATTCCCTTGATTAATTGAATTTCAATGAGGTTCTTAATTTTTTAGATCCTTCACATACCTCATGATTTTCCGGATTACACCCATTGTCCAAGTGATTTTATTTTGTACACATTGATACCCTGATATGTTCATTGTCATAGTGTGATCCCTATGATGTCCATTTTGATTAATTGCTTCAACCAAGATGAATCCCTTCTTCCATAATTAGGGTGAGGTCCCTCTTATCTAACTTGCACCATGGGGACATAAGGGACAATGGAGACACTAGGACACATGCGTGTCCAAAGTACAACTTGGGGAAGAGGGTGGGGTCACACTTTAGTGTCCCTCATGCCCCTCGTGTCTCATGGGAATAGAGGGGGGAAAAGAGTGTCCAATATGTGACTATGCAAGTATGCCTGAGAATCAACACGTGATTCCAGATGCACTCAACCTCCCGAGGTCTTTCCGGGATAGTTGAGAATGTGCAAGGTTTTGGGAATAATGATGGGAAACTATAGGAAAATTAGGGACTAAGATCAAGTAGTGTGAATTTCCTTGTAGTTGAATTGGCCACAAGGGAATTAAAGGCTATGTACGGGTATCATAAGTTCCCTATTGTTTAATTTCTTGATTTGATCTTAAAGTTAAACTATGTTGTGAAGTTTGTCTTAAGAAATTAAGAGAAGTAAATATAACTTAATTAAAATACAAATGTGTTTTAATCTCTTAACTAACTAGATTCATTCCTAATTAATCGACCAAAATGAAATGAATGATACTTGAAAGGAAATTAATTAAATAAAGGGAATAAAATGAATAAACAAATCTAATCAATCTAATCTAATTATTTTGTATTTTTATGCTTACTGTAAAATAGAAGAAATACATACAGACAATTAAAACTTCTTCTAATTCATTAAAATTTCCCAATAATTTTCCTTTCTTCTTGTATACTTCCCTTGTGAAATCTATTGTCATCGTTGAGAAAGGTACCTTCCCCTTACCTTTGCACCAAGGCCTCATCAAATCCATTCTTATGCTAGGAACTTTGGAAAAATTGATAAATTTGGGGCTTCTGCTGTTGAATGTTTGGTGCCCAAAGAGGAAATTTTTAGTGAGGATCTATTTGGAAAACCGGTGGCTAAAAGAACCAAATCTAACCTGATTCATGGTGGCATTAAGAAATGAAGTAGGGAAAAGGAGGATCCTAAGACGGTTGAGGAAGTGGAAACAATCTTAGATTCGAGCGAGAACCAAGAAGGGAACTCAGACTTTTCGGTTTCCAGTAAGGATAAGGAAGTTGTTGAAGGGGATAATAGTGAGGAGATGGCAAGAGAGAAAGCTCTGAACACTTCGTAAGATAAGCGTTCAAAGAACTTGGAGGAGGCCACTGAGAGCCTACATGCTCTTAATACTGCCCAAACAAAATTGTTTACCGCCTAGGACTCTGATGTAAAGTCTCATAATTTTATGCTGGAATTTGAGCATTGCAGGCTTGATACTAATATTAATAGACATAAGATTAGTATGGTTTCCATGGATATGAAGGAACTAACTGATAAAGTGGAAAATTTATATTCTTTGGTCCTTAGTGAATAGCTCAAGAATGCAAATGAGAGAAGCCTGGAGATGGCAAAGGATATGCTGGAGATGAAAGAAGTTATTTTCCAGATTCGTGATGTCCATCTCCTCAATGTTAAAATCACCATCCACCATCTCAAGCTATTAGCAGAGATGATTCATTCTATGGAACTTGTTAAGGAAAAAGAAAAATAAGGAAAAGGACCCAAAGTGGAGATCCCTGAGCCTAATTATAAGTATTGGAAAGCTACCATCGACTCCCTTATCAAAGAAAGGGATGGATGTATGAATTCAGTGGGGGACCTGATAAAAGAGTGATGAAGAAATGGGACACTGGTTTGTTGCTGTTAGCTCTATGTTGTTTTGCTATTAGTTTCTCTATTTTGCTACTGTTAGTTATTTCACTGTTTATCTATTGTTTGGATACTTTCCTTTATGGTTGTGTCTCTTTGTTGTTTGTTTTGTGATGCTTTGGGTTTTTGGTTGGGCTTCAATGGTAATTCCTTGGCCTCTTTCTAAGGAACTGGTAACACTTTGTATGGGGTAGGGTCCCCTCAACCCTTTTTTACCTCTAATAATAAAAAATTAAAACTTATTCTAATTAATTAAAATTGCTTCTACACTAAAACTAACATAAATAAACAAAAAAACAGATGTGGCTATTTACCGGTGTAGAGTGGATCTTATTTATTCTAATTAAACAGAACTTTTCTAATTTGTATTTAGGGATATGAAACTTCTGTTGTTCTTTCCTCAAAATCACAAGAAGAACAAAAAAGCTTCTAAGAATATATTCTTCCCCTAAAACTTCCTTGGTAGAAGTAACATGATCTATGGAAGCTTACGAAAATGATTACAACTAACATTCAACAAATGTAGAAACTTCTTCTAGAAAAACTTTCTATGAAAACCCATAGGGATAGGAAAGGAATCATATTTCAAAATAAGTTTTGTGTAAATAAAGAAAACTCGTAATTGGATTTCTTTTAATAATGTACTCTAATATATTATGGAATAAAGACAAAGAAAGCTTCAAGAATTCATATGCATTCCCAACCTAGAAATTGTCACAGTTCTAGTGCTAGTTTTTCTCTGTTGTATCCTCAGCTTATTTTCCAATTTGGTGTTCAAAGGAGTCCAGGGAAGTGTTTTGGCTTGTGTGGAAGAAATGAAGAAGAAACCCTGGAGCTGGAATGGCTTGCAAGCAATCTGGTAGCAACGTAGGTAAGAGAATAACAAGGAAAGAGAACTGAATTTTCTTGTGTATTTCTCAGAAAGATTATGGGTAGCATAATAGTGCAATTAAAAAATAAAATATCCAACCAATGCTCCGAATAAAAATCTAGGATATTATAGAAAAAGGAAGAGAAATAGTCTAAGCCATTTGGGAGTCAAGAAATGCCACCTCTCTCAAAGAAGGGGCACTTAACTTACAATTAACAAAAGGAATGGAAGGATAAGTTGGCAAACATCAAATGAGCTCAATAATAGTCAAATTGGTCAAGAAATGTGCACTAAGATCAAGTTTGAAGAAGTTGAAACATGTTCAGAACACTCTGGAAGAGTCTCCAGAAAAGTGCATGGAACCGACAGTCTACACATACTAATAGTTACGCAACTACCGCAATGATTACGTAACTGCCACTCAAGGTAGATCGATAGTTATGTAACTATCAAGATAGTTTTATAACCGTCGGTGCACTTCTGTAACTTAAAACATGAAAGCTAAGGAAAATTTGTGAAAGAGATAAAGAAAAGTAAGAAAAGCATGGAAACAGTTAAAGGAGACATTTTAGGCTACAAATGTATACTTCAAACGAGAAATTGGACTCGAACATAATTAGAAAGATATTTTCTAATCATTGGGGATTTTGAAATTTTCCAATAATGTAGCTCATGCAAAATTAGGTGTGTACATATTTCCCCCTCGAAGAAGCATTTTAGCCATGAAGAGACGTAAAATGTAGAATCCGAGTATGACACTCCCAAATGGGAGGGTTAGAAGATTTTACTTGATCCGATGCATGTCGGTTGAAATGATGCCCATCCAAGATTCATGCTACCTGTAAAGATAGTAAACAAGAATCAAGTGTAGCAATAATGATAGAATTGAAAAAATAAGTTAAAATGAAAATGACAAGAGGAATTACCATATATGCATGGGGGCATAGTAATATACCTACACTAGTGCAGTTCCATCTCTGAAACAGTCACTGTAAAACAACATACTCAAAAACCAAAACACTTCACACAACATGTATATATAACCTATTTTTAGAAATCATTTGAGACTCACCTAACTTAGGGAGATTTTGAACTCTGGCATCACTTGCGACCATTTCATTCATAAAAATATAATTTGAATTGAAGAGCACTCGGATCATGATGGAGCCCAAAACAGCGAGTAGCAGTGGATCATGAACTAGGTGAGTTATTCACATTTATTTATTTTAACCTCCTAATGTGTTTTTATGTGAAGAATTCTAGTTATGGGCGAGATTTTAGTAAATTTGTAGTCAAAATGTTCACTAGGGGGATTCCTTATAGGTTTTGTGTTTTTATGTTCATTAAAAATGATAAATTTTTACACTTTTTTGGATGTTTTTAATTTTAAGGGCACAACATGAGCCTTTTTTGGTGACATGACTGTCGTGGTAAAATGTACCACCTCCTTACATAGAGCAGCGGGCTGTGCAATTGTCACCAGGAAAAGGTTACGCAACCATCAGATTAAGTATGATGAACCTCTATTTGAATGTGTAACCACCATCTATGTATGAGGTAGTGGTTGATGACCTCTGCATTATGCATAGACAAGGCACCACCCTGATCTTTTCTTGATGTTTTTGTAACTACAAGGTCCATACTTTTAGATTTGGAAGCTAAGTTAAGAGTGTGTGACTATGGATTCCTACCAGATCTTCTTATTCTTTCATATTTTCATAGGAGTTTATCAGATTTATTAGGTAGCACTAGGATATGCCATGATTATCTCGGACTAGAATTAGTGTACAAGAAGTTCATCATTTGTTAGTTGGTCTTCTGAGCTCAACTACATTACATAGACCAGAATAATTTATTTCCTGGAGTTAATTATCCTTCAACTCTTGTAATGTGAATTTTCCTAGATTCTTTGAGTTCTTGAGTTCCATAATTAGGAAGCTGAACCTTTATTGTACGAGTTCAGTACTCAATGGTTATATCAACCGTCAGTGTCCCATTTGCATGGGAGATAATCCATTCACAACTATTGGTGCCAAGTAGGGGATGAGACTATTGTTTGTGTTGGCCATTGTGTGTATGTCTTGTCATTGATGTAAGGTCATCCATTTATGGAATTTTAGCTTTCATGGTTGTGGTAAGGTCTCCAAAGAAAAGTTACTTTATTTCTGAGGGTCATACATTAGTTACATATCATAGTGTCAATTTGGTGAGTTGTCATGGTGTCCACATGGTTCTAGCTTGCATATCATGGTATGAGTCACATTCATGATCTTTACAGGGTTTATGTCATGACATACAAAAATGGATCTTAGTCATCCTGTCATTAGTGATGAGTTTATATGGGTCTTCATGATTCATCATCCCCTAGTCAATGGGTTGTCAATGTTTTGTCAGGATTAGGTAGATTCCTAGGGGCTTGAACAAGAGTAATGAGATGGAGGTATGAGTTGTGGACCTAATCACTAATGGAGTATCTTAGAAGCTTGTTGCGACACTTACCCTATAGGTGTATATGAGTTTTACAGCCATTCTCAGGACATGGCAGGCCTATGGGGTTAGGATTTTTTTATTATGGTGGCATATAACAATCCCACATAGTTAGTGAGACACGAGAATCTTCGAGGTCCATTTAAGTCTTAATGGGTAGCCCCAGGATTTCGGAATTACCTTGAGATTAATTCCCTCCTAGCAATATTTATCATGTATAGGGATATTTTCAGAGATGCTTCATGAAAATTTTTTCCATTTTAATGGACAAGATCAAGTGTACCATTTGGAAAAACTGGGTAAGTTACAGATTGTTTTTAATAGCAAAAGTGTTACCTTCAGATCTCGTTGTGACTTGGTATGATCCTGAATGCAGACCTGAGATATGCTTAAATAGATTCAGGTTACTTATGAGGAGGAGGCCAAGAAAAGACCAAGGTGGTTTTATTTGGCAAAGTTTTGTGAATGATCGTTAAGAAGGAGGTAAGAGGGTTTGAAACCCTAACTAAACCCTAACTAAGAGTGACTTGGATAAGAATGTTATGAGCCTATATTGATTTATTTTTCCAGGAGTGATACTGGATGTCATTTAAAGGAGCCTCTTACATACGCAAGGGAGGGGGTATGATTAGTCTAGCATGTGACAATATGTAGGCTTCACCTGAATATGTTTGTTTCTGAAGTAAGTTCCCACATTTGATCCACCAACCACCAGTTAGATCCAAATAAGGTAAGAGATTTGATTAAATTGAAATTTGTATTAGCCCTTGACTTTTTACTAATGTACTATAAAGGTTTCAGGTGATTTTTGCACTATGATATAAATTACAAAGTGTTTTCAATTTTTTTAGAATCATCATTGTTTTCCTAGTTTGAGTAGCTTATACTAAAATTGGTGAAACATATTCAGGAGTATTCTCATGAGAAGTATAGGATCTACATTCAAGTTGTGTTGTCAAGATGAGCTACTTATGAGATATTTCCATTGGTAGATCAATCATTTTTTTTTGACATACTGACATGTTTTCTTATGACATGATTATAACAGGGTCAATTTTGACCAGGATGCTTGTTCTTGAAGGGTATTGCATGATCATTTGGACAAGAGGTAAGACAATGATTTTGAGAGCATTCATGCAATGAGTGAACCAATTTAAGATCTCCTAGTTCATCGTCTCATAAGTGTTTTCTCATTCTTTTTCTGAGTGCATGGAAGTGCTGTTATTGGTGTGACAGGAGTATGTAGGAGTCCCAATTGTTTAACTTCATCTAGATCCCATGGAGAAGATAGGTCATAAGGACCTTATTGCTTATAATGATTTATTTATTATATATATCCTATCCATTTGGATTTTTAAGGAGTTTTAATATGCTTATAGAAATAAGAGCATTATATGATTTCATACTTGGGGTGTAAATATATTGTGTGAAAACTGGTGATTATTACATATATGATGGCTCACATAGGTCTATTTGTGGCTTGAATAAGGTCATGTTGGATTTTCATTGATCATGACTTGCTTCATCTGAAAGTACTCTGAGATTGTGTTGAGGTGTGAGATGATTTTAGTTGATGATTTTATGAATACATGTATGGATGAAGATGAAGATGATGATGCAAATCTTGTAACTTAGTTAATGAAATTCTTTACTTTTCTTGAAAGTGATGTGTGTGTGTGTGTGTGTGTGTGTGTGTGAGAGAGAGAGAGAGACTAGAGAGAGATGCATATGAAAAATAGATTTTTGGGCAAACTTGGCGAGAAAATTTGGTGGTGGATCAAATATTATGGGCTTCATATTTTATTGGAACACTCTAGGAGTTAAAGTCCCTCTGACTTAGATGAAATGAACCCAGCTCCATGTATTTGCATGCACATACAAAAAGATAAGATGTTCTTGAGTGGCCTTATGGCTAAGGAGTCCAAGAAGGGTGCACTCTACTATGACCCTGAGGAATGAAGCTAGCAATCACTATGCTAGATATGATTGTTGTCTCTAACACACAACTAGGCACCTCCAAATGGCAATTGATAGGGAAGGCATGACATTTGGTGTGATTTCGACATGTGGGATCACCTCTACAAGTTGTAACTAGAATTGGGCTCGTAGGTGAACCTCCTGATTGAAAGATATTTGTCAACTTGGATTAACTCTCTTATAACTTAAACATCTACACTCATTTTCTTATGATTTCAAAGGACTCAAAGCACTGGCTAACTAGTCCTAAATTTCTTAACATTTCATGGGATTTGTTGGCAAGGACCCAATACATATTGCCTCATAAAATACCATTGTAAGAAGCATGAGCTTATGCACCAAGGAAAAGGGGGTGTTTAACTTCATGAAGGAGTTAATGTGGGTATGATGATTTCATCGTTTCCCACCTCTCACCTATTACAACTATAGGAAAGGATATAAAATCATCACCAAACACTAGTAGGGAAAATACGTGTCCTTTTCTAAACCTTCAACATACATAATATAAAGATCAACTATTGATTTGATACATAGATAATATATCAATATGATTGATTCTTGAAGCACATGTCAATTGTGCTCCACTTGGGAGTGAACAATTTCCCCTAAGCCTCAACTCTTGATCGCATACAATTATGAAACGAGTTTCTCGCAACTGAGGGTTGAATCAGGTGAAAAAGCAATCCCACTGAAATGTCTTTTATATTGATATGTCAAAACAGATATTTCTAAGGAATAAAGGTGACACCATAGAAGCTTCTAGTACAATGCTATGGGGATCACATTCACTAAGGCATAAAATGATTAATCATTCAACACAACTAAGTATGTAGGTCATGGTAGGATCAAGTGTAAAGGAACAACATCTTGAATGATAATTAAAAGGTTTTAACAAAACTCTGAAATGCACTCTAATCCAATGCTTGAAGAGTGACTTCGCCATAAATCTCTAAAAAAATGTATATCAAATGATGGAAGCACTTCACTATTTATAAGTTCCTAGGCTGAGTCATTACATCTGGGCCTTCAACTAAAATTTAACTAAAAATATTAATGTCATTAATAAAAGGGAACATGCTCCCATAAAAATAAAAAATTTGTTGCAGAAGGTTGACCAAGTCAATCCTACAACTTTGACCGATTCCAGAGCTTGAACCCGTCCTTTCATGGTCACTCAGCTTTGGCTTGGTTCATCTTCATCTCTTCTCTCTACAAGATTTTTTTGTCCTTCCTCCCATATAGCCATTTGATGTCTATACTCAAAGAAAAGCTTGACAATACCCTGAGTTTCTTCATCTATAGGTCCAAACGCATAATGATTCACCACGTCTGCTATTTTGATCTCTTTTGTGATCCTGGATGACAACCTTCGAAGCTTACTTATGAATTTATTTAGTCTCCCTATGAAGTTATAACATAGAACTAGTCGATCAATGGAGTCACTATTGAAAGTCTTTGTAACATCGTCATCCCACTTCACTAAATCTTTGAAATTTTCTTTAATCTGGTCCTCAGGAAGAGCATCAATATTATCATTGAAAAACTTGTAGTGGGCATTGTCAAATTATTTAGAGATATCATTGAGGACATCCATAATCTCTATCCGCTTATCCTCCAATTTCTTAATCAGATATTGCAGCACCTAACACTAGAATTCCATAGCCTTTTGATATTCGAAAAATTTAGAGGCATCATCAATTACCTCTTCCTACAGAAGTAAGTCAGAATCTTCTTCTCTTATGTCACTCCATGTTGCCAAGGTTAAATTCAAGTTCTTATTATCTTCAGAGAGAGATTCATCCATCTTAGAGATGGTGGTTTTCGCAATATGTAAATCAACATAAATCTCCGTAGCTTCGTTAATCAAAGGGTTGGCCTCCTGTAAGATCCTTTCCATCCAACCATTCACTATTCTCCCTTTCTAGCCTAGCTTCTCGAGCTCATGATAAGAGATATCATCGATTGTAGATGAAATTTTCATGGCCGTAGTAGTTGAGATGTCAGTGGATGGAGTGGGTTGAGTTACTCTCCATAGCAATGAAGTGAGCTGCTTGACCTTGGCCTTAAGCTCATCCTTGGTGGCCTTATTTTTGTTGTACTTCTCCAAAAGGGCCCCAAGAGAAGTGTGTACATCCTACTTGGCTCCTTTATGAGTAGCCTTCCCCAATGAGAACTTTGATATCTAGTAGTTTGGTGCTATGATAGTTTCTTTAGTTTTCTCCTCAATAGCGGTAGCCACTTCTATCACATGCTCTCTAGATGGATTAACCATTAGAATTGATATGGTTCTTGGTCTCTTGGCTTGTCTTATAGCAATGGACTCCAAAATACTGAGATCTATCACATCTCCCAGAGGAACCTTTTTCTTTTTCTTGGGAGTCTATCTAAACAACCACTCTGGTATGGCTAGAGCTGAGGAAGATGGGGTAGCAGATTCAATAGCTGAAGTACCAGTTAGGGTGAGATCACTAGAAATGCCAGCTGATATTTGAGCAGAAGTGGAAATGATGGAAGGTGTGGGTGTGGAGGACAGCCATAGGAATTGACAAAGTAATGTTAGGGTTTGAAATTGAAGAAAATGGGAGTGTCAAGGGAAGTGAAGATGAAATGGGTGACCCAATATTTTCCCTAGCTGAGAGAACTAGAAGGAATGAGAATACCTTGGCCATAGAAGGATATAGGAATGAAGAAATGATTGTGAAAGTGGAAGGAACAAATATTGGAAGTGACAATAGAGGAGGAGGAAGAGATGATGGATCTTGTGAGATACTAAGGGAGTCATTGACTTTAATCACTTCTGTCACAAGTGTTGCAGGGGACATGGTCTTAGAAATGGAAACCTTAGATAGAGATGAGCCAACAACTACAAATGAAATATTTTTTGGAGTCATATGGGGTTTTTGGGTCAATCTTTTCCTTTTTGTGAGTGTTGATTATATTATGGTTTGTGGAGCCTCTGTATTGGTAGGTTTCTCTACTCCCTTGGGTGAAATTCCCAAGGTAACCAAAAAAATATAAGTTATCTGTAGAATGGGCCCAACCCTCCTCCTTTATATTGTAGCACTCCTCTACATACCAATCAATCCATGGTAATGGTTGATTGGAAATATTATCATTTTTTAAGCCACATCCAAAACCTCATCATCATCTTGCGCATCCCTTTGAGCACATTAACAAAACCAAATTGTCTGAACCTAATCGTCAAGGTCAAATCTCTCATAAACCCTTTGCTGGATCATGATGTATTCATACTAAAAAATGAATCTAGATATCCTCCAATTGGGGCACGTGGGTACTGGACCGACTGTATTTCACTTAATTTACCCCAATAATTGAAACTAGTCCACAGATGAAAGGTTCATAAGGTCACTTCAAACCATTTTTGCATCAACATGTTTTTGGCCTTACGAATGTTCGAGCAGGTGTACCTATGTTAATCGAAATAGGGAAATGCCTTCCCCCTTTGTGGCACTTTTTTTGGAATTTGATGATAATCCAACCAATTTTCAAACCAATTCTAGTAGAACCCATTTATTAGTGGGGCACCTTGGCAATTTATCTGGGGGAACCTATGAAGCACTAGAGCCCAATCTGGATGAAATTGAATGTAGGAAACTGTAAATAGATTTATCTCCATACTCATGTACCTCTTTGAAATCTTCATCAGAAATCCTTCACTTGTATAAGTTCCTTATCAAAACGGTAGAGGATGACACTGCAAAGAAGGCGTCATTGACCCTGTGAAAATGCCTACTCCCCTCACTCTAATGTGAGCTGGGGATAAAAATCATAGATTTGGGAGGTGCTACGAATAGCTTTATTATTCAACCCCAAAGAAAATGTCACATAGCAATGGAAACACTTATACCAGGAAAGATGTCATATAGAAGATATTTATGGAAAGACACTCTGCTCAACTAGATAACAAATGGAGCTATTGATATGCTCCCCCCATCGGATAAATTCCTTATTTTTCTTAATAGCAAGCGATGTATAAGAACATCCATTCTTGGAATTCCTTTGTAATGGGAACACCTGAAATTCTTCTCAATAGCACAATAAGGTCACTAACCTCCTAAATAAAATCCGACTTAATGCATGGTCTTTGGGCAATTTGGCAACGCTCTTGGCAAGATAAAGTTTTCAGCATGAATCTTCGTGCATACTTCCTCCTCCTTGTCCCAGTGTCTCCATTGCTAACTCTGGAAAAATTGTGGTGTAATCTTCAACGTCAGGAATTTTGAGAAGATTTTCGAAGAAGTATGGGCCCAAATGGATTACCACGATATCATCACCATCTTTGACTGACATGGATTCTTTGTTAAAGTGGGCTTGTCGAATCTAAAACATACTTCTGGGCAATGCATGAGATGTGGGAAAAACTAGTAGCAAGGGAAAGTCCACTGTTGTAGATGACCTACATCCACAGTTTCCTGTTTAGGGCCTTTACTCTTTCCCATTAATCTAGAAAATCAATCTGTCCAAGGTCAGTGCCCCCTATATTCCCTAAGTCAGAAGATAAGAAGGAGTGAAGAGAAACTCCAAGAAATAAATACTCCATCTTTTATTTTCCCATTTGATGTGGAAGTAGACATGAAGCTCTGATGACTTTCCTGAATTCTGAAAGTTGTAGAAGTTCTGAAAATCCTGAAAGGAAACCTACTAACTTCCGAAAATCCTGAAAAGCTTCGAAAGAAATCTCTGAAGTGAAAATCTCTGAAACAAATTTTTTTGAATTTTTGAAATATTCTGAAAGATTTTCTCGAAGTCCCAGAGGTTCTGAATTTCCAAAATTGAAGGTTTCAAGACCTCATGAAATTCTGAATCTTCAAAATTGAAATTTCTGAAACCACACAGTTCCTAACGACTGAAGGAAAATCTCCTGAAAAGTAATTTTTTTTGAACTGGTAACCTAAAACACTTCCGAAAATAATAGCCTCAAAGGAACCATTCACACACTGCCAAGTCTCTTAGAACAAATCCTAGAAGAAAATTTGCCAAACAATGCTAATATCATAAAATCCCAAAACACGTTTGAGAGGGGATAAATGGAAAAGTATGGGAGGCCTAAGAGGATCTCTTGAACAAATTTGAATGCCTGTGGAAAACTCAAAATGTAGAAACATGGTGGGCCAAGGGAGTTTTTTCATTTCAATAATTACAAAAAGGAGGGAACCAAAAGGAAAAAACAAACAATGAGAAGGAAACAGAGGAATAAGAGATCTTAAACCAAAAGGAATATAAACGAAGTAAAACCATACCCTCGAGAGTGTGATTGAAAAAGTACAAGAAATGGAATGTCAAAGTAAATGTGTTAGGTAAAAAATGATGAGTAAAAAATTTATTTTTAAAAATAGAAATCCTGACATTAATGACAAAAATCTGATCCGTACGGAGGTTGGTGAAAAATTAATTGTGCATAGAAGGACTTCTGAAGGTTTGAAACCCAAAAGCTCTGAAATTCCAAAATTTCAGAATTTTGGGGTTTCAAACTTCAAAGATTGGGAGATGCAAAAATGACGAATTAGCAATGGAAAAGTTTTGAAACCCGAAAAGCTTGAATTTTTGAAAATTTCAAAATTTCAAACTTTTGGACTTCGTAGAAGTCCGAAAATGAAAATCCTCAAAAATGACTTGGAGAATTCTGAAAACCCCAAAGCCTAAAAGTCTCAAAATTTCGGGCATTTGTACTTTCAGACTTCAGAAGTCTGAGAAGGGATTTAAACCAAAAGTGTGACTAAAAGTTCCAAAACCTCAAATCCCGAAAGTTTAAAAATTGTTAGAATTTCAGGGTTTCAGACTTTGGAACACTGGTTTTCAAGAGTAATTGCCGAATTACTAAGCTAAAAAATTATGAACCCTGAAAAATCCTGAATGTTCTGAAAGTTTAGACTTTCAGGAATTCGGACTTGAGAAACAATTCATTCACAAAAAAAAAAATTGCCCCAAAAAAATTTATCTGACACATAACTTTCTTCTGAGTGGGTTAAATGGTTAAATTTTTTCGCAATCGGGACCAGGGAATGCTTTCCTGCTAAGCTTTTAGACCAGTAGCCTTAAGCAAAACATTGGGCAAAGGAGTCTAAAAAACCAAAACAAAAACAAAAAACACGCAAGCAAAAGAAAAGAAAAGAAAAACAATACACAAAGAACTTGGATGAAAAGATAGAACACTGTACATGGTCGAACATCCTCAAAAGCAAGATTTGAGGTTTATCCCATTCACATGAATGGGAAATTATTATCCATTGAGTCTGGATAGGAAAAATGAATTCATGTCTTTGCAACTTGTAATAACATAGGGCCCGCTCCAGCGAGCATCGAACTTGACATGCCTAGTAGGTTTGGCATGATCTTCATCCCATTTAAGAACCAAATCCCTTCCCTGAAAAACCTATCAAGGATTTATTATCGAAGGATTTCTTAACTTGAGCCTAATTTTCTATCAACGTATTCATGGTGGTGTTTCAAATTTCCTTTAGCTCCACGAGTTCAAAAAACCTCACTGTTAAGGCCTCATCTTCCATAACTTCAAGCCGATAAGCCAAGTCCAGGGAAGTAATTTCCAAGGAAAGTGGAAGTTTTGCTTCCCTTCCATATAGAATCATGAAAGGAGAAACCTCGATGGCATTTTTAGGTGTTATTTAATCAGCCCATAGGGTGGACTTGAGCTGTGTATGCCAAGTTCTTCTATTGGCCTCCATCGCACGCTTAACGATTCTTATAAGATTACATTGTTGCTAGATTTGGCCAATCCATTTCCCTATGGGTAATAGTTAGATGAATTCTTGAGGTAAAATTTATTCTTGATGGCCTATTCACTTATCTTCATCCTAAGGAAATACATAGCATTGTCTGAGATAACAGTAAAAGGGGCCCCGAACCTCGTCATCAAACTTTCTATAAAATCTAGAACAACTTTTTCATTAATTTATTTTAGGGTTACTACCCCTAACCAATGAGTGAAATAATTTGTGGCAGTAAGGACCCATTTATGCCCCTCATTAGATGGAGGATTAATCATCCCAATGAAATCTAATCCCCACTAAACGAAGGGTTGATCCACCTGAACAAGGCGTAGTGGGAGAGATTCCAACTTTTGTTTTCCTATGAAAAGAGCACACTCTTTCCATTTCCTCACCTAGATATGAGAGTCTTTAAACAAGTCTGACCAATAATAAATGGATCATATGATCTTGGTGGAGGTTATTCGTGTAGAGTAATGTCCTTCGGATAGGCCATTATGGAATTCCTCTAATACCTTGTTCACCTGTTCTAGCCTGATGCAACATAGAAGAACACCATTTAGATCCTTTTGGAAGAGAACATTATCTATCATGACATATGGAATAGACTACAGATGGAAAGTTTGTCTCTAGAATTTATCCATGTTTAGAGGATATATCCCTGAGAGAAGAAAGTTTTGCATCTTAGTTGACCAATCAATCCAATCATTTCCTTCATCATAATGTAGAAGCATGGCATATTTTATCTCTTTAGTCTCCATGTCAGTGGCCAGCTACTAACATAACCCTTTTCCCATTGACAAGATTAGTGACCTTGATGTGTACGTCATACTCCATTACTTTTGTAATCCAACTGGTGTGCTTCTCATTCATCTCTTTATTCAACAAAAACTCTTTGACGCCAAGATGAGGAACCATTAAATGGATTTTTTTATTAGACAATAGATTCCTAAACTTCTTTAGGGCTTGAATGACTGTAAAGACCTATTTTTTAATGAGGGAATATTTGAGTTCATATTCCTTAAGAGAGTGATTGAAAAAGGAAATGAGTTTCTCCATCAGGTCATCATTTTGCTAAGTGAGAGTTCTTGAAATACTTTCATGACCTGTGAAAGCGTAGAGAATAAAATCCCTGTCAAACCGATGATTCACCTGTGTAAGAGCTTGGGAGATAGTTGTCTTGATGGCTTTCAAGATTTCTCTTCCCTCCTTCGTCCATGAAAATGGGATATTATTTTTAAGCATGGCCATTAGCAGTTTTCCAATGTTGAAAACTAAGGAATAAATCTCCGACACAAAATTTATAGTTCCTAAAAAACTCTAGAAACCCTTCTTATGACTTGGTAGGGTTAAGGACATAATTGACTAAATCCTAGCTAGGTTGATCGACAACCCTTCTTCTGAAACAATATTTCCCAACAAATTTCCTTCCTGCATTGCAAAAATGCACTTTTTCATATTCAGTGAGACACCAAATTCCCTAGACCTTTGAAAAAATTTCCTAAGATGGGTGATATGATCCTCAACATGTTTAGAGTAGACAGTGATGTCATCAAGGTAAACCAAGATCATATCATTGATGAGTCCCTTAAATGTCATATCCATGGCTCTCTAAAATGTGTCCCCCACATTAGATAATCCAAAAGGCATCTTGTTGTAAGCATATGTGCCCTATTTGATGGTGAAAGCCATCTTGAATTGATCAGATTCTTAAACCAGAATCTGATTATATCCTGAATATCCATCAAAAAAGGAAAATATTTGATCCCCTACCAATGTTTGAAGGATTTTTTCTATTGAGGGGAGAGGGTTGTTGTCCTTCAAAGAGGCATGGTTCAAGTCCCTAAAATCTACACACAACCGAATTTCACCATTCTTTTTCCTTACGGGTACCAAATTAGCTACCCACAAAGAATTCTTGATAGGAAACATTATACATGCCTCGATAAGCTTGGTTATCTCTTTCCATATCAGTGGTTTGATTTTGGTATTAATTGGTCTCTACTTTTGACGAACTGGCTTAGATTTTGGATCTATTTCAATAGTATGTTGAGCTAATCCAGGATTTAAACCATGCAGGTCCTTGTAGATCCATGCAAAAATATCATGGTATTCCTAACATAATCTGATGAAATCATCTTTCTACTAAGTAGTGCATACCTTACTAATTTTTAAGACCTTTTCCGTTGCCAACTCAACCTCTTCAAAATATTCCTCTTTGACCACCATATTGGTGCTCTGCTTGGGTTGATCATTTGAATTGAAAATGGATTCCAATGTAACCAGTCCTTTTGGCAGATTGTTTCCTTTCAGCTATATAATTTCATCACCATAAAATTTTTGGAGTTTATCCTGATGTTTGGTAGCAAATTTTGCTTCTTGATATAGGAAGATAACAATCTATTGATCGCTATAAAACACATGCCAACTACTCACATTATCTGGTACCGCAGGATGAACCACCATTTTGACTATCTTCTACCATTATTTCATGATGTTTGTTGGTACATCATATTGAAAACCAATAGTAGCCAGCCTGTCAACATCTTGATTTGGTTTCTTGGGGATTGCATGAATTCTGAAAGCTTCAAAATCTTTTATCATATCCCAGACCTGATTTTTGTATGACCGTAGTAGATCATTTTTTGATGCACTATAGGTTATAACTTGGTGTACAGCCAATTTTCTATCACCAAATACATTCAAGGTGTGGGTTCCTCTTCATTGGGCTACCTGAATTCCTTGTATAAGGGCTTCATATTCAGTGACATTATTAGTACAACTGAACTGCAACCGAAAGGAAGAGAAATATTTGTTTCCTTCTAGAGATACTAAAATAACCCTTACACCAGATCCATTTTTACTTCATGATCCATCAAATAACATCTACCATAGTTTTTTTATATCACTTGATGCCTTAAATAGATGAGGTACGATGGCATATTCTTCATAAACGTAATATGTACCTAATCCAGTCTCTTCCAAGGACAATAGACCAAATTCTTCATTTGCCAATAAATCAGCATAGGGGTCATATTGATGGTCTATACTCACTTCATCGAGAATCATATCTCGAACCTCTTCGATGAGAGTAGTTGGCTCATGATCTATATCCTCATCTTCGTGATCACAAATGGCATAGTTACCATCTATGGGTTTGGATGTGTAAGGTTCCATGTGATTGTGACAGATTAGTTCTGCCCGTATAGTTACCTTAGTCCCATATCGGGTCCTTAAAATCATATGTGACCAGTCTGATGAAAAATAACCCCTTATTTTTTTGGTGAAATCCCGTGATAAGAAAATTGCGAAGAGGGGAGGGAGATCAATGAAGGATATGTCCTGTGTGAATGTTAAACTATGACATGTTTGGATAGTAAGATGAAGCCCCTTACTGACCCCCATAGTTTGGATTGTAGTACCATCTAGCTAAACAACCCCTCTTGAAATTAGATTATATGGACTTTGTAGTACATCTGTGACCTACTTAGGCATCACGGAACTAATGGCTCTAGGATCGATCCTACAATTGTGCACCAAATGGTCACTAATAATCAGTGAGATATATAATGGTGAAAGCTTGTTGGTCTTAGCATGTATTTTTGTCTCAGGTTGGCATAATTTGGTTACCACTACTACTTCTTGACCTGACGATCTGTTAGTAGTGCCAAAGTTGTTTCAAAGCCTCTCGTAGCAAGTTCCTTTGAGAAGGAATAGAGAGTGCATCCCACATTGTGACACTCAAATTGGTCTTCTTCATTTGTTCCACAATGATGAATGGAATCGACTCCCACTTTGCTAATGCCTCTTGGGGCATTGGGGTCTTCCTTTGGATAATGATTATTGGGTATCGTGATACTCGAAGTCCCATCTTTCTTTGTAGTCTAGTCAACAGATATTTTGATGATTTCTTTCTCGTGCCTTTATCATCTGGTATTTGTGTTGGGGCCTGAGAAGTGGACACCTGATCAGTATTGGAAGATTGTGAATCTATTGTATTTTTCTTGGAATGTGTGTTAAATTATATGGTGGAGGAATCAGTATTCAAACCACAAAAGTCTTTGTCTTGCCAATTTAGTAATGTGGTTTCATCAGGAGTTTGGTCTTGACTTTCGGAAGTGGATGGTCCAGTAGATGATTTAGGTGGAGTGGTTATGCTTTGAACCATGAGGGCTTGACTCAAAACTCCATTTGGGAAGAGATTCTGATTATGGGGTTGAGAACAAGGGTAGCACCATTCATAGTCTTAGATGAGGTTATTCTGGACTGGGACTATAGCTTAAGAAGAACTGACAGTAGAAGGGTTCCGAAAATTCAAAGGTTTTACATTCTCAGCTTGGCTTGTGGCCTGATTTTGTGACTGACCATTTCCATGGAATGGAGGATGGTTCATCTGATATTGGGGTTGAAAGGGGCGTAGCATACTGGGACTACTTCCTCTTCATTGCTACGAGTTCATTCCGAAAGTTTGTAACAATGACTTTACCTCATCCAAATCATTTGAGGGATTGGATGCATGCATAGCTATTGGAATAGAAGCTACCAGAACTGGGGAAATGACTGGCTGTTGGCCTACAAGCTCTACAAAAACAGGAATGGGAGGTCTAGGAGCAATTTTACCTTCTTGAATCAAGTAATTTTCAGCTCATATGATAATTTTGTAAGCATCAGGGATAATGGTTCCCCCCATGGATTGAATCATGATGGAGACATCACTATTCAATTCTTGTAAGTAATATAGAAATACACTATCTGGGGATGGCCTTACAAGTGCTGGGATCCATTTCCAAGTCTTGTCAAATCAGAGGTTGAAATCACTCATATACTCTTGAGGAGACCACTTGATAGTATGAAATTGTTCTACAAGCGAGAGATTATCACTTTTGTCTTCAAACTACTTACACAACTTCATGCCTAAATCGTTCCAAGTGGTAACAAATCCAACAGCTAAACTCTGGAACCATTGAAGTGCTCTACCTTTGAATGAAGTAGCAAGGAGTCAAACTCCCATGTTATCTTTTGTGATACTGTGTACCGCGCACATGCTAGCTACATCCAGTATGTGCTCCCGAGATGAAACATTAGTCTCCCCAGTGTAAAATGGTAAAATTTTCAAGGTAGCTACCAGTATGGCGTCTCTTTGTGCTAATAACAAAGGACTGCTGACATTGAAAGGAGGAAAATTATTGGCTACCATGACGTTCAAAAGCTGGTTATGTCTTGGTGGGGGAAAATGTCCTTCAGGAGGATTTGAATGCCCTCTACGAGGTAAAGTGATGACTGATGATACTGAAAGGTTTCTTCCCCTTCTTCTTGGGGGAGACAAAGAAAGCTCTATATGATTATAATTGTCCCACCTTGAAGAATCTCTTGTGCGAATTATTCACATAAGTTGATGTACTGAACTTTGAAATCTAGAGAGATGGAGTCGCCAGGTACCTTGTGTCAATGGAATGAGAAGAGAAGCACCAACTCTGTCCCACTGGGCGTGCCAAAAAATGTTGTCACCAAATCACTGCACCCCCTCAAATGGCCTGGAATGAATCACGACATTCAGTGTGATTGGGACACATGGGATCACCTCTCAAGTTATGGGACTTGAACTCAAGGTGAACCTCCAGAGAAGGCTAGATTCCTCTTCCTAAACTAAACAAAACACTACTTCTAATGTAGGGAAAATGGCTAACTAGTCCTATGCTAACATTTCATGGGATTAGGGAAAGAGATTTGCAAGGAAATAAAACCTATACTAGAAGTGGTGATGCACCAAATTAAGGGATGTTTAACATCTAGAAGGGTTAATGTGGGAGGTATGCTTGCATCACTAACCACCTTCACCTATCACAATTAGAAAGGGTACAAAATACCATAAACCAAGGCAACGTTCCTCTGTTAAACTTGAGTGTACATAAGGGTAGATCAAATCAGATACAACATAATTAATTTATCAAAAGTAAACCACACATGCAGATAACAACATCTATTTCTGCGAGTAGGGACAATAACAACATAAAAATTAATGCAGAAGGAAAACAAAGTCTTCACAACTGGCAAAAAATATAGTAGTATTATTCCTTCACAACATGAAATAGACAACTTGAAATAAAGGTAAGTTAATCACTATCACTAAGGAATTGTAAATTCACAAAGTAAATGCTAATTAACATTCAACACAATAAATCATATTTTCAACAACAAGGTGTAACTCTGAATATAATCAAAAGGTTTCTTGGAATCTCAGAATCACTCTTCCAAGCTTGAAGAGCAACTCTTCTAAAAAATAATCTCCCAAAAATAATAATCTCCCGTAAATAATGGAAGCATTCCACTATTTATAAGTTCCTAGGTTGAGCCATTACAGAACGATGGTACCAAGCCCCTTAACTAACATTTAACCTAAAAATAGAAATGTCATTAATATTAAGGGAACATGCTCCCATAAATCAAGGAAAAATAGTCATCAAAAATTTGTTGACAAAGGGTTTGACTACCAGTCAACCCTAATAACTTTGACCTCCTAATATCCTAAGATAAAAGCTTGAAACTGTCCTTTCATGGCCACTTAGCTTTGGCATTTAACTAAAAATGATTCATCTAAGGGATCTCCCATTATTTGTTGCAAGGGTTTTCAATCAACCCTGTAACTTTGACCAATCCTTCCTCCCATGCCGCACGGCATTGGCCTGGTCATCTACAGTACTGCAAGTTTCTAAGAAGTGTACTTGATAACACCCTAAGTTTCTTCATCTCCAGGCCCACATGCATAGTGATTCACTACATCTACTGTCTCGATCTCTTTTGTGATCCTGGATGGCAATATCTTGAAGTTTATTTGTAACTTTATTTAGTCTCCCTATGAAATTTTGACATAAGACTAGTCGGTCAATGGAGTCACTATTGAAATTCTTGGTGACCTCATCATCACGCTTCACCAAATATTTGAAATTTTCCTTAATCTGATCCTCAGGAAGAGCATGGATATTTTCATTGAAGAATTTGTAATTGGCGATATCAAACTCCTCTGAGATGTCATTCAGGGAATTTGTAATCTCCACTCATTTCTCCTCCAATTTCTTAATCAGATCTTGTAATACTTGACACCAGAATTCCATGGCCTTTTGATATTCAAATAATTTAGAGGCATCATCGATCACCTCTTCCTGAAGAAGCAAGTTAGAATCCTCTTCTCTAATGTCACTCCATGTTGCCAAAGTTAAATTTAAATTATTATTATCTTCATAGAAGGTTTCGTCCATCTTGGAAATGGTGGTTTTTACAACCTGCAAATCATTATATATCTCAACTGCTTCCTTGATCAAAGGATTAGCTTCCTGCAGAATTCTCTCCATCCATCCACTCACTGATCTCCCTTTCTAGCCTAGCTTCTCGAGCTCATGATAAGAAATATCATCGATTGTAGATGAAATTTTCATAGCTGTAGTAGTTGAGACTTTAGTGGATGGAGTGGGTTGGGTTACTTTACGCAGCAGTGCAGTGAGCTGTTCGACCTTGGCCTTGAGCTCATCCTTGGTGGCCTTGTCTTTGTCATATTTCTCTAAAAGGGCCCCAAGAGCAGTGTGTACATCTTGCTTGGCTCCTTCATGATTAACCTTCCCCAATGAGAATTTTGATATCCGGTAATCTGCTACTGTGATTGTTTCTTTATTTTTCCCCTCAATGGGGGTGGTCACCTCTATCACACGCTCTCCAGATGAATTAACTGTCAGACTTGATATGGTTCTTGGTCTCTTAGCCTATCTCTTGGGCATAGATCTCCAATATGCTGAGATCTATAACATCCCCTAGAGGAACCTTTTTCTTTTTCTTAGGATTTTTTCTAAACAACCATTCTGGTATGGCTAGAGCCGACGAAGATGAAGTGGCAGATCCAATACCTGAAACATCATTTAGAGCAAGATCACTAGAAATACCAGTTGGTATTTGAGTAGAGGTAGCAATGATGGAAGGCGTGGATGTAAGGACATAGCCATAGGAATTGACAAAGCAATGTTGGGGGTTGTGATTGAAGAAAATGGAAGTGTTAAAGGAAGTGAAGAGGAAATGGGTGACCCAATATTTTCCCCAGCTGATAGAACTAGAAGTGACGAGAATACTTGGGCCATATAAGGGGATGGGAAGGAAGAAATGATTGTGGAAGTGAAAAGAACTGATATTGGAAGTGATAATGGAGGAAGGAGAAGATGTGATGGATCCTGGATGATACTAGGAGAGTCACTGACTTTCAACCACTTCTGTCACAGGCACTACAGGTGATGTAATCTTGGGAGTAGAAGACTTGGAGAGAGATGAGCCACCAACAACAAATGAAATATTCTTTGGAATTGTAGGAGCCTTTTGATTCAACCTCTTGCCCTTAGTGGGTGTTGGTTGGTTTATTGCTGGTATAGCCCCTGTATTTGTAGGTTGATTTTCCCCTTTGGGTGAGATTCCCAAGGTGGTCAACCAACTGAAAGTCCTCTTTAAAATGGGTCCCACCCTCTCCTTGGTATTACTACATTCTTCCACATACCAATCAATCCATGGTAGTAGTTGATTGCCAACATTATTGTTCTTGTATGATGAATCCAAAACCTCATCATTATCTTGCATGTCCTTTGGCACATCAGCCAAACCAAATTACCAAACTTTGTCAAGGGTTAATCTTTCATAATCCCTTTGTCGCACGATGTATTCATCCTGAAAATGAATATAGATATCTTCCAATTGGGGTACATGGGCACTGGACCAACCTGTCTCCCCAAACTTACCCCAATAATCAAAATTAGTCCATGGATGAAAGGTCCGCAGGGTTACCTAAGCCATTTCTGCATCAACATTTTTTGCCTTGTGAATATTTGGGCAAGAATACCTACCAATAAAAATAGGGAAATGCATTCCCACTTTGTGACGCTTATTTTGGATTTGATGATAATCCAACAACTACCGAACTAATTCCAATAGAATCCATTTGTCAATGGGACACCTTGACAATTTTCTTGGGGCACCTATGAAACCCGGAATCCGGATGTAGGTGAATGTAGGAAACTGAAAGTAGATTACTCCCCATTCTCACACTTCTTGGAAAGCCTCATAGGAAATCCTCCGATTGTATAGTTCTTTGTTCAAAATGATAGAGGATGATAGTGAAGAAACGTCGTTGACTCTGCGGAAATGCCTACTTCCTTCATCCAGAGTGAGTTGGGGATAAAAGTCATATATTTGGGAGGTGCTGCGAACACCCCTGGTATTCAAACCAGCAAAATATCCCATAGCAGCAGCTGCATATACCAGGAAAGATGTCATGTAGAAAATTTTTTTATCTGACACTCTACCCAATTGATAGTAAATGGTGCTACTAATATGCTCCCCCCATCAGATAAACTCATCATTCTTCTTGATAGTTGTGATGTACAAAAACATCCATTCCTGGAATTCCTTTGCAGAAGGAAGACCTGAAACTTTTCTTAATAGCACAATAAGATTGTTGAATTCCTGAATAAAATCCGATCGGTGCATAGTTTTGGGTAATTTGGTAAAATTCTTAGCCAGATAGGATTTCATCATAATATTTGAGCATACTTCCTCTTTCTTATCCCAATGTTCCACTGCTATTTCTTGTGAAATTGTGGCATAATCTTGAACGTCTGGAAGTTTAAGAAGATCCTTGAAGAAATCTGGGTCCAAACGGATTACCACCTTATCATCACTATCTCTGACTGACATGGAGTCTTTGTCAAAGTGGGCTGCTGTAGCTAAAACAAATTCTAGGCAATGCATAGATGTGGGAAAACCAGCGGCAAGGGAAAGCCCACTATCGTAGATGGCCTGCATCCATGGTTTCTTTTTTGGAGCCTTTAATCTTTCCCAGAAATCGGGAAGATCAATTTGTCCTAGATCAGTGTCCCCAATATTTCCTAAGTCGAAGGATAGGCAGGATTGAGGAGCAACCCCAAGAAATGAGTATTTCATCTTCTCTTTTCCCTTTGAAGTGGAAGTAGACATCAAACCATGTGTTTCAAAATCTGAAGTTGTAGAAATTCCAAAAACCTGAAAGAAAACTTCTAAAATTCCAAAATGAAAAAGTTCTGAAGAAATCACCGAATCTAAAATGTCTGAAAAATTTCTCTGAAAGAGTTTCCCTAACTAAAATATCCAAAACCAAAAGTTCCGAAGGAAATATTAAAAACCAAATTTTCTGAAAGAGTTTCTCGAAGCCGGTGGTTCCAAAAAACCTGAAAGCAAAAAAACCTCAGAAATTTCCAAACTGAAAAATTCCGAGCTAAAAAAAACTCTAAAAAGAGGAAAAAACTCTGAAGTCTAAAAATTAAAAAATTTCAGATTTCGGCCTTAGGAAAAAAATTCATTGTGCGAGGACCCTCTTAAAAAAATTGGTCTAACAGATAGCTTCCTTCCGGAGTAGGTTAAATGGTTACCAAAAACTATGAAATTCAAGGCCAGACTTATATTTTTGAGGTGTGCTCAAGGCTCATGGAACAATGCCACTTCACATTATGGACATCGAGGACATTAGGATTTATTTTAGAGATGATGTCGCAGTCAGAAGGAAATATTATAGTAGGTTGATATTGGACAAAATAAGGATGTTGAATCTTGTTGAGGTTTCCAAATATGTAATTGACAATGAGATCATTGTAGAAACTATGTATGAAAAAGGGATGATGATAACACTCAATTCTTGGAAATTCGACTGGTTGGTCAAGGAAAAATTATCTATATAGGAGAGAGCCTCCAAAACCCTTATTCATACAAAGTCATGGTTATATTCATCGAGGTATGCAACTCAAGGAATCTAGTTTCCCAAAGCTACCTATCACATTTGAATCAGAGGTGGGCCCCTCACATGTGGAAAAAGATAAAGCTATAAGCCCACCTAAAAATTTTGAAATTTAAGTTTGTTTGAAATTGAGGAAAGTCTCAGCCTTTTCCATCTATTGCACCTTCTACATCAGTTGTGGTTCTTGATTCACCTCCTACATCAATCACAGAGGAAGTTACATTAAGCACTGTGACTGATCTTCCTGTCACTTCTTCTACCCTTGGCATGTTTTATGTGTCTAAATCCACTTAGTCATCTCTAGTGCATCCTTCTATTCTTCTTCTCATTCTCTCTTTATTTCCTCTCCTTACCATTCTCCTCCATTTTCATCATCACCACTTGCATCCACCATGGAAAGTGTTTTCTCATCCTTATCCCCCTCTTTTGAGTGGAGTAGGATTGACTTTGGAGTTACCAATGTCTTCCTGGGATCCCAATATCCATTTCCCTTTCCCTCCTGTTATGTCGACCACCATTTTTACCATCATTCTCTCCACTCCTCCATCCTTGATCACCACTTTTCCCCAATTTTTGAACTTCCTTTGGGACAATCGCATTTCCTCTCCTAGAGGAAGCTTCTTCTACTTCATTTTCCTCATGGTTAGTTAGCTAGACTCCAAAGAAGAGGAAAGTGGTTGTTCCACCTGAGGATCTCGATATCATCTCATTAAATCTAAACACCTTCACGATCAACCAAGAAACCCAAGACCATTTCCTGAATCTCAGTTGACGTATCCGGTTAAAAATTTGTAGAGATCGCCATACCCGCTACCACACAAAACCAAGGAAGACATAATAGTTGTAGATTATCAGATTACAAGGCTTGATCTTGGAAAGGTTGCTACTAAATTTCCCAACAGGATGATCAGATTGTTGTGTATGTTCATTGCAAAAATATCAAAGATTCTAAGGTCTCAAGGGATGAATTAAAGGAAAAAGTTAAACAGTTGATAGAAGTGTTACTCAAACTCTCCAAGCCTTGCCAGATGTAGATAACAACTCATGTGCCTACTCCCATTCAGTTTGACTTCTCACCAGTACCTAGAATGGAAAAAATTAATGATAAGGGTAGAGATGTTGATGAATGGATTCGATGTCTCCTTGTTCAATAAAAAATACCCTTAGTGATTTGGTGAATGTTTTCAACTCTCTAGAAGAGGCAAGGAAATATGTTGATAGATTAAATGATGAACTCCTGGGAGAAACTGCTAATTTAGAGTTAACTTTGGAAGCTCTTAGTGGGCTTAAAAATATTCATTCAAAATCCTTGGTTAAGGATGGAGTAGTTCTAAATTTTTATAAGCATTTGGAGTTTTGCAAAGTGATTGAATTTTGATTCAAAATCCTTAATGAAGCTTGTAGAAAACTAAAAGAATCAAAGGATCAAGTGATGGATGCTACCAGTGAATTTGATGAAGAATTATCAAATATTTCCATAAAATTTCTTGATGATAGCATGAATATTCTACCTGTGGATTATATATACAAAGTGTTTTAGGAATTGGTAGAGAAGGAATCTACTGTAGGAAAAAAAATTGATGTGGTAGCTATTGAAAATCTAATCCTATGTGAAAATGTTATGAGAACCTTGGCCAAGTATAACAAAAAAATTTACGGGCTTCCAGGGATTGTTAGAAACATGTAGGAAACATGTGAGGTCTTGAATTACTACTCTTTTAGACCATATGAAGAAGAAGTTCGAGAGATGATCCAAAAAAATTAGGATTTTTGTGATAGGCAAGCATCACAGGTTGAAGAAAAAGTCAAGTCTGAGTGATGAACTTGTCACATCATTTTTTTTTTCCATTTGAGATGTCTTTTTCAATATTGTTTCAACATCCTATGAACTTGGAAGGATTGACTAGGTCTCTATGTGAGAACCAGTCAAATGAACTATTTACTCATATTTACTATTTTTAGTATGTTTTTGTAACTATTTCCTATTTTCCCTCCTACCCTTCTATATATATATGAGATGTTGTAGCATTCCAAAGGGTGGGAATTTTTTGATATGACATAGAGTTTAGATTTGAGAAAGAGAAATACTGAGTTTTTCTTTTAATCATTAAAGAATATAAAAGATAATCTATTGCAATTTTTTTGTTGTAGACAATATATTTGTGGTTTCAGGTATTGTTCTTATGTTCAAATGCTTTAAATTGGTCTTTTTTAAAATATCTATTCTATCAAATCTTCTACAAGTTATTACAATTTAAATTGTGTGTGATTATCTTTTGATCTTTGTTTACTTAATAAAAAACACATTCCTACCTATTATATTCTTTCCACATTTTGATAAATAGGGTGCCTCCCCTTTAGAATAGTGTGAATATTATATATATATATATATATATATATATATATATATATATATATATATATATATATTGGTTTGTTTTAGATTAGTAATAAATAGGTTGCCTCCCCTTTATCTAAGGAGAGACATAGTCTCGTGTACTGTGGTTTAACCTCATATTTTGTTTTCGAAAAAATATCAACAATAGTTTTTGGTGACTTTGCTGGGGAATACAGATGTGAAAGACTAATCCTATCTTACTATTAGTGACTCTGTATCTGCCTTTTTTATTACATTTCCTATCTAGGGTCAAACTTGCAAGAAGGGAATATAATCGTGCAAGTTGAGAAAGGTGTGAAGTTGATCGTCTTTTTGACTTGTTACAAAAACACAATATCAACATTGCACCAAATTATGAATAAAAGTATGAATATGATAAAGATGTCAGGTGATGTAAGTGGTACTAGTGTATCAAATTAGGTTAAGAAAGTGTGAGATACAACAAGTTGAATAAGAGAGGGTTTGAAGAGGTTTTTCAAGGTGTGTGAGCTGAAATTGTGATCTCCATTATTTGTGGCAGTAACAAGACATCAGATATCTTCATTATAAATGTGCTTGAGTGGATGCTTAATCATCTTGGGGGTTCATAGCATCCTTGTGGAGTTGGTGCTTCACTAAACTAGGGGTTGGTACAACTTGTATGGTTGATACTCTACTAAACTAGGGGTTGGTGTTCCTTGTGAAGTTGTTGCTTCTCTAAATACTTTTGATTTGATTAATATTATCATAATTTTTAGTGGATTTTTCTCCCCTTGATGGTTTCCCACTTATATCTTGTGTTCTTATGTCTCTTTCATGGTTATTCTCATTTGAATGAATTTTAAGCACACATTAATGTATGGTTGAATGGTTTATGGTTTAAGCACGTAAATCTAAATTGTTGAAAAATTTTGAAGGACTGATTCACCCCTCCTCTCATTCCATTGTGCTTCCAATAGGGATAACAATTCCTGAGACGAATTTTATTTTGATTCAAAGTTATTCATTACTCTTTCTTCTTGAATGAGTAGAGAAGATAAGGTATCTAAATCAGGAAAATCATATTCATTTTTATGTTTAGAATTCAAAATAGAAATGTAATTTTTCAATTTTTTATGTATGCTAATATGAATAATAAAATACAAACTATCTTGAAATAATTCATAATTACAACCATCTAATTGAGCCTTAATCTTCTTAAGCATATCCAGATAATTGATTATCTTTTCATTTCCTTTCATTCGAGTTGTAAATAGTTCCATGATTAGTTTTATTATCTTAAAAATGTGACTACCTTCATGCATAGTTTTCAATTATTCTCATGCATCACGTAGAGACTCCATGTGTCATATATGCAACAAGAATTCATCTTTGATATTTTGTAATAAGATGGAAATGGCCTCTTGGCATTTTGGGAGAAGATACTCAAGCTTTCAAGGTTATCTTGTCTCCCAAATGGTCTCTTTTCAACACCACTAACTAGATCCCAAAGCTTTATTTCCATAACGATGGATTTAGGCCTAACTCTCTAAATAATATAGTTACTACCATTTAAAAACTAAGATTTATCCATGAAAAATTAGAATAAATATCCATATTAAAATAGTATGTAATATTTAGGTGTTATGCAGGTTTTAACAGTTGCAGATATCTATGGCTAGAAGAAAAAGACTTATATAGATTTGAAACAATTAGGAAATACTTTCAACTTAATAAACACACTCAAACAAGGTATGAGAACCAAGAAGGAAGGTCACAAAACACAAAGAACAAGTTGTGAGCAGTCTTAAGACAATAGATAAGCATATATAGATTTTTCAAAATTTAAAAGGTCGTGGAACAAGGAAATGGTGTTCTACTGAAATGAAGATTTTTAAAAACCCAATAAAACCTTAAAACAAGGTATGCATACTTAGCAGAGAGAAAAAAATCATAGATAACATGACGCAAAGAGCCACAAGGAAAAAATAATAATAAATTAAAATTTATAAGTTCAGAAGCCACAACAAAAAGAGACAGTTTTCCTATGGTTTTTTGAAATTTTATTGTTTTGCTAAATAATAAGGTAAAATCCATGGAACAAAAAAATTCTTGTGCAACAAGAAAATTATACTAGATAGAGGAAACATTCTGAGAGACCAAGAAAACAATATGTAAAACAAGGAGAAAAATCCGTGAGATAAGGGAAATCCGCATAATAGTAAAACATGTCGTGTAAGAAAGAAGAGAGCTATGAGACACAGAAACATGGATATGGCCATTGTTATGTAACTTGGGATACGATATTATAATATATATGGGTTGATAGAGATGTTGACATGTGGCACACATCTCCTTAGTTATTTGGGGTCACATAGGAATTAGTTATATTGGGTAATGAGTCTGCCTACATTGGGATTAGGTGTTACCAATTTATTAAGAGTAATGTATGTCTATATAAGGGATGTGAGTATTAATTTCATGGAGGTATGAGTTGAGTCCTCTACTTGGTAGAGTTATATTGGAGGTGTCCCCCTCGAATTGGATTCCCATCTTGGGATATTGTAGAGTTACTCCTTCCTTAAGGAGCATTGTATGGTGTTGCCCTACCCAAAGGGTATTATTTTGCATATATTGAATATTTGGGCATCTTGAACCCCCATATCTATTGTGTTGTTTTATATTCTATAAATTATTCGTTTATTTATGCAAAAATATTATCAAGTGGTATTAGATCATCGGCAAAAACTGGGTCCAAACCCTAATTTTAGATAATGATCTATAGTTTGAAATTGGCTTCGAATTTTTTCTCAAATGTTTTACCATAGTTATGACAGGTTTTCAGCGAGCTACAGCCAAAATTTTAGAAAGTTTCAATGTGTTTTATGGAAGATATTGCATTTTTAGAGCTTCGCCTAAATTTGCTTCACACGCCGCAATTTTTGGAATTAATTTTCTAAAATTTTACCAAAATTTTGAATTCTCTTCCCAAAGTTATTGTTAAAATTTATGAATCTTTGGATCCAGTTTGAAGAATATATTGTGATTTTTAGGTTTTACATAATATCGGCCTACACGTTGCAATTTTCAATATTTCTTTGATTTTTTTTACATATTCGGAAAGCTCTCACAATTTTAGTAAGGGTTACTTCTTTGTGGTTTCAGATTGGATGCTGAATTATAGACAAAATCATCAATTCAAACATTAGTTAAAGGAGTAAGTTTGTGAAACCCCAATTTTTGTGCATCATGGATATACCAATTTTCTATAGCAATGGGGAAATTGATGCAAAAAAATAGTGGATACAATTTAAGAAAATGTATTTTGAAAAATGTTTAGTATGGGTTAGTTTTTATCTTCATCTTGGTGGAAAAGTGTGACATTGGTATTCTTATTTGGATATAGATCTATTGGATTGGGATTGGGAGGAAATATGTTATCCCGTAAAATTGACAAGGGCAATTTTACCGATAACCATACGGAAAATTTTGTTTCGATCCCTTGTTAGGGATCCCCCGCGTTCGAAACGTCGTAAAGTCCCTTCCCGGGAAATCTAGTTTTCAAACTTAGTCTTTTTGAGCCTTTTTTGGCTGGGCGCATGGATTTGCCTTGTAACACCAAGTTTTGGTGCACCCCCTTAAAAGCCTTTGGCACATGGTTTTCCATGTTCACACGTCTTTCGGTGCGCCAAAGGGCGCATATAATCTATGTGTTACACCAAGTTTTGGTGCGCCAAAGGGCGCACATAACTTCATGTCGACAATGCATACGGTGCGCCAAAGGCGCGCTCATTCTTCTGTTGTCGAATACTTCCGTGCGCCAAAGGGCGCACACTTTCCCCTGTCGACAGCAGTTTTCATGCGCCATTTCAAAAGTGGTTGGCGCATTGATGACAAGTTTTTCTATAAATATCAGTGCGCACCCCAATGTCATTTTCATTCCTTTTTGTCAAGGCACGTGATTGCTCTGGATTTGTCAGCTCTGCTCTGTCGTTGTCATCGCCCTGTGGACCCGCTCTCCAATTTTTGATATATATTCAAAGTAAGAGGTTCTCCCTTTCTTTTTCATTGTGTTCTTGGTCGGGGTTTTGGTTTGCTGGCCAGTTTTAAATGGAATATGATTAAGCTAGTTTTTCCCCCCTGTGCTATTCCATCACGTTTTCTTCTTTTCCTCCTCCTCTCCCTCCCTCTTTCAAGATCTGCTGGAAGGGGAGCTGTTTTGAAAGGGCTTGGTCTGCAAAACCTTTTTGTAAAAAACCTTATGTGACCAAGTAACTTTTGAAGTGGAAGAAAAGAATAAAAGATTTGAGCAGTTAGTGTAGTTCTGTGGCGCACTGGCGCGTTTTTTTGCAACAAAAACAGTTGCGCCCCTCGGCGCACTTACCCGCCATGTTACATGACCAAAACCCGCGCCAATGGCGCACCCTCTTGTCATGCTGCACCTAGAACTCATGCGCCCTCAATGGCGCGCCCTTTTTGCATGCTACAAGTCTAAATCCCGCGCCAAGCCTTTGGCGCACCCCTTTATCCATGCTGCATAATGTTTCCATGCGCCAAAGGACGCACCCAGCTTTCATGCAACACAAGCCTTATTCGTGCGAGTATAAAGTTAGAAAGGCACGGGCGCACCCTCCATTGCAGTAACATAATGTTGTGTAAAACCTTCATGCGCCGCGCCAAAGCCTTTGGCGCACCATTTGTTAATGTTACACAATCTTCCCATGTGCCAAAAGGCGCACCAAACCCCAATGTAACACGCATTTCCTGTGCACCCTGCTATAAAATGCAACCTGCTTCATCCATGCGCCATGCGCCTTTGGCACCAGTATAACCTCTGCAACATTCCTTTTCTGTGTGCCTTATCTATTTGGCCTACCAGTTGCATTTTTCCTGCGCCCTGAGCCTTAAAATCTCTAACTCTTTCTTCTGCTAGCTTTCCAATGGAAGATCAAATGACTAATTCAACCTTTTTGGATTGGGTCTCACTTCTTCTTCGTGCAGATCAGCAACTGAGTTCGAAAGAACACATGTCTACGTCAAGCAAGAAGCCCACCAAACCAAGAGGAAAAGCTAAGCTGACAGAAGAAGAGATGAAATACAAATATCAGAGGGTCAGGATGCCCGAATCACAGGTTGAGTGCAGTATGGATGTCAGAGACTCTGAATTGGGTCACATTGACATGGATGAGTTCTGGGTTAGGACTCAAAAAGTTACAAGAAATCCATGGATGGACAAGTTAATAGGCAGTGCCCTGCACTTCGCCGGAGGAATCCCCGTCAGCGCTGTAAACAACGAATTCATGATGGTGATTGCGCAATGTTACAATAAGGACACAAGATGTGTCGAGAACAGTAAGGGTGAGGTAGTCATAAACCTCACTGCCCGTCACTTTGAGTTGATACTTGGCATCCCTCATCACCGGAACTACGTGGCTGTTAGCCAACGAGAATGCATCAAGGCCTGGGAAGACAACGAAGACCAGTGCATGCAGTTGATGAATGAGGTCTACCTAAAGAATAAGAAGGTGGTGACCCAGTGGCCTCAGACTATCCACCGAAGTGATTTCTCAGAGGAACTCAGTGATACTATCACTTTCCTGAGCAGAGTCTTCGGGCTTTCAGATGCCCACTATTTCCATAAGTGGATGCTGCGGTACCTGGAGACAATGAATAAGAATTTGCCCAATCAGCACTTTTGCTGGGGTGAAATAATCAGCAGCACCATCTCTGAGCAGCTACAACAGTTCGCCACAATAGGAGTATTCCATATGAACTCCTATGTAGTCTATGCTGCAGCGTCAGCAAGGGATTATCCGGGGCTGAACCGAAGTGGAGTATGGCCTCAGGCCAAGATATTTGATTACTATCCAGAGCTGAGGCTGGAGAATAGCATCCAACATTTCGCAAAAGTTAACGATGCATTCTTCTATCATGTCATCTGCCTACTGAGGCCAAACATGACTCATAGCCGGACGACCAAGAACATAGTGGCAGTCACAGAGAAATGGGGGGCCCTGTTCACCCAATTTCCCACGTTCACCTATCTAAGGGCTGCCAACTTTTTGGGAGAGCCAACCAGGCTACCAAGGTATGCTGGGCCTAAGCTGATTCTACTAGAACTGTCAAGACAGCTGGTCACATACCATGAGAAGTGCCTCAAAAGAAAGAAGGGTGGAACTCCTTTCCCCCTCAAAGTGGGCCGATACACATGCTCCACCCACCATAAGGCGAAGGAAATGTTCGCAGAGCTGGAGCTACTCAACTTGAAGCATGACTTCCCAGCCAGGCCTACCTTCGACCCAAGAAGCTGCCTGCCGAAAGCGAAGCTCGATCCGATCCATGTCCCTCAAATTGAGGATATTTACATTGACGTTCTCCATGAGGTGGAACTCAGAAGAAAGGATCATTCGCGCTTAGCATTGGAGGAAATCATCCAATACGGAGTGGCCATTGTCCCCGAAGGCTTCCAGACTACGGAAGATGAAATAGATAAGGTGTATAATGACACAGATGGGGACAATTGGCCCTTCCCGGCCATTGACAGAAACAAGTCTCCTCAAACAATTGAGGAGAGGGTCAAGGAGACTATGCGAAGAACAGAGCATTGGTGCCGCACGAACGGACTAATCTACCTCGGGGTAGATTTCACAACTTCCCCTTTGGGCAACGCACCTCCAAGGTCAAAGAAGCAGCTGAAAGGCAAAGGTGCAGAAAGTGAACCTAGCACCATTCAAGAGGAAGCCCCTGAAAGTCCTCTTCCCTCAGAGCCAGAACAAGTCATAACTCTTGATGAGGAATTGACAGAGGATAGTCCTATACGCCCATCCACCTAGGATGTCGGCGTCGCTACAACTTCAGAGGTCCCTTCTATCCCTTCTTCTTCTCTTCCTTCCCCTCCTCTAGTGACTCAAACGACCATCCCTTTGGTCATGTCCTCTGCCCCTTCTTCTACCCTTTCCCCTGCTTCTTCATCTATCTTCTCCTCCCTCGCTGATTTGTCTTCCTCTATTTCTTCCCTCATCTCCGAGCTCCCTTCCCTTCCTATGTCTTCTGCAGTTGCGGTTCCCCTTCCTCCCATGGACATTTCTTCGGCTATTCTTTCCATGCCACCGCCGCGTGTCTCCACATTTTTCCCCTCTTCTACCGTTGCTGCCTCCCCCTCTGTCTCTGGTCCTTCTTCTATAGAACCAGCTTGGATTTCTCAGCAGCTGAGCCAACAAAAGAGGAAAGTCCCCATCGCTCCGATGGACTTTTTGGTCATTCCGGCTAAAGGAGCAAAGAAGCACAAGCCGGTTACACGCTTCTCAAAGAGCGCTGCAGGTGAGAGAGTCATGGAAATAGCATACCCCAACCCCCTCAAAGAGAAAGAAGATCTGTCTCCGACAGATTTCACCGTGACCCAAGTCACAATGGGGACATCCTCAGAAAGTCTCCAGGGAGAAGCTCTTTCCGCAGTTGATGCACTCTGCAAAAAGCTTCAGGAAACGAAAGAGGAGAAAAGGCTACTGAAGGAGCAGAACAAGTACCTGCTTCAAGCCTTACAGAAGATGGGGAGTGCACCTCCCACAACTGCCGCTGAGACTCCTGAGCTGCTCAGTCAGGAGAAGATCAATGAGTATTCAAAGATCGGCGAGCAGGGTATGGCTGTTTCTGCTTGGAGGAGCCAGATCCTCAAGGATAGTGAAAGAGTAATCGCCGAGTATATTATTTTATATCTAAACATCGAGAAGGCGAATAAGGAACTCCAAGCATTAGCAGGTCCGATATCAGAAGAGTTAGAACATGCTAGACTCCAGCACGAGACCTTCCAACAAATGTTCAACTGTTCAGTCAAAGATCTGGTCAAGTTCGGAGTCTTCGGTCATCCAAGGGCCCTCAACAAAACTATGTCCACTCTGGACTATCAGATAGATCAGCTGGAATTTGTTTTAGAAAAGATAGACAAGGTAAAGGAAGAGGCCCTGGATGCAATGCACCAAATGGAGAAAATTGTCCTCGCCATGACTCCAGGGTTGCTCACTCCTTCCCTTACCTTGAGATCAGCTGATGACACTATCCGGATCTTCAAGGAGATAGCTTCTCAAGGGACAGGGCCAGAGGTCACGTTCGACACTGAATCTATCAACAACCTATTGACCTGTAGAGACTTCATCGGTTCCTTATCGAGGCGGAGAAAGATTATTCCAAACTCCCGGAAAAGCTCATAGACGAGCGGGAGACTTGCGAAGCAATCAGTGGACGGCACAAGGATCCATCACAGGATCAATTTGGGCCAATGATCAGCAAGTTTTTGGAATACCGCACTCAGTTCCACATATCATCACCTGAGCAGCATCAGAAACAGGCAACCCCTTTTCGGCCGCAGGATGATGATGATGAGTAGCTTCTTCTTCTTCTTCTTCTTCTCTCTATTCTCCGAATTTCTTTTCGAAATGTCTAAAATGTGTTGGCACAAATGATGACATCATCCATGTTGCATCATGGGATGATGTCATCCACCAAGTTGTCAAAGTCAACATGAATTTTAGATATTTTGTAAATGTCTTTGTAAATAAGTGGTTGGCTCCATTTTGCCTTCTCTCTCCCTCATTTTCTATAAATATGAGAATACTTGTTGTATTCAAAGGTGAACATTTTTTTAGATAGAAATAGAAGTGAGGAGAGAAAGACTTTGAGCTTTCTTGTAACAGAAAAGAACAAGTAATACAATTATTCAGACTTTGTGCTCAATAGCTGTGTTATACATTAGATCTTTCTTACGTTAGATCTGTATGTGTTTAATCTGTTGGATTCATATCTACTTTTCCGTCATTTGTTTATCAGTATTGCTTTGTTTATTTATGTAAGTAGGTTTGGCTCTGTTTACTACCAAACTAAAAACATAAATCTTCTGACCTTTCTACTTTGGAATCCATTTCTTTTCTCCCTTCGGATCTGTTCTCTCTCTTCTCCCTCTTTCATTCCTTTCTTTTCGCAGCCTGGAACACTCTATTGGGATGAGATCCCAACCCCCGAAGGCAGAATCTGTGAGACTTGCATAGGTTCCTACTAGTAGAAATAGCAATAAACCAGTTTCGCTTTGCTGTCTCAAAGAGGGGCTAAGCCCTGCAACACTGCTGGCTCGTCTATCCATAGATCTGTCCGCGCGACAGATTTTCACACCAACAAAATAGAAGATATTTTCTTAGCTAGATGGGAAACAAAAGAGAAACATAATTTTGTTGAAGAAGAATAAGAAGAAAAATGTTGATGATGAAGCTGCTACACATGGTGTTGCATCTCCAAGGAAGGAATCTTCAATATTTCAGTTTGAAGGGCGTATTAAAAGAAAAAAGGTAATTGTTTCCATAAACCCTAACAGTAAATATAACTTCATCAATATGGATGTAGCTCAAAATATACATGTGCAAACAAAGCATGTTAAGGAAGCTCAAGTGGATGGTAAGTATATTCAAGTTTTTGAAGATTTAAAGCTCTCTACGGATAAATATGTTTTACATTCAGATTTGTATGCTTTAGATATGGATGGTATGGATATTGTTCTTAGATTTCCTTGGTTAGAGACATTGGGAACAATTAATCTTAATGTGCAAAAGAAATTCATGAAATTGTGGTACAAGTTAAAGAAAATTACATTGCAAGATATCACACTTAATAGGAAAAAAATTAATATAAATGAGGATCATGAAGAGGAATTTTAAAATGATGAAGAAGGGAATAAGGATTATTCAGAAGGAGAGGCTATAGAAAAAGATGAAAAATAAAAAAATAATTCATCTACTCAAGAGAAAAAAGAAATAGCAAGCAAGGTGGAAGAGAAAAATAAAGAAAAGGTTGATAAGATTGAGGATGTCAAGGTTGCACCATATAGACACCCTCATCATCATGAGATAATAAAATCAAGAAGTTATGTTAGGCCACATACGGACAAGCATCTATATAGATATACATGGAATTTGAGGAGCAATAATCAAGGATATACATGGAATCAATGGAGCTACAATTATATGACATGGAATCACAGGAATAATTATTATGGATATGCATGAATACCGAGGTGGGTCACATATGGAAAAGGATGGAAGCAGATGAGTCCAATGGAATATGGAATCAGGTTTGGAGCAACATCACCCACTAGGATCTCAAATGGGTGGTTGGATGATCGAGCATGGTGACAAGTGTGCAATAGTTTAAATCACACTCATTATATGGCATCTTCTTATGTTTCGGGGACAAAACATGTCAAAGAGGGAGGCAATATTATGTACCTTGGGATATGATATTATAATATATATGGGTTGATGAAGATGCTAACATGTGGCACACATCACCTTAGTTATTTATTTGGGGTCAAATAGGAATTAGTTATATTGGGTAATGAGTCGGCCTACATTGGGATTAGGTGTTACCTATCTATTAAAAGTAATGTATGTCTATATAAGGGATGTGAGTACCAATGTCATGGAGGTATGAGTTTATTCTTATACTTGGTAGAGGTATATTGGAGGTGTCCCCCTCGAATTGGATTTCCATTTGGGATATTGTGGAGTTACTCCTTCCTTAAGGAGCATTGTAGGGTGTTGCCTTACCTAAATGGTATTATTCTACATATATTGAATATTTGAGCATCTTGACCCCCCATATCTCTTGTGTTGTGTTATATTCTGCAGATTATTCATTTATTTATGCAAAGATCTTATCATTTATTGTTTTTCTAAATAATAAGGTAAAATCCATGGAACAAAAAAATGCTTGTATAACAAGAAACATCTACTAGGCAAAGGAAACATTCTGAGAGACCAAGAAAATAATATGTAAAATAAGGAGAAAAATCCATGAGATAAGGGAAGTCCACATAATAGTAAAACATGTCCTGTAAGAAAGCAGAGAGTTATGAGACACAAAAACATGGATAAGGGCACAAGATAAGGGGTTGCGGAGAAATATTTTCACTAGATAAGAATGATCTCACAAAGTGACAAGAAAGATAGTGAAACAATGGACATCCACATAGTAAAATAAAGTATGCGGAGTAAGAGAAAATGAAAACAGTTGTGGAACAAGGTTGGAAGTTGCACAATAAGTAGAATGCAGTGGAGCCATCCAACAAGTTGTTACGTAATGCAAAATACCACCCAAACAAAACATAATGATGAGAATTAGAGGTAAAAGAGTGTGAATAAATGTAAAATGCTACGGAATAGCATAAACACCATAGAACGTGAATGAAAACCATGCAACAAATAAGGTTTCTCATAAAGCAGGAAAATTTTGTAGAGCAGTGAAGAGCTTGCACAACAACAAAAATACCGCACAAGTTAAAAATAAACCGCGCTACAAAGTAGAGAGTCATAGAGAAAAGAAAAATTTTGCATCACTTAAATAATTTGTGTAACACTTAAATATTCCATGAAGCTAAGAAAATTTCATGAAAAATGAAATAATGTCACACAACTCAGCAGAAAAATGTGATATTATTTCATTTTTCATGAAATTTTCTTGGTGGGTTTCTATTTATTTGATTTCCCGCTTAATATTACAACCTCGATGCCACAAGTTTTTCTACTTAATACCACCCTGAACACCCTAACATCGAATCAAATTGATAATTTTTGGTGCGTTGAATTCATTATCACCATGAGAAAACCATTTGGATCCAAGAGAAACCAAGATAAAAAAATTTATAAATACATGACACTGAGATGTAGGTTCAAACAAGATGTTCCCAAGTGTCATGGTTTGTGATAACTTTCCTGTCAATGTTTGACAATTTTTGACTCTCATAGCTTTTAAGATACGTCGCCTGAGTGACGTAACCAAGAAGGATTGGGATGGTTGGTTAAGAAAATAATTTTTATGATATCATCTACTAGCTCGTTCATGTGTGTCTAAAGTTTCATTTTAGTACCACAAGGTTTTGTTCACAAAATATCACCTTGAACATTGTAACACTAACTCAGAATGACACTTTTAACATGTTTTATTTTTTGTCACTGCTAGAAATAATAGGTAAATATGATATAAATTGAGAGAGGATTTTGTACATGAACATTATATCAAGCTTTAGGTTCAAATGGGATATTCCTAGGTGCCAAATTTACTGAGAACTTTCTTGTTAAAATTTAAAGGTTTTTTTTTCTCTTTGGGATCTTAAGAGACGTTTTCCGACCAATGTAGTTGGGAAGGAACGGGGTGGTTGGATTTATGAATGACACTTATGACATTGTCTACTAAAATTTTGGTATGTTTTGGAACTGTCAATTTGGTTCCACAAGGTTCCATTCATAAAATATTTCCCAGCACACCCTAACACTAACTCAAACTAATGTCTTTTGGTGCATTACATTTGCTACCACCACATGAAAACCAGGTAGATCCACGAGAAACCAAGAGAGGATTTTTCATATGGATACATCATAGAGATTTAGGTTTATATGGTATATTCTTAGATGCCATGATTCTTGATAATTTTCCTATCAACATTTGACAAAAAAAAATCTCTTAGGGATATTAAGAGACATCACTTGACTGACATAGCCATGAAGGACTAGGATAGTTAGACAGAAAAATGATGCCTCTGATAATGTAAACCATCCCTCTTGGAATTTGTGCACTCTTAGTTTTTTTCCACAATATTTCACAAAATATCACCCCAAACATGCTAAGACTAACTCAAACTAATGTTTTTTTACGCATTTTGATCATTTTTGCCACAAGAAAACTGGTCAAAGCCAAGAACAAACCAAGAGAGGCTTTGCTAGAGATATGCTTGGAAATTTTTTGATGTATTTTAACCTCTCACAAAGAGAGGTTTGATATTGTTTGGCATAAATATGCCCTTTTTGGGTAGGTTTCAATATCAGTCCATGCCAAAACACCAAATCGGGTGTTTAGCACATTTTTTACTTATTTTAACCTCTTTCAAGGAGAGGTTTGATATTTCTTATAATATACATGCCCTTATTGGGTAGGGTTCAATCCCTGGTTAACTAACTTATGAATGTAAGTCCATTTAAAAATATCAAACCTTGTGCTTGGTTAGTCACTTAAAAATAATGTATTTCAACCTGGAGACTCCATGTGTCCTATATGCAACAAGAATTAATCTTTGATACTTTGCAATAAGATGGAAATGGCCTCATTACATTTTTGGGATAAATACTCAAGCTTTCAGAGTTAGCTTGTCTCCGAGTTGGTCTCTTTTCAACACCACTAACTAGATCCCAAAGATTTAATACCATAAAGATGGCTTTAAGCCAGACTCTGTAAATACCATAGTTACTACCATTTAACAGCTAAGATTTATCCATGAAAAAAGTATCATAACTAGCCATATTAAAATAGTAAGAAATATTTAGTTGTTATACAGTTTTTAACAGTTGCAGATATCTGTGGCTAGAAGAAAAAGACTTACACATATTTGAAACAATTATGAAATACTTACAAATTAATAAACATACTCAAATAAGGTATGAAAACCAAGAAGGAAGGTAACAAAACACAAAGAACAATCTGTGAGTGGTCGTAAGATAATAGATAAGCAGAAATAGGTTTTTCAAAATTTAAAAGGCCGCGGAACAAGGAAACGATGTTCCATGGAAATGAAGATTTATGAAAACCCAAGAAAACATTCAAACAAGGTATGCATACTTAGCATAGAGACCATAAATCACAGATAACATGACGTGAGGATCCATAGGAAAAAACAAAGAATATATTAAAATTTCCAAGTTCAGAAGTCGTAAAAGAAAGAGACAGTGTTCTTGCAAGTTTTTGAACTTTATTGTTCCACTGAATAATAAGGTAAAATCTGTGGAACAAAAAAAATCTTACACAACAAGAAAATTCTGATGGACAAAGGAAACAATCTGATAGACCAAGAAAATACTTTTTAAAACAAGGAGAAAAATCCACGAGATAAGGGAACTTCGTAGAACAACAAAGCATGTCGCATAAGAAAGCAGAGAGTTGTGAGACAAAAAACAAGGATAAGGCTACAAGATAAGGGACAGTGGAGAAATATTTTCACTAGAAAAGAATAAGTTTGTAAAGTGAAAATAAAGATAGTGAAATAATAGACATTTGTATGGTAAAATAAAGTATGCAGAGCAAGAGAAAATTTAAACAACCATGGAACAAGGTTGGAAGTTACACAACAAGTAGAATGCAATGGAGCCATTGAACAAGTTGTTACGTAATGCAGAATTCCACCCAAAAAAACATAATGATGAGAAGTGAAGGTAAAAGAGTGAAGAAAGGTAAAATTTTACGTAATAGAATAAATTCCACAAAACATGAATGAAAACCATGCAACAAATAAGGTTTCATACAAAGAAGTAAAATGTTGCAGAGAGGTGAAGAGTGTGAACAACAACAAAAAATACTGCACAAGAAAAAAATAAGTTGCACAACACAATAGAGAGCCATGGAAAAAATAAAAAATTGCACATCACTTAAATAAGTTGCACAACACTTAAATATTCCATGAAGCTAATAAAATGTCGCGCAAAATGCAACAATGTCACACATCTCAACAAAAAAATGTGAAAGACTGGAAAAGACAAATGAAGGTCGCAAATGATCAAAAACACAATTCCAATCACGCAAAAGGTTGTGGTAGAAAGGAAGACAAGTACACACTTTATTTTTTATCTTCCACACTTAATTTTATCTTTCAAGACTTCGAACACCAATTAAGTTGACAGGGAATTGGATTTTTGCACCTGTAGTCTTTGAAAAAACCATAAAATATCATAGTTAGGTTTTAATTAGTTTTGAAAAATTCAAGCTATCTTCTTCAAACCAATCTATAGATTATATTGTATCTACAAAATAAATTTATCTTTCACAACCAAAAACTTCTAGTGTTTGATACCAAGTTAGCAAAATCAGGGATAAATAAACTTTAGATTTATATATCCACTAAAATAAATTGCCAAAGTATTACAGTTTATGATTGAACAAAAATTTATAATAGATTACATCACATAATTAATTAGATATTATATTAATTGCATGAACATGAATGTAAATGAACATAAGACACAATATTTAATTGGGAAAACCTTTCGGTAAAAATCCCATTGAAAAATCATTTATCTTTATTGAGAATAGGTATTTCACCTAGCACTCCCACTATTTCCATGAATCCACAACAGTTACACCTTCAAGGAGGAATAATAAATTGTCATATAAATTCACTCATGAGTGGAGATTATAATTCACATCATGTATCGCTAACCTGATCACATTTCATGCTCTCATCTATGTGTTATATCTCCTAACCAATCTCAAACAGATCACCTTCATTTATATCAAGGCGAGTGGACCTGTTTGGGTCACTCTTATAATTTAAATTTAAAAAATGAAAACGCAGTATGTGGATTCCACCATGCTTATATTTTAAAAATAAGTTATATATTATGACCATTTAGTCTTTGGTAGGTTTTTATTAAGTTTGTTTCCTTCTTAATATTACAACCCCAATGCTACAAGGTTTTTTCTTAATACCGCCATGAACACCCTAACATCAACTCAAATTGATGATTTTTAGTGCATTGTATTCATTGTCACCATGAGAAAACCATTTGGATATGAGAGAAACCAAGATAAAAAAATTCATAAATACCTAACACTGAGATGTAGGTTCAAACAAGATGTTCCCAGGTGTCAAGGTTTGTGATAACTTACCTGTCAATGTTTGACAGTTTTTTTACCCTCATAGCTCTTAAGATACTTCACCCAAGTGACATAGATGGGAAGGAATGGGATGGTTGGTTAAGAAAATTATTATTATTATATCATATAATATCTTTTTCATATGTGTCTAAAGTTTCAGTTTGGTGCCACAAGGTTTTGTTCACAAAATATCACCTTGAACATTGTAACACTGACTCAGAATGACACTTTTGGCATGTTTTACTTGTTGTCACCGCTAGAAAAATTAGGTAAATATGAGATAAATTGATAGATTATTTTGTACATGGACATGATTTCAAGCTTTAGATTCAAATGGGACATTCCTAGGTGCCATATTTGGTGAGAACTTTCTTGTTAAAATTTAATAGTTTTTTGCTCTTAGGGATCTTAAGAGACATTTTCTGACCAATGTAGTTGGGAAGGAACGGGATGGTTGGCTTTATAAATGAAACCTATGATAGTGTATACTAGAATTTTGGGATGTTTGGGAACTTTCATTTTAGTGCCACAAGGTTCCATTAAAAAAATATTTACCTGCACACCCTAACACTAACTCAAACTAACGCCTTCTAGCGCATTGCATTCACTACCACCAGGAAGATCCACGAGAAACCAAGAGAGGATTTTTAATTTAGATAAAACATATATATTTAGGTTTATATGGTACATTCTCATATGCCATGAAATTGTATAACTTTCCTATCAACATTTGACAATTTTTTGCTCTTAGGGATCTTAAGAGACATCACTTGACTAACATAGCCAGGAAGGACTGAGAAAGTTAGACAGCAAAATGACACCTTTGATAATGTATACCACCCCTCTTGGACATGTGTGCACTGTTATTTTTTTCCAAAAAATATCACCCTAAACACGCTAACACTAATTCAAACTAATGTTTTTTGATGCATTGTGATCATTGTTTCCACAAGAAAACCAGTCAAAGCCAAGAGAAACCAAGAGAGACTTTTGTAGAGAGAGAGAGAGGCTTGGAATTTTTTTGATGTATTTAACCTCTCTGAAAGAGAGGTTTGAGATTGTTTGGCATAAATATTCCCTTTTTGGTTAGGTTTCAATCTCAGTCCAGCTAACTTATGAATGCAAGTTCGCGCCAAAACACAAAATCAGGTGTTTGGCACATTTAATATTTATTTTAACCTCTTTCAAGATGAGGTTTGATATTTCTTTAAATATACATTCCCTTCTTGGTTAGGGTTCAATCCCGAGTTAACTAATTTATGAATGTAATTCCATACCAAAATATCAAACTATGTGTTTGGCGAGTCACTTAAAAAAATTAATGTATTTCAACCTCTCCTAAAAAGAGGTTTGAGATTTCTTGGCATAGACAAGCCCTTCCTAGGTAGGCTTCAATATTAGTCCAACTAACTTGTGAATGTAATTCCACGCTAAAACACAAATTAGGTGTTTGGTGAATTTTTAATGTATTTTAACCTTTCTTAAGAAGTAGTTTTAGATTTCTTGGGATAGGCATGCCCTACCTGGGTAGACTTTAATATCAATCCAAATAACTAGTGAATGTAATTCCACACCAAAAAACCAAACTCAGTGTTTGGAAAAACATTGACGTATTTCATATTCTCTCATAATGAGGTTTGATATTTCTTGGCATAGACACGCCTTTCTCGGGTATATTATAATGTTGGGTCAACTAACTTGCGAATGTAAGTCCGCACTAAAAAATGAAACCAAGTGTTTGGAAAGTCACTTATATATTTTAACCTCTCTTAAGGAGATGTTTGAGATTGCTTGGAATAGACATGCTCTTCCCAAGTATAGCTCAATTTTAAATCAACTAACTTGTCAATGTAAGTCCACGTCATAACACCAAACTGGGTGTTTTGTTATGTCACTTACTAATTTTTTATGTATTCTTACCTCTCTCAAGAAGAGGTTTGAGATTACTTGGCATAGAAATTCTTGGGTAGGATTCAATTTTAGGTCAGCTAACTTATGAAAGTAAATCCACCCCAAAACACTGTACTCGGTGCTTGGTGAGTCACTAATTTTTGATGTATTTTAACCTCTTTCAAGGAGATATTTGACATTTATTAGAATAGACACACCCTTCTTAGGTATGGTTCAATTACAATCCAACTAACTTGTGAATGTAAGTCCACTCCAAAACACCAAACTAGTTGTTTGGTGAATTACTTACTATTTTTATACGTATTCTAACCTCTCTTAAGAAGAGGTTTGATATTTCTTTGCATATGCATTCCCTTCGTAATTAGGATTAAATATCAAGTCAACTAACTTATGAATGTAAATCTACACCAAAAAATAAAATTGGGGTACTTGGCGATTCACTAAGTTTTAACATATTTTAAATTCTCTCAAGGAGAGGTTTTAAATTTCTCGTCATAGACATGCCCTTCCCAAGTAGGGTTAAATTTTGATTGAGCTAACTTTGTAAATGTAAGTCCATGAAAAAATACCAAACCAGGTGTTTGGTGAGTCACTACTCAATTTGTATGTATTCTAACCTTTGTGAAGAAGAGGTTTGATATTGTTTGGCATAGACATTCCCTTCCTAGGTAGGCTTTAATCTTGGGTTAACTAGCTTGTGAAAGTAATTCCATGCCAAAACATAAAACTAGGTATTTCGTGAGTCACTTACTAAGTTTTTGAAATATTTTAACCTCTCTCAGGGAGATGTTTGATATTTATGGCATAGACATGCCCTTCCTGAGTAGGGTTCAATCTTGGGTTAACTAACTTTTGAATGTAATTATATCCCAAAAATTAAACCAAGTGCTTGGTGCATTTTGATGTATTTCAACCTATCTCAAGGAGAGATTTGATATTTCTTGGAATAGACTTAAGTTATATTTACTAGTTCAAAACATAAAAATAATTCAAAACTAACCTTTCTAAGTCATTTTGATGAAACTTTTGGATCAACTCTCACTTTAAGGGTTTTAAGCATCGCTTCATGATTGGCTTCATGAACTTTCCATGAATATTTATTCTAAGGCTTTTCACGAAATCTAATGAATATAATAATTGTAGTAATAACTAAATTTGAATAGTGAAGTATCCTCATATGTGTTTCAAAATATTCAAACAACCATTGATGTAATTTTTTATGAGGGTATCTTTAAAGCCAAGTTCTTGTGACAACCATAGATCCTGTAGGATAAACAAGATCTTCCCCATTTGTGAAACTTGTAGTTAATTTATATTTTGACCCTACACATTGAAAATATAGTAATCTATTTGCTCCTCATTTCCTTCATGTGAAATAACTACAAAAATATGATATGAGTTTAAAATGTTGTCACATTTTTTTAGTACATTTATTAAAAAATAATATCACTAAAATTTAAAGCATACATTATATTATAAATATTTTAAAAGGTTCCACAAGCTCTTATATGTGCTCAAAATTAGTTGACAATGTCATTTCAGTATCTCTAATTATTGTGATGGTTTCTTTGTCTCCATAGGCCTAAGGGGCTTGCATCACCATTCATCAACCCATTCTTTTGATTGATACTCATTCCAATAAAAATATAAACAAGATGAACAAAAGCATGTCATGATCCTAATATAAATATTCCATGAACTATAATCACAACTTTGAAATGAGTGGGAATTGTTTGATCCAATTAATGTGCTACAATCTTCATATATTTCTGTGTTTTCTTCCTCCGCTAACCAGAAGAATCTTTTCACATGAGAATAATTTTTTGATCCACTTGACAATATTTGACTACACCAATCTACAATAGTTGTAGCATCAATTAATTTTTCACCGTTATTTTACTTTTGACTCCTCTCTTCTCAAGGCCCTTTTTAATATGATTTTGTGCCATCATGCTCCCCTTTCCATACCCATACTCAAGAAAATCCAAACATGTTAAAATCCAGTCTTCACATGCATCATTCTCAACCAATAGTACATGTGGAAATTCTTAAACCAAGTTTCAAGATTTTCTAACCAAACATAATGTTGATTGAACATGATATCTATGGCATTCAAATTCATATAAAACACCTCAAAACAACCTTATACATACTCTAATAAAAATTTTATGTCATCACTAATAAAAAATGGTACTCTTTCAAAATATTTCTAGTATCATTTTTGCTATTAGGTGCACGTCTAAATGTAATATGCAAAAAATAAAAAACTTGAATTAAATTATAGTACTAGGATTGAACCTCATTTTGTTGGTTATAGTGTATATTTTTAGCAACAATATACAACTGAAATAATGGTCCCAATTGGAAATTTGTCCCTACATATCCTAAATTTTCCATCCAAAAATCGAGATTAGTGTGTGAATCTTGCATACTGGTAAATAATGTTTTTAAATTCTACTATGAAATCAGATACATTTACATGGGTTGTAACCAACTCATATCTTTGATTCCAATTTTAATGTATAATTTACATATTTGTACTTTTTAAAATCAACCAATTAATTTCGAAACTCGTGTGTACTTTCCTCATGTAGACAACCACTCCAATCGCAACAAGTTATCACAATTATTACATGTTCCATCTAACATTTTTGGGAAAAATAAAATTTTCCATCAGAGTATTTTACACAAAATACTTGGGACTAATTCTCTTTTAGATTTTGGTGGAGAAGGTACCCTACATTCATGAATAATATTGTTAGTATATAAAGTACAACGTATATAATAGAAAACATCAAAATGCATATAGAAAATTTAATGTGGACCTTACAAAAAGTGGTGCATGTTTGGTTTATTTTGACATAAAATGGCTTGCACATCTCAAATAACCTTTGGCTAAGCCTCAATTGATCCTTATATTGTTCAAGAAACATATTATAGAGTTCTATTTGGGTTGTTTCCAAGAGATGTTTTGGATGTGGCTCACGAATTTTATAACATTGTCTTCTTCTTAATACATCTTTAATATTAGGAAAGACCCATTCTTTCTCATGCCAAAAAAAATTCAATCAAATGTCTTGTTTATTCCACTAATACCTTGTCTTTTCTTTTCCATTCTACCACTAAATGCCCAACACTCCACAACTAAAGGATCATCTAATCTTGTTCTTCTTACTAAGACTTCTATATAAAGTTTTCTTATTCAATTTCATGGTTATATTTGTTTCCCTTACAAATTTGATGTGTAATTTTTACCTTACATAATAATATCCTAAGTTAATATTCATCTTTGCATTACTATCTTTATTTTGACTATTTTTACCTATTGAATTAAATCGCTTCACTTATATTCTTTATGATTGTCATTATTTCTTCCCTCTAGTTTCTTGTTCTCAACCCTAAAGTATGCATCACATGCCTCATTTTATTTATTTTCATAATTTCAAAAAATAGTTGAAATTGTTGTGTATGTATTTTCTTCTCAAATGCATAGTTCCATACTTGTTTAGCATGATGTCTAGCTGTACTTTTTGACATTTTACCTTCCATGGGTTCTAATATCTTCTTGTTTATTTCAATCAAATATCTTGGTGTTCTTCTAATTATCTTAAATGGAAGGGTGGGCCTATCTATAAGACATCATTTCTTATACGTGTTTTTGTTATTTCTTCAACCAAACGAGGGGGATGTGTGTCTAAGTTAACATCTAACTCCACGGGGATAGTAAATTTGTTCTTCATTTCAAATGGGTTCAATATGGTGTCATCATATGATCATATTCACTATCATCATAAAAATTATTGTATCATCATGCTCCAAAAATTCATTAGGGATAAATGTTTCATTACATCATATTTCTCCATATGTTTCACCATTCATTACAAATTCATTACCATGTCCTACATATTCAGTTTCATCATTTGACATTGTATTTTGTTCTCTACTCTCAATTGAAGATTTTGTGAATTTAATTCTATTGAATTGGACATGTAATTATAAATAGAAACATTATTTATTATATAAGAATTACCTTGACCTTCATTATAACCTTTTTTATATTCTCTTTTCTAAGTACTTGTATTTTTCTTTATTTTTCTCTTTGAACTTCAAGTTCATTCATTTGTTTACTCTTTAATTCATCTATGAATGTGAACTATCAAACCCCATGGTTGATATTTATGCTTTGTAATTAAATGAGGATAAAAATTCTAAAAAAAATGATCAATTTTGATGTTTAAGACAAGAAAAAATGGAGAATTCAAATGTCTGAGATGTGTAGAGCCAGTTCAAAAACCATAAAGTGTGAAAATGTGAAAATGGGAAATATGAATTTTATGATTTTCTTATAATTCTACAAAGGTGCATATGTTATTTACAAAATCACGCAAACCCTTTGCAGATGTAGTTGAAAATAAGGTAGGTGAGCGATAAAATAAGTAAATATAATTATGGTTTGCAAAGGGTGTACGCTCATTTTTATTTTTCAAAATAATTAATGTTTTCCCCTTCTTAAATAACCATGGATTTTGGTTGGGGGATATGAACCTCAGGTTTGAACTACATTTGATCATCCAGATTTTAGAGGATTTTGAACATTTTTTTCCTTCATAGGCACAAAATATTCATCAACTTTATGTATTTTAAAAAATATAATATGGGTTTGTAGAGGGGAGAATCTAGTTTTTGAAAAAATCCATGTATATATTTTTTTAATTAAACTATTATTTTCAATTACTACTTAATTTCTACATAATATAAGTCATTATGATTGATTCAATAGAGTTACCACTAGTTTAATAACTTTTTGATGATCAACCAATGGATTACAAAACTTATATCTCAACACTCTACTCATTGTTGCTACTATGTTTTTAAAAAATCAATATATGTAGTTAAGTGTCTGTAGTCCTTACTTGCGTTTTCATTTTTCGTACTTTCTTGACTTGTAAAATCATTTAAAATTTATATTAATTTATACATATGAAAAAATCATATAATCAACAATTTTCTTAATCCTCATAATAAATTTCCTATAAAAATTCATTAGTTTGCTCCAAAAAAGTGTGTAATCATACACATCCCAAAACTTTTCTTATGTTTTCACAAAAACATAATTTGTCACTATTACAAATGAGTAATTTTCACATACTTATTTCATCTAGGCCATTTCAAATGGATACTATATTCTAGAAAATAGATCTATAACATGAGAATCATGTTGGATGTCGGTGAGATAATTATTTGACTAGAGATGAGTTACATTCTCCCAAATGGATCTCTAAGTTTGTGTATTACCTTATGTATTTAGCATCCATCAGGTGGCTTCATAATTTCATATCATTTCATCCCCTTTGTCTTGCATTTCCTAACTTGGATCTAGGTTGATTGAAAATTAGCTCACATTGGTGGGTTACTTAGGGTTTATGTGGAGTTTTATTAGATCTGGAGTAGGTATATCTCATGTCCTCTAGTCAGTATCCAATCCATACGAGTTGTCATTATGGGGAATGAACATGTCTTATTTTTAAAAAAATAACATGAGTTTAGATAGTGCATTCCTTACCAATAGTCAAAAACAAAAAACAAAAAAATCCAAAAATCCAAATCAATTCCACGTACATCAAATATATCCAGGAAACAATCTAGAAAATTCATTTTTTCCAATAGGAATCCTTTCAATAGTTTATTTTTCAAAAAAATCAGTAAGTGATATCAAAATTACTCACTATGCATCCAAATACATCACAAAATTCTATGGGAATTGACTAAAATCCTAAAAACAAAAATAATGGCCCAAATCAACACAATTCAAAAAAATCAAACTTTTAACACATATCCTAAGTGATTATTTCAGATCATCTTACGATTACCAAATCAAATCATCTTACCCCTTCAGTACAAATGTAGTCCTTGTTATGGGGAAAGTCAAATCGGGTAATCATACTCCCTCATATACATCCTCTCTTGCATAGGAAATCTTGACTCTCATGTCGCTCCCTTGCAAATGAATTTATGATATCCTTGTTCGAATGGATAATCTACACCTTTTCAATATCATATCAATCTTCAAACGTGGGGATCCAGAGGTGCGATTAGTACCATGGTAAGAGTTTCTTAACTCCTATCTTTGTTCAAATCCAATTCCCTTGCATGTCAATATACAATTTGCTTAAGGGAATCCAATTTATGCTAGTAAACACAGTCAGACGTGGGTATACACAATTAAGGAAATAACTTAATTGTCTTTATTCCAAATACAGTATCCTCAAATTGAGCATTTTTTCTATTAGTGAAGCGTTTGACCAATTACAAGTATTTCGTTATCATCTTGGTTCATTTATAACCATGAGATGAAACAATACTATGAATACTATGTCTATAATAGGATTTGCATTAATATTTGGTTTTTCTTTGCACCGACTATTACACAGTATTATGTTTTCATCTTGGTTCATTTATAGCAACATGTTGCCTACATGATATTGTGTTTAGATATGTTTGTTTTCCTTTTTCTCATTTTGTTTGCTCTATGTGTGTTTGTTTATGCAACATAATGAGTTAAACATAACAATTCTTTAATAATCATGCTGAAAAATCTATTGTGCAACTAGCAAAAAATAAGGTTGCTCTAACTTTCACTATCTGAATGGAAGATCATGCTACGAGTGAAATATATCCCATCATCACTTCTGCTCCTCAAATCATGTTATGAGGAAAAGATCTCTCCCATCATCCTTCTACTCCTTAAATCCATTGCCTTTTCCTTCTTCCTATGGTAAATTAAGACATGTCAACATTAGCTTTACTACATCACTGACATCCACTTGAGAAGGGCATTCCCTTAGCATCCATAATCACTAGGGGCATCCAAATACTTCAGATAGGGCATATTTCTTCCTCCTCTCACGAGCATGATAGTGATGAATAGTTGAATGAATGGATATTGGTGTAGGGGCCATCCCATTCATCATGGAAAATCAATGTTATCGATTTGAAAATCTATGAAGAACGTATGCCTTAACTTACAAAAGAATATGGGAAACAAAACTCCTCTAAATGATAAGAAAGGAATGTTCCATTGAGATGGTGAAGAGTATTTTTCAAATGAGATTATGGCTCATATGAAGATCAAGTTTCTAACAATCTCCCTGAGACCCAATGTGTAAATTCTATCAAATGAATGTGAAAGTGGGCATGTCATAGATTTGGAGAAGGATTATCTGTAAGAGTATTACTTGAATGATTATTAGAAGGAATCTAAAGACCCTTAACTTATTATCTTATAGATCCTAGACCCATGTTATGACTATGCAAGATAAGTATGAGTTAACAAGTTTTGATTTGTGTCTGTTTAATGATCCTAGAAAAAACATGCTTGAGCATTTAAAAGTACTTAAGAAAACTGTGAAGCATGAGTTTTTTAGTCATCCTAACTTCCACTTTTTGTGAAGAAGGTTGTATTCCTGATGAATCAGAAGATAAAGGAAATTCTTAAATCTCCTTCATATGGTTTCCTTCACATCATGAGGACAATACCATCTACCACATAGGTAAATGATAGAGATATAGTGCCAATATTGTAGCTGGTCCATGTAGTAGAAAGTAATAGTTCATAACAATAAAATGATTATGCTAGAAGAATATGTGTGTGTGTGGGAGATAATCTTACTTGTTCTTCATCACTTCGAGTTCCCCTACTGATTCTAGAAATGAATCCATGTTGTGAACCTTCACCTAAGGATGATGACTTAATTTCAAGTCAAAAATATCAATCCCATTTTTTAGAACATAGATAGATCTAGACTCTTATGTGTAGATACGCAATTTTTGGTATCACGTACCCCTGCAGTGTGCATGTGTGTGTGTGTGTCACTGCGGGCGTCTGTGGGCGTGTGTGTCGTGTGTGTGCATACATGCACCCATTTGAATGCGTGTGCGTGTGTGTGTGCGTGTCCGTGTCCAAAATCATGTGCGTGTGCGTATCCCATTTATCATTATTTCTTATCTAAATCATAATTATCTCGCTATAATCTCATGGGTTAAATGTTATGATCACCATAAAATTTATCATCCTTAATGCATCTTTAATTAATCCTCAATTCTCATCTAATATATTTATATCTCCCTGGAAAATAAATCTATTTTATACTTGATGATAAAGGCCATTTCATTTAACTGATGATTCACCTCTCCTTTGCCTTTATTTAAGTATTTTCATTACCATTTCATCACACCTATAAATGCTTTTATCCTCTCTTTGCAAAGGATAGAATTTTCAAGGTGTTGCTTTATTTTGCACAGTTTCTCACTCTTCTCACCAGGACAACTGGCTATCAACTTGGATGCTTCCTTTTGAAGATCAATCTATTCAGTCATTGTGGAGATTTGAAGACATTTTGATCTTGTGTGGATGCCCCTTTGTCTTTCATTCATCTTGTGCACTCATCCACTGCAGATTATGCAGTCATCTTATGATCCCTGCCACTACCCCATGGTATTTATTCAGCCTTGATATTATCCCTCACATTTGTCCATACTTACCTTTTCAAATCATAATTTTATCCCAGTCATTGTTGGCAAATGCACCAGTCGCCATCAACCTTGCCTGCCTCCATCAAATCTTGCCAATTGTATCTTACATCCTTCCTGTCATATCCAAATCCAAGTCATCTTGCAGTGTTCTTTCTTTAGTTCAAAATCTTTATGTTAGAGTAGGTATTCCTTATCTCATGTTCACCTAGGTAATTTATTTACCTTTATTGTATTTATCCTCACCCACTTATGTGTGTGGATATTTATTTTATTTTATTTATATATTACCTGGAGATATTATCTAGTTGTTAGGTGTACTTATTTCCTTGATCTATAGTATTGAATAAATCTTTAATGACTAGTTCTTTTCTAAATCTATGGTCTTGACTAGTCCTTTGATGACTAGTTCTTAGATTGATATTCCTTGCCTATATAAGCAAAGGTCATTCTCATTGTATTTCATTAAGTTCCATATTAATATATGATATTTCTGCTCATTTTTTTACAAAGGTTTTTGTAAATTTATTCTGGTGAATTACTTTCATCTTATTGAGTGTGGTGTTTAATTAACATATGAGTTATTCGTGGCTTGGTATGATCTGTTTATCATTCATTAATGGTATCAGAGTAGGAGATTTTTGTTGACATTTGTTTGTAAGTTTTGTTTTGTAAATATTTTTTTTATATATATTCATATATTTCGGGATTTATTTGTATTTTGTTACTACATGTGGTTTTATGTAAAATAGATCCTTCCATTGGGTCCAAAATGTGGCAAAACCCTAAGATTGAGTGTAAACTCGACCATTTCTGGAGGCAGTCATTTTTTAGGTTTTTTTGTTATTGCAGAGACACGTGATGGAGTCTACTTTAGGATTTCCATGTCAGGGAGGAAGGAAAATATCTAGGAAACCTTTTCTTGTTTTTGCAGGCAACTTGAAAAGGTTGTTGCCTAGGTTTTAACCACTATTTGCAAGAAAATACGAAGGTTGTTATTTTGGGCAACGAAGGTCATTTTCAACACGAAATCTAGATTTAAGCAGTTGGAGTTTTACCATAAGACACCCATTGAAATCCTTTGCCCTTGGTCATATGGTATGGTCATATAAGGGCTTAAAGGGATTACTAGTAGGTGCTTGTGATTTTATTTTTCGCAACTAATCCGCAAGAATTCTATTTTTAGTAGAGCATAGTATTGAAAAACTTGTATCTTTTGATCAGTAACTCAGATTTGAGTGCCGATTTTTGTAAAAGTGTTTGTTTTTTTGTGTTTGTTCCATTGGAACTATTTGATTTGAGAAACACATTATAATTATAAAGTGTCATATTGTAACACACACTCAATAATATCTTGGGGGGGGGGGGCTTTTGCAAAAATGCTAGAGGGTCTTGTTGCATTACTTGGGGCTTGCATTTCTTTTGGTGATTTTTTTTTTGGGAATGACGTCTTTATCTACTTCTACATTAGATCATGTTGAGCCATTAACAACACATCGTTACCACACATGGAAACCAAGAATGAAAACAATAATTAAATGCAAAAAGGATAATGAGATTTAGCTTCTTTAGAACAACCAATGTTCACTAGATAATATGAGAGATTTTAGTACCAGTGCAAATTTGATGAGTGTATAGGCTTGATAGGAACTTATGTAAGTGACAATATTTTGTTTCATTTGAAAAAATGTGACTCTATTTTCAAAATATAGGAGAAATTAGATGGTTTATTTGGTAAGGTGGATCATATGAGATCCATGCAACTTGAAATTGAGATCACGTCTCTTAATCCTAAAGATTTTCCAACAATTATAGACTATCTTACCAGGTTCAAGAATTTGTTCGACACGATTGAAAGGGAGTGGAAGAGATAAAAAAGATAAAGAGTGTGTTTACTTGATTTTATCTAAGTTGAGAGGACTGTTCCAAATCCTTGTTTCTAGTTTTTTCTCTAGCATGGATGTCTTAGGTAACACATTCAAAATGCCTAACTTAGAAACATTTTTTGAAAGACTTACTAGGTAAGAATCCAAATTTTCTAACCTTGAGTCTTCCACCTCTCAAAAGGCAATAGTTGCATCTAATCCTAAGGGCAAGGGAAAACCAAAAAGTAAAACCAAATCCACCCCTTATCTATCTCAAAATGTTCCTAAGCCCAAACAAAACAACTCTAAACCCAAGGAGTCTTCTAAATCCAAGAATAAGTCTAGCCTTTCATGCTCTTTTTGTGGGGGTATTGGTCATGAAGATCATAGGTGTTATAAACTAATGCAATCCTTAGAGGATGCAGTCAAGAAACACAAAATTTCTATCTTCATTTCACCTCCTTCTAATCGACATAGAAAGACACTTAATGTTGTTGGGAGTTCTCAGTCACCACTTACAGATAGTTGGGTTATAGATCCTAGTGTTTCTAATCACATGACTTCTTCCAAGGAGTATATTGTATCTCTAGGTTTTATTTCTACTTCCAAAATTGAGGTTGGAGATTCTTATTTTCTTTCTATTGAAGCAAACGGTGGCATACACCTTAATGGTGAAAGTATTTAAAATGTGCTATATGTTCCTACCATCACTACAAATTTTCTTTCTATATATCAAATTTTTCATTCTGGTCAAGGAAAAATAATGACTTTTACTCCACATGGGGCATAGAAGTATGAACTTTGTTGGAGCCTCATTCACTTGTTGCTCAAGGTATTGTTGATCATAGTTCTAGACTATATCAATTTGAGGGTTTTGATGACACTTCCTCTATAGGGACATAGATTGGTTTCTCATGCAAATTCAGAGAGTAAGCATTGGCATGAAGAGATTTGGACATCTCAATTACAGATATTTAAAAGATTTGAGCACTCATGGTATGGTTGATGGTATTCCTAGAGTTTCTTGTCTTGAGGGAGTTTGTCATGGCTGTGCATTAGGAAAACAACACCAGGAGCCATTTCCTAAGAATTTTTCCAAGAGATCTTCTTCACCACTTGAGCTTATGCATAGTGACTTGATGGTTTTTTCCTACCCCGTCTTTCAATGGAGCTAAGTATGCACTTACCTTTATTAATAATTTCTCGAGGCGTACTTGGGTTTATTTTTTCAAGTAAAAAAGTGATGTTTTTTCACACTTCAAAGTCTTCAAGGCTTTGGTCAAGAAACAATATTCTAATTGTATAAAGAACCTTCACACTGATAATGGAGGGAGTACTTCAACAATGAGTTTTTTGAATTTTTGGCAACTCATGTCATTATTCACCAAAATTTTGTTCCTCATACTCCATAACAAAATTCCTTAACAGAACTGAATAATCAGAACTTTGAAGGAAATGGCTAACTACATGATCCATTCTAGAGATCTACCTCCTATATACTGGGCAGAAATAGTTAATTATGCTAACTACATTCAGAATCGCACACCACACATAGACACTTGAGAATTTGACTCCAAAGGAAGCTTGGTGCAACATTAAGCCAGATGTTCTCATTTTTTTGAGTCTTTGGGAGCCATGCTTGGGCCTTTGTGCCTAAGAAGAAAAGGAAAGCCTTGGATAAGAAGAGAAAACCCTTGATCTTTGTAGGGTGTTGTGAGGACATAAGATGCTTATAAAATTTTATATCCTAATACTCATGAGTGTTCTCTTTTTGAACACATGTTCAATTTGATGAGCGCTTCATACCTCATGATTCTTCATCTTCTTCCATTGCCTACTTCTTCTTTATCTCATCCTGAGGATCTTTTCTTTGAGGAGATTTATGAGGAGGTTATAAATGCCAATGAGGATCTTATTCCCACTGATGTTGTCATTATGCCTAAGTGGGATTATACTACAATTTATGAAGCAACACATTTCATACAAAATATTCCACCCACTATGCATCATCATGCACATTCTACAGGTTTTGGACTTTTGTGTCAAGTAGTTTCTGAGGATCCACAATCTTTTTCACAGGCTCATGGGATATAAGACTGGGATGATGTGATGGATCTGCTAAGTATTCTTCTTTGACGAAGAATCATACTTGAGATTTTGTATCTCTTCCTAAAGGAAGAAAGATGGTTAGGTGTAAGTTGGTAAACTGAACCAAATACGCAACTGATGGGTCCATTGACAAGTATAATGCTTGTCTTTTTGCAAAGAGTTTTTCACAAGTGAAAGGTATTGATTACTCTAAGAATTTTGCACCCATTGCCAAGATGGATTTTGTACGCCTTGTACTTGCTATTGCTTCATCACATGGGTGGCCCGTATACCAAATGGACGTGAAGAGTGCCTTCTTACATGGAGATATTTACAAGAGGAAATATGCATGGAGCAACCTGCTGGATTTGTTCAGGATTCTTCTCTTGTTTGTAGACTCTGAAGGTCTTTCTACAGTCTGAAATGATCCCCTCAGGCTTGGTATGAGAAGATGGATTCTTTTCTTCTATCTACCAGTTTTGTTTGTTTCCACTCTAATCATACAGTGTATCTCCAGCATGTTAGTGAGGATATTATGATACTTGTCTTGTATGTTGATGATTTGTTACTTACTGGCAGCTCTTCTTCCCACATTCAGAGTATTCAGAGGGCTCTTTCTACATAGTTTGACATGATAGATCTTGGGCTATTACATTATTTCCTTGGTTTGCAGATTTCTCAGACAGATTCAGGGATTCATTTGAGTCAAGCAAAAGTACACCCATGATCTTCTTAGACACTTTGATATGGCTAATTGCAAGCCAAGTCCATCTCCTTTTCAGTTTGGAGTTACTCTTACATCCACATGTACCACACCACTTTGTGATCCTACATTGTATAGGTAGTTGGTTGGGAGTCTCATGTACTTGACCCATACTCACCCTGATATTTCATTTGCAGTAGGGCTTGTATCTCGGTTTGCACATTCTCCTCATAGTAGTCACTGGCAAGATGCTAAAAGGATTTTGCGCTATTTGCATGGCACTTCCCACTTTGGCCTACACTACACTAGGGGCTCTACTCAGTTGGTTGGGTATACAGATTCAGATTGGACAGATTCTATTGATGACAGGCATTCCACTTCTGGCTATCTTTTTTTTCTTGGTTCTTCTCCAGTTGCTTGGGCGTGTAAAAAGCAACATGCTATTACACTTTCATCTTCAGAGGTAGAGTACAGGGAAGCAGTTACAACAAGTCAGCAGATTCTTTGGCTTTTCCAGTTATTGATAGAGTTTGGATTCCCAGAGGATTCACCGATTGTACTTTGGTGTGACAACCAAAATGCAATTCACATTTCTTGCAACCCAGTTGAGCACCAGTGGACCAAGCATATTGAGATACACATCCACTTCATTCATCGACACATTCAGGATGGATTTCTTTGCTTGGAGTACATTCTGACTCAGCAACAGGTTACAGACATATTTACAAAGCCGTTTGCATCACCTCGCTACCTTGAGTTGTGTGGCATGCTTATGGTTTCAGAAGTTGTTCTTGGGGGTGTTCTTGAGAACATCTTCCTTCTTCTTCTTATTCTTTCTCTTTCCTTATAGTATGATTCTTTCCTTCTTTTGGTTCAAGATTTCTTCATGGATATATTGTACATGAGTACCTCATCAGGCCTAGTTGTTGGGACTCATTACTGTGGATATGCCAATTCTATTTTGGCCCCTAGCTTCACTTGAGGGGGGGTGTTAGAGTAGGTATTTACCTTAGCTCATGTTCACCTAGGTACATTATTTACCTTTATTGTATTTATCCTCACCCACTTATGTGTGTGGATATTTCTTTTTATTTATTTAGATATTAGGATATATTATCTAGTTGTTAGGTATAGTTCTTTCCTTGATCTATGGTATTGACTAGTTCTTTCCTAGATCTATGGTATTGACTAGATCCTTGATGTCTAGTTCCCTCATAAATCTATGGACTTGACTAGTTCTTTGATGACTATTTATTTCCATGATTTATGGCTTGATCTATGACCTTGACTGGTTCTTAGATTGTTATTCCTTGCCTATATAAGAAAGGCCCATTCTCATTGTATTTCATTGAGCTCCATAATAATATATGATATTGCTGCTCATTTGTTTGCAAAGGTTTTTTGTAAAGTTATTCTGGTGAATTACTTTCATCTTATTGATCATGGTGTTTTGATTAACATCTGTGTTCTTGGCTTGGCATGATTTGGTTATCGTTCCTTTGAGGTAATAGATCTTAATATTATACTATCATGAGGGACTCTGATTCATGAATAGTCATCAATCTTAAAGAGCTCATCACCTACACGTTCTTTATTACCTTTTATTGAGGTTAAACGTCAAATTTTGGAGGTTGTGATCGAACATAAAGATTAAATACCAATGTCATTTAATGATGTCCTATAATTCATATGATGTTTTGGAAGAGGTTACAACCAGTACATTGTTCACTAGTAAGCCACATCCATATCCTTATGTATACCATATCATACATCATCCTTTTAGGGATGACATCATTCCATGTATTGATAGGAAGATTTCATAGTATTTCATTAGGTTGGATTCGAATGTGCAATATAGTACTAATCAATTGTTCATCTACCATAAGATCACCAAGGGTGAATATTGTTGATACTATAAGGCTCCTGAAATTATTTTCACCTAACACATTTGGGCCTACCACATATTATCTGGGTGAGAGGGGAAAGGTCTTGAATAATTAGGAGGGCCTCTCAAAGGTAGAATATCTATCTTTGCAACTGGTATGAATTATTTATCAACTTGGATTCCCACTGTCAGAAAAGCAAAAAAATAGTGACGTGGACACACCACTTGATTATACAGGACTAAATATGTAGTATCTGAGTTGACATTGAGAGGTTCAAATAGCCTCTAACTTGTATCAGTTCAATATCCAACTATGTAGAAGGACATGGTCGCCATTAAGCATTACCTGGTAATAACCAACTAATGAAATTCTGTTCAACTAGGAAAAGGGTCTCCTTGGGTACAACACAGGGATTGTAAGATCCATATCCTTTATGATGTCAATATTGCTGATCTCACTAGTGGAAGGTGGATGGAACAAGACTACATCTAAATGGATCCATGGGCAATCTAAGGTCTAAATGTTATAGTGAGAAGTTCCAAGTCATGTGTGTAGATTGAAAAAATCTTATTTTATAGCGTGATAGGGCCAACATCCACGATCTGGGTATGAAGGTATTGACATGTTTTCCTATCCTATTTTCATTCTACATGGTGTTCATTAAGCCTTACATAGTGATACACTAATACAGATCCAGTTCCATATTCATACGTCCTCAATTATTGGTCACAAGTATTTTGATGAGTGTATATCATCATAAGGCCAGATCCATTTTCCACACAGCAACTTCCTGATTTGAAACCTTTTTTATGGGTAACGGTAATTATTATATATAAGAGTACATTTTATGTTTGATTGTCTAAATGGAATCTTCATTTTGGCTAAAAATAATTGTATCTCAGATGGGGTGATTTTCATTCATTAATCCAAGGCTTATCAAGACATGAGAGTCCTCACCTGTAACATAGGAAATATTGACTCCTGAAGGTTCTTATAGAGGACTCCTTATCCATTGTGAAGTTCAAAGATATCTTACCCAATGATCTAAGATAGAGATTCAGTTGGTGGTTACACTTCTCATAGGTACTTTGTTCTAAGTATAATTGTAATGACCGTAAAAAGGTTAGTAGAGTACAATTGGGGGTCCAAAAATAGATATAGATGGTGCTACTCACATTCAGTAATGAAACACTCTTTGGATTTTATTTTGATGAATTTTGATATGGTCATGTTGATACAGATGAACATAGCCAATCAAGAGAATCAAATGGATTGGATGTTTGGACAATAAGGTGGTTGACCAATATCTTTACAATCCTTGAGAGGTTATGGTACCTTGAGTACAAGTCAAATGGCGTAACCTTAATTCTACTTGTTACACTGTTATTGAGATGTAGACACTTGTTTCCTGGATAGACCCCTCACACCCTTGATTTGATTATATGTTTTTTTGGGTCTCATTGTGCATCAAGTTTGATTATATTCTTGATCTAGGAGATATTGAATGAATTTTACCCCACTGTAATACCTATTCACTACATCCAAATCCATGCCATGACCAACCTTAACACGGTGATACTTACAACCCATTTGTGGTATTCATACCACCAAAGGTTTAGGTAACATCCATCTGATGAAAGGTGGTAGTGGTGCAGTCAACTTGACCACGGTTGTGATGCAGTCCTAGTTGTGTTGAGGATCGATCCCTAAGGCACAATCTTATTTGAGGGGGATTTTGCAACTTCCATGTATCTTGACTTCTTGTTTAAGTTACAGCATGAAATATGGTTTAAATGTGGGCCATTTTGATATCACTTGCATCATGCTTAGGATATTAGTGTCACTCAGGCCATTACCTACACTCATTATTTTTGTTACATTTTTTTTATTTTTCTACTCGGGATTTTGATTCACTAGTTATGGTCATTGAAAGGGTTTCAAGATCCCTTTAGCCAATAGAGATTTATCTAATTGGATACCCTTGCTTGACGTCTTATTTAAATGTACATACACAATGCATTTACAAATAAAAGGCTATATCAAGGTGTAAATTTGATATAATTATGAGATCCTACAAGTTGTTTCTTTAGAACAGAGCAAGGGAACAAAAATAGCTGGAACCTCTCTACCATCACTGTAAGAAGGAAATGATTTTTTCAATTATCTCGTTGTCCTTTACACTACATAGATCTAACATGGTAATACCACTCTCCATCATTGAATGAAAACCTGGTGAGAATTGTTTTTAGATAAGTACGCAAAAGCAAAACCAATAAACCTCATTTGGGGAGATGGTTAGAAACCACTTCCACGTGGATTTCCCCCACATTTCCCATATCATCAGCGATCCAAACAAAATTGCCAATAATCAAGTGAATAAATCATAAAATTTTTTTGTAAGAAACTGTCCTTAGCCATTCCGTGAGTGAATCTATTTTATGTAATCACGTAACCATAGGGTAGTTAAAGTTTTACTGGACGAGGGAGTACATACACTATCATCACTGATCAATTTAGCCTCTAAGGAAACATTTTTTCAAACCGATACTCTTGTCTTGCTATCCTCATGTTGTTTGCACTTGTTTAGACTAATCAAGTGAATCATGTTCATCAGAATTACCATTCTAAGGTCTTTAAAAATCCTTGTTCAGTAACATTCAACATGGGATGGTCAATCATGTGTAAAATTGGATTTGGATGCTTTCAACCACTCATGGTTTATCAGTAATCGGTAGGTTTTCATCATGCGTCAATTGCCAGCGTTTTTAGTGTGAGAATCATCTATGCATGTGTTGTCATTTTAAGATTCTTAATCCAAAGTACATGATTTTCAGCCATTTAAGGGTATTCAGGCCAAGGATTTAATCATCCCTACTTGTAATGTCAGTCCTTAAAGTTTTGAATGCACAGCCTTATTTTGATTTACTAATCCAAGTTTATTGCGAGAGATCCCTTTTGGTTAGGAGGAACTACCTGGTAAATGACAAGATTCAATACCGAGCCAAATACTTAGTAAAAAAAACAATGAGTGGACGTGACTCTAGTGGAAGCTAGATCTGGGAAGCATGATACTTCCTAAATAGGCTATCAATCCACTTTTATATTACTAATATTAATGCTAGTTAAATCAGGTACATGAATCCCCAACTAGATCCTATTGGAATTTGGAAATGCATGCGAGGTAGTCTCGTACAAAATAATAAGAAAGGTCATGAAAAGGTTTTTATAAGGTCTGAAGATAGGAGGGTTGATTGGCTATGGTGTTTGTCAGTTGGTAGGTCTAGTACAAGATTTCAAGGATAAGGTCTAGGTAGAGGCATTAGAATTTTCACCTGGTTCTGGGCTATTGAGGAAAGAATGGGTATTATGTTCGCTAGTTTGAGCTATATTGACTAGACAGTTGTAACCGGTGACCAGATGGACTGATGTGATAATCAGTTAGGTATGAAGTGACCTTAACGTCAGTTGGGGAAATTAGTAGAAAGTTCTTATCATTTGGTCTATTCTTGACTCCCTGTGATTATCACAGAGGTTGGAACCATGGATGAGGGTGGGGTCCCGTAAAATGGTTATGAAGATCTCTTACTAGATCCATGAGGAGAGGGTGTCAAATTGAGATAGTTGAAAGTCTGGGTATGATCATGGTTTGATTGTGTTGATTGTACCAGGATAGGAAGTCCTATGGGTGTGGAGAGGAACCTTGTGCCCAATATGGTTGATGGATTTGAAATGAAATATACACAAGCCGACAAATAGAGATTCAGTGTAGAGATGTTGAACCACATTACTGGAAACATGAATTGGAGATCATAGGCTGATGAACAGTCGGTGATAACCTTAGAATATCCAGATAGAAGAGTTGTTGTTTTTGTGTCGTAGAGCAGTTCTAGCAACCTTTATGTCTCTCTATTGTGAAGTGGATTGTGAAGACGAAAGTTTTGAATGGTTGAGACGACTGCTAACCACAGTACTCCTTTTCAATAAGTGTCTTATCCAAGAGGTTACCTGGAGTGCTAAAGAAAATCAATGTGAAGAATAAGAGAATTAGTGGGCTCAATTATGAAATGGTTATGCAGGAGCAGAGAATTTCCATTCTCCAGGATCAACTTGCCAAGAATGAGCCTATTTTTGTTAAGAAAAAGACGCAACTATAAATTGGAGCAGATAATTTCCTCTCTAGGATCAACTTGTCAAGAATGAGTTTGTTCTTGTTTAAGAAAAAGATGTGACTTGAGATCAGCAATTATGAGAATGAAGAGTACATTGATGTTAAAGGTAATGTTCCTTCCAAGCTTGCTGATAAAAATGTTATCATATCCTAGAAAGATGATTAAGGAGGAGCTGAGGAAAAATTACTTAGCACTAGGACTAGAAGAAAGGATTCCTCTAGCAAAGCTAACCGATTGTGACACTTTGGTTGCAATTCTGTTTGGTGGTTTTGTTGCTTATACCTTGGTTCCATGGATTTGAATAATGTATTTTTGTAAAAAAAAATTGGTTTTTTAGACCTGATGTGGGTCATGCTTTTCTTTGGGGTGTCCTCCTGGTCAAGTATGTTTGATTTAGACCCTTTTGTTTTTTTTGGGCTATACTTTTTCATGTATTCTCTTTATGTGTAGAGTTTTTTGGTCCCTTCAAAACCATATATTTTTTACCTTATCTAAAAAAAATCATCACTCGTTTTTTCTCTAATCATTCTGTTTTCAAGATGTTTCTCCCTATAAATTAAAGTGCAAGGTGAACTGCATCCCTTTACCATCATCTACAATCTTTCAATCATCCAAGAAACCTTCGTCGGGGAATATTTCAACATTGCGCACAAACTCAACCTTTGCATCATCTCTTTGACACTTGAAATTGAAGACATAGAATACCAACTTGAAATCATACAAGAAGAATGGGACGCTGTTGAACAGTTCCAGTTTGATTACTTCCTCAACTTTGAATTCTTTATAGCCCTCTCCTGGGCCACCTACCACAGGGAACATGATCTCTCTATTCTATTAGAATTATAATAATTCCTTGTATTTTTAATTATCATTTTATCATCATTATCTCTTAATTGTAAAAAATGAGTTGACACCCTTTGACAAAGTCCATTAGTTCCTGGGATCATCATTTTCCAAACAACTTGTCAAATCTCTATCTAATACCTATCTTGTTCAGTTGTATTTTCATACAGGTTCTCCCATTCATAGGAAGAAGGAGCCCCACGTTTGTTGGAAATCCATTCATCCTGACATTATATTGTCATCATAGGTATCATTAAACCTTGTTCTCCTCTAATTTTTGGTGTTTCTCAGTATAATAGATAAACCAAAAATCACCACAAAGATTTTAGCACACCCAGTGGGACACAAGTCCTTTTTTATTATATTTCATATCTTATATTTCTCGTCAAATCATATAACATGTAAGCTTATAGTGTCTTGTTATCACCTCTTCCAAAAAAAGGTAAATTCAGAAATATCAAAATCAAAAAATAAAATAAAATACAGGTATGTATCTTTTCTTTCACTTTCTTTCAGCATTGCACCTTTTATTATTTGTCTTCATCAAAATCAAAACTTCCTTTTTGGGTCTTAATAAGAAATTTCGTATCTTATTTTTTACATAGATTAATTAGGGGTTGAACAATTGCATTCACCATCTTCCCTCACAAATAACTAAACCACATCTTAAATAAAATTTGTGTCTAAACAATCCCTTCCAGATGGACCAGCTTGGATTTCATCACCAAGGGGAAAAGTTGACTCGGTGTTCTAACTGAGTATAAAAAATTGGTGGGTGGTATATCGGCTAAGCACCCAAAACCCTTATCATTTTAGGGCCATGAAGTGAGGGGGTAGGCCTCAATACCACGCCTTGTACCAACACCAACACATATACAATCCTCACATAATTTCAAGTATATCGACGAATCCAACCTTAATGCACCTGAAACTGACCTTAGTTGTCCTTTACTAGTCCCCTTCTATTCATTTTTTTTCATTTCAAACTTTTCTTAAGTTAATCAAGATAATTAAAAAATTATCCTGATTGTGTAGTCGTTGCTTTTCTAAAAATAACCATCTTTTGTTTCTTTATTGATTTTTTGTATATTTCATGGTCCTAACTAAACTCCATTCTTGCTTTCAAAAAAAATTCAAATATGGTAGACTCTCTTCAGTCGCATATTAAAAACATCCCAACCATGACAAATCCACCCTTGTAAATAGACCTAGAGCCTCTACATTCTCCCATTACTCAATTTGTGACATCATAAGTTCCTTGTCTTGATCCTCTACAATAATTTCATAGTGGTGACCCCATCTTTAAATAACTCTTGGATATAAATCCAATTGCACTTTCTAGCCACCTTTCTACGAAAGGTATGTGTATTACCTATGCCCCTATCATGGTCTGAATTCCGAAGTTACCACTTGCGATCATTCTGGACTCCATGATTCTGACTATCAATCAGTCATCAAAAAGAAATCCCCTTACCCTATCTCTAGTGACTCAGGTACATCTACGGCCTCTTTTTCATCTCCCCGTGTTAATTTTGAACTTAACACCATATCATCACAAAACTAAATTATCCAACAAGGTCCTACGCCTTCCACATCTTCAATTAGTCCTTAGGGTACTCAAAACCATGTTGTCACTACATCACCTTTGGTTATTCAACAAGCACCTATGATCTCTGCATCCTCAATCAATCCGCAAGGTTCCCAAAACTCTATTGTCACTTCAGTTCCTATAATTAGTCTCACATTATATTCCCCTCTACCTCCCCTAGAGGTTTTTTTAGCATACCCATTACACAACCCATCATATCACAACTTGTATCTGTAATTCGAAATTTAATTATTTCCATCCTTACCACCCATCAACACAAGTGCCATCACCAGCACTTGACTTTTCTCTCATCTTATCCCCTTCGTGGGTGTCGTATACCACAAACACATCCCACCTCATCAAAATCCACCATAATCGCAACCTTTCATTTTCACCCCTATCTCCCATCCATATCAATATATTCAATCATCCTCACAATCTTTAGTCTTCCACTAACCTCATAACATTACAGGGGGTCTACCTCCTTTCTAGAACCATACTCTACCATCCCATATATATCAACAATCTAATCCCCATATCTATTATCAATCCAACCCATCCTCTTCAAAAAGCCAACAACCTCTTCAAAACGATCCCATGCAGATATTGATAAGTAGAATCACAATTCTTGAAGCTACTATCATGGGACCAAAAAGAACTCTTTATTATGACAAATATGTAATGAATCTATCAGTCCATTTGTTCCACTCAAATCATATCCTCCTCATTAGGAACTACCTAAGTTTATTAAATTTAATAGTAAGGATGATCACAACAACAAAACCATGAACTTCTTCATGCCTTCTACCTCATCACCCATGATCAAGATTTGATGTTGAGGAAATTTCCTATGTCATTGGCTTTTCCTTCCCTTGAATATATCCCCAACATTCCCTCTTCTCATTCGCATAACTAGAACAATTATTTTTGCAACACTTCTCTATTAACACAACATGTAATATCTCCATCACTGATCTCTACGCTATCAAATAATTTGAAGATGATTCTATCACTGATTTTTTCACCAGATAATCAAAGCCTCTTCTAGCATAGACAAATCTAAAGGCTCCACAAATGCAGTTGTTTTGAAAAATGCATCCAAAAACTGAAAAGACTCTGACATGTCCTGACCTTAGCGGAAATATACTCCCCTAGGAGAACCGTGTAGTTTCATAATCAAAAAACTTCTTGTCACTCGTATGATCACCCTTCTTCCCAAACAACCTATCGATATTTCCACATCTAAACCTTCTTGGAATCAATAAAATGACTACAAAAAATATCACCAAGTTCGGGGGAATGACATTGAACGGTGCCTATCATTTAGAAATTTCCTTCAGGATTGCATTAACTGGGGTGAGTTACAGCTTGAAAATCCTAATGCACCTTGTAATAAAAATTTAGATGTGTTTAAACAACCTTTTCCAAGCCATCCTCCAACTAGCAGTCAACCTCACACCAACATTATAGGATCTCATCACATCGTCAATACCATCCATAAACTCTTACCCGTTCCTAATACATCATCGGTTCCTACGACTGAAACCCCAACTAAACAATTAAACACTCCAGATAACATCACTACACAAGCCTTAATCCCATCTAGACCTTGACTTTAAAAATCCATCACATCTACCCCCGCAGAAACATCTGATATTGTTCCCTCAACATCATAAAAAAGAAACTAGTCGTTGAAATTTTGAAAATATCCTTCAACGACCACATCATCGCATACCAAATTAAGAACCCTAGAAATCCTGCTTCAAAACCCATCACCTTCCATACTAATGAAGTACAACTCTCATAGGACCATCGCCAAACCAAAACAATCCCTTTTCCCTCTATTTTAGGGTCGCATCCATATTCTAAGCTTAAAATCACTATCACATAATCCAAACCAGTCTCCACAACAACATCTATGCATGTCGCGTCAGATATGCATCATTTTACTCATAATTTTGAACCATCCAATGATACTCATAATCCTACCCCCTCGACATCATCTCAACAAGCTCTGACTAGGTATTATACTAAGACCCTTGAACAACTCATTTGATCATCAACTATCACATTACCACCTATCAAAATCTCTAACTCTTGGGGATAGAAACCTTCCTAGTACAATTACCATGCATCTTGTGCTTATCATTGTATAATATGGCATTACATTAAATATTGTAAAGCCCTTCATGCCTTCATTCAAAACCTTTCTTGTAAAAAAATCCTCCCAATCAATAAATATCATCCTAGTCCACCCATCAAATCAACCAAATTAGAACATCACATCATACATGCTCTTAGTGCTCCTAAATCAAAAAATCCAAAAAAATCATTTGAGAGCCTCTATGACAAAAAAAATTCCCCCCTTGTATTAAACCAATTTTTTTTATATTGACGTTGTCTGTATGACCACTAGATCTTGCACCCTCGACTTGAAGGCCCAAAATTAGGACATGCCCAAAGATCTCTATCTTCATGGCTCTTCTAGAGTCACCCAATTTGTGATCATCTAAAGCTATAATTTCCATTCTTGCAGTCCCTCAGAATCAGTCAACAACATCCATTCAAAATATTATTCTTAAACAGCTACACCAAGAACCCATTAAAATGTCCCTCTAGGATCTCATACAAAATTCTCCCCAACATCACCAAGTCATGATCAAAGCCCTACTAATCAATCTCAACTCCTTTTGATGAACCCCAATGTTTCATCAACCTTATTAGTGCCCTGAATATGTTAGCTTTTATTGCATTGATAACTCTTAAATCTCTGTCACTCCAACCTGAAGACCATGATATTCCCCTTTTTCACCACCAAAATAAATTTTACTCTTGTTAAAAGAGTCGTGATCAATAATGGAGCTAGTATAAATATCATATCGTCTCATGTGTTCAAATAACTCCAATTACCCAACACCATTAATTCCCAATCACCCATTGTCTTATGTGCATTCAACAATGTTGTTACCCCAACACTAGTCATGGTTATACTACCCATCAAAATAGGCCCATGAAGCCTCCATGAACTTTTTTACCTTGTAGAACGAGATTTTCAGTATAACATGTTGCTTGGTCATCCTTATATATGCACAATGCCTTGTGTCCCATCCACTCTACACCAATTTCTAAAATACGAATACAAATTTCACACCCCACAAATTTAGTTTGTGTCTGCAAAGAGATAGGTCGTTAACTGATGACTTTCAGTGTTTGATGTTCTATGAAGTTCCTTCAGCTTATAGAAACTTGTTGTATTAAATATCATTGAACACCTTACTATAATGTGATACTCACCTTTTTGAAAGTGGTCGATTCAATTAGATTCTTACATGATATTGTACCTGTCATTGATGATTGCAATTTGTCTATCTTGTTGGAAATAGTGACTTGCATAGAAGGACTAATTGTAAACATTGTTGCAAGTCCTTCTACGAGAAAATGATAATTTGGTTTGTTGAAATTCTAGTCAATAACATGACCAATCTAGTAAGCATGATCTGAGCATATATATGTGTTATTCTATGTATAATGGATAAATTCATCAATATGCTTAATAATGAAACTCATTTTGTTACATATTCATCTTCGAATGATCATGACACCAAGGAAAAAGAATAATTAATGTTATCTGTAATGTGAATAATTAATGTTATAGTAATGGTCTGAGACCATGATAAAGGCATAAAAATGTTGGAACTTGTATAGTAGTTATTCTTTATCATTTACCCTTGTTGATTTGTGATGACATGGATTCTAACCTATTGTGATCGATTTATTGGTCGTCTAAGCTATGTATATATAATTGAGGCTACAAAAGAATGCCATTTTATGGTCTTTAACCATACTTTATAACCATCATTTATAATCCAACATTACAAATTATCTGGTCAAATTGACCCCACTTGAGTCAGTGGATTAATTGAATCATTATACTCTCTTTTTGCATTATCAAGATGAGTGTGGGTAAAGGTAGAGGACCATATTATTCTCATTAATATTACTAGGGTCTTAATTATATTACAAAGGTATAAAAATTGTATCTAAAGGTGTATTATCATTAAGAGTGTGATATTAAAATAAGTCATGAGCTATTGAATAAGGTTATGTTATAATATAACCTAGTAGGGTAATGTGGAAACACTTTGGAAACTCAACTTTATGAAGTATGGGAATTTATGTTAAAGGGCCTATACTAGGTGAAACCTAAGTTGTTGGTATTTGAGGCCTTAATGTTCAAAACTTGAGTTGATGGGTGTATTAACACCACCCTTTGCATCTTGTACCAACTGCTCAATATAAAATGGTCTATAAACACCACCGCCAACCATGCAAATCATGGGGAGATAAATTTCTTGGTGGTTGAAGTTATCTTCTTGAAAAACTAAACGATTGGTGATATGTTTTATGAATTAATGTCTTGGATCCAATTGGATGGCACTACCGCCAATTTGGGAGGTAAGTAATAGATTTAAATTTAGAAGCCACTACGTGGCAACGAGCTAATTAAATGCATTAATGTGGACTCCATATTTTGGGAATTGGAAGCTTCCTCTGGAAGCCAAACAACATGCAAACTTGGTGGGAGGGGTTTAATTTTTATTAATGTTTTCAACTGGAGAATCTCCTGAAAAAGCTTTGCATGAAGTTACTTGGGAGAGATTTGTGGCATGCAATCAAAGATCCATTTTACCTTTACAAAAACAATATGAAATTGTGTTTATAGCTTAAATTTGGGCAAGATGAAAAGAGATTGGAAGTGTGCATTACCTGGTTTGAATTCTGATTTTTTCCTTGAATGACCTTGAGATTGTGGGTGAGTACATATGAAACTTCAAGCTTGGAATTGTTGTAAAGAAGTGGTGCCTTAGGGTTTTGGTGAAGAAATCTCATAAGCTCTCCATCTCGGGCATAAAATGGTGACCTTTTCTCCCTTTATATATTATTCCATTTTTTATTTTCATAAATGAATCTCTGCAATCAAATTTTCTTTAGAACTAAAATATTGGAATAAAAATTGATCCTAGTTTGGATTCTATTTTAATAATGAAATATTATTCTGTGAATGAATGTGCTTTGAGGAATACAATTTTTATGCTCGCTGGAATGCGTGGTGTTCTACAATTTGGTTGGTATATTAAATGTATTTTTGATGGTTTCATTATTATATTTAATATGAAAATTATTTCACTTAAATCTAGGTTAAACCTAGGAGCTTGAAGTATTAAAAACACTATGACACTTTCGTTTAAAGTTTTGTGCTGCAACATTGTTTAAAATGTGTACTTATCTCCCCCTGGTTATCATTTTTTCTAGATCCATATGGGGTCGATTCATGGTATCTGCATTTTTGTTGTTGATTTTATTCTAAACCCATTGGGGTTTTGAGATATTTGTTGAAATAAAATTAGTTTCCCAGTCAGATAGATTTAATGATTGTTTAAGATTTCATGTTTTCCACTAAGGCTCATTACGATGTAGACCAAGGTATCTTGAAATTCGATCCCTTGAGGTGACATTTGGAAGAACATTGCTTGAGTTATTAAATTTAATTCTAGTTTATTTGTGATGGTTTCCTAGCAAATCACTATTTAGCTACATGTATGGATTCATGGGTGTAATTTGGGAAGAATCCTCCCTGAGCTGTCATGGCCTCTGTCAGTCGATATTAGTTTATTGTGATCAAAGCAAAGGGGAAATCGCTCTAGGTTTGAGCATTGACCTATACACATTTTTGGACATTCTTTTGTGTTACCAATTTTCCAATGTTATTGGTAAATAGGTTATGGACGTTGTTGGGTAGGTACTTGGTAAATTGATTAATAAGGGATTCAACAGGATTAAGGTAATCAACATTACCTTAATATTCCTTTACTGCATGTTCTTTGTTATGGGGGTGTCGATTTTTATTTTGTGATATGGAATATTCTATCAATATGGAAACGTATTGTATCTAAATATTATGATTATAAAATAAAAATATCAAGCCTACCGAAATGCTGACTATACTTTGATTATTCTATTATGGAATCGAGTGGATATTTTTGTTTGTAGTTCGATGGCCTTATATTGGAATTAAATTTTAAAAATATGGATTGTTCTTGTGTTCTTCAAGGATATTAAGGTATTAATACTTACCTTAATTTAGACAAACATGGTAATATTCATTGATGGTAAATATTCCTTCCACCTATGATTGTTATTCATAATACCTCATTGATAAGTCAATATCTATGTTAGAATGATTTTTAGAGAGTTGAATCATATTTCATGTCCTGATATATGACCATAACACTGCAATGATTGAAGGTTATTATGTTAAAGGTCGATCAGATGCCATCTATTTTTAATGAAGGTTACTCCATAAGTACGGATCTTAACTCTGTCCTTAGGAGAAGTATTTGATACTTCAAGGAAATATCGGTATAAGATGAGTTAAGTTATACAATTAGATATTTAAATAAGTCCTAGGTATTATTTCAATAATATTGATACAATTATTAAACTTATGATTACATGTTGAGAGTGAAATGATTTTATTGATATGAATTAATAACTTTTGATAGTTTTTACTTTAAAGCATTAGAAAATAATGTAGTGACAGTTATTCTGGATGAAAATTAAATTATCTTGAGAAATAGCTAATTTGAGTGATATATGTTGTTTTATGATTTTAATTATTGCAGCATTTCATTTATTCAAATATTAAATGGCATAAGATGTTAAGTGGGAAAGAGGACTTTTCATGCTAGTTCATGTAGAACTGAACATGTACATTTTTATGCAATACCATTTTCAGTTGCAAGAATAAAGGGAACTTCGAGCTGAGAAAAGGAAATATGAATGAATTGCATTGATTGTTTGTGTCGAATTATTTGATTAAATTCCATAATCTATTAATTATTTTGATTGTAAGTGAGAAATTTATCATTTTTCTGTTTGATTAATAAAAAGGCTAAATTATCCTAATATGATTTGTAACTCCATTGAGAAGGAAAAACAAATCAGTTGTATGGTTATTTAAAGATGTAACTTTATGGATCAAAATTTATGGGTAAAGTTACTCTATTATTTAATGTAATGTTATGGGACCTATTTTTTTTTAATATGGTATGATGCAAAGTGATTAAATATATTATATTAAATGGGTAATAAATGAATAATTTATATTTAAATATAAATGGATTATGTACAAATGGATTGTTGGTTCATTTCAAAGGTTAGTTCAGCCTAGTGAACATTATTGGGAATGATACTTTACTAGTGGAAATAAAAAAAGTTAGGACTGTGGGATTAAAGCAGTATGCTAATTGAGATTTACATTCAGGATGTAAAAAGAATGTAAGAGTATAACTTTAATCTGCATTTACAACTTACATGAATATAACAGCATGTTAAACTATACCTTAAGTTATATGAATACTTATAGATAATAACGTGTAATAAGGTAAGTGCACTTGAGGAAACAACTATTAATGTTGTACTTAGTGCTGATAGATAGCATAAGATCTATCTGTAGAGCTAGATCTATAGGATTCCATAATTGGTTATATGATACAAACAAGATGTTGTCTTTTAAAAGAAGTGACATAAAATCACATGGATTATGTATCATCCATCATATGTTCAAAGCACGACAGTATAGAATGAGGTATACAGGTACTTGTAGATCACTGGGATAGGGTTCCTATGTATTTAACTATCTTAATAAATTAAATCAATCTATTAAATAGGAATGGGCATTAATGAATGCTTAATTTTTTAACTATGAACATAATAACTTAAGAAAAGAAATAATCTTGATACTATGAATGAGAAGATTGTGCGGTGAATGGAGGGACATGTTTCATGTGACTAGCAGTCACAAAACCAGGATAGCTAGCACGATGTCCTAAAATATGGCCATGGAAATGCAAATGATTGATTGTAGTGTTCAATCACCATTTCTTTTGTGTTATGTCTGGGAAGCTACACTAAGAAGATACACATTCTTTGAACCGTTTCAAAAGGTATAACCAAATTATATACTTGTTATATCATCTCGGAAGGAGCATTGAGGGGATCGAGTAAGATTTGAACCCTTGTGGTCACACATGGTTATCATAGCTTGTCTAGTTGGATTATGAACATTAATTAATGTTGGATTAATCTATTTTAAGAGATTAGTCATTAAAGGCATTGAGATAATTAACTAATGCTGAAATAATTCAGTGAGTGATGTAAAAGATGTTATTCATTTCAGCGTATGAAAAATTAAGAGATTCATAACTCTTTTGTGTTGGAATTTAATCACTATGTGTTAAATTCATTGAAGGCCTTAACTGTAATTAATGAGTTGATAAAAAAATTCCCTAGTTAAGAAACGTAATAAAGTGGTTGCTACAACAAATTTAAAACTGTCATGGTCCCTGTTAACCCAAATCTATTTAAATTTTGCCACATGACGTACAGATCCAACAATATCTTTCTTCCTTTACAAAATCCTTGTTAGGAAATTAGTGTTCATAGTGTGAACATATGGTTTGAATATTAGTATTATTTAATATTTAAATAATATGTGAGTGTGCACAATTAGTTGTCATGCACAACTCATAGAGATAGGAATGTGTGAGAATATCTTGGGATTGGAGTAAGACTAGGGAATAAAGGAGAGATATGGGGATAAAATGATAAGACTTGACTCCATGATTTTAGGAGCAAGAAATTGTATAAAATGCCCTCTCATATTCAATAGAAATTGCTCCATTCTACTTTCATTTTGTCTATATTTTATGTACTTTCCATTTCATGAATTAATTTGATTTATTTTTGTTGAATTTATTTATGCAAATCTAGAGATTTATCATCATCTGGTATCAGAGAAGGTTAGGAAGATTTATGAGAGTGATTGCAGAACAAAACCACAGCCTCAAGGATGCAGATCTAAGAGTTTTAAAGCTTCCGTCACCATTTTCTGGATTATGATCTTCCAAAACAAAAACGACTGGTAATTCGTGTTTTTCTCAAAAACCCAGATTTGGAATTTTCTGAATTTTTTTTGGGTTTTTTTATTTGTATTATGGAAAACTTACATCAAAAAATTATAGAAATCCATTTCATATTTTAAGATAAATTGTGGAAACAATTCTAACGTTTCTAATTATTCTGTTAAAAAATAGTCAATGATTTCCAGCAATTAAACTCTGATAAGCTTTATTATTTTGGTTAAATATAAAGATGATTATTATTGTAAGGGGGAATTTTGAATGTGTTCAACACCCATCATGGAAATCCCTCTAGATAAATTTAATGGATTAAATTTTCACACATGGAAAGTGAAAATACAAATGCAACTGATGAACAAAAATCTATGGGGAATTGTAAATGGAAAAGAAATTGAACCAAGTGAAGCAACAAAATTACTGGAGTGGCAAACCAGGGATGATAAAACAAAATCCATTATTAGGCTTACTTTATCTGACACTGAATTACATTATGTAGACTTAGAAAAAAATTCTAAAGATATATGGGATTTGCTTAGTCAGACATTTGGTGCAAAAGTTGTGAATGCTAAATTTACACTTAAGTTGCAGTTATTCAAGTTGAAAATGAATGAGGGTGCAACTATGTCAAGTCATATTAATGATCTTAGATATCTTCTAAGACAACTTACAGCAGTAAGTGCTCGGGTAGATGATGAAGATGCTAAAGCTATTTTGTTAAATAGCTTACCTCCAAAATACAGTAATGTAGTTTTTACTCTTGGTCGAGTGCCTTCTCATTCACTTGAAGGTATGATTTCAGTATTACTAGCTGAAGAAAAAATAACAAAAGAATATATTGAGAAAGAAACTTCCCTTTATACAAAGAAAAATTATCCTAGTTCTTCAAGAAACAAAAAATAATTAGAATGTTTTTATTGCAAGAAAAAGGGACACAAGTCTTCTTTCTGTACTGTTCGTGCCAAAGATATTTTATCCGGTAAGCTAAAGATGGACGAGGCCTATGCAGCTGATGAAGAAAGCACTGAAGAAGAAGATGAACCTAAACAGAAGGAGGATGAAGATGACTACTTCTATTGAGTAGTGACTCATTGAGGCTGGAGGTAAAGAAGGATGGACGAAAAATAAGCATATCTTGTTAGTCACCAACAAAGAGATTGCTTCATTGTATTGGTGATCATTTATTTTTTGCTTTTTTGTGTGTTTCCTTTTAGCATGTGTGAGAGTAAATAAGAACAGGTGGATAATTCATGTTCATAGTTAGGAACATATTTTCCTATATTTTGTCCTCTTTTGTAAAATTTGAATGGGGAAACATGTACGCTGTTATGGAGTGGTTGGTGGTCCACTAGAAAACCAATTTGAGATTTTGTGAATCTCTTAGAAAATCACATACAGAGTGGTTAATGGTTCCACTAGAAAACTTGTTAGAGTTGATGGTACTCTTTGAAAACAATCGTATTGTAGAACATGATCAGGTACTAGACAGAACACACTCATGTTCACACTAAGGGGGTGAATGTTAGGAAATTAGTGTTCATAGTGTGAACATATGGTTTGAATATTAGTATTATTTAATATTTAAATAATATGTGAGTGTGCACAATTAGTTGTCATGCACAACTCATAGAGATAGGAATGTGTGAGAATATCTTGGGATTCAGAGTAAGACTAGGGAATAAAGGAGAGATATGGGGATAAAATGATAAGACTTGACTCCATGATTTTAGAAGCAAGAAATTGTATAAAATGCCCTCTCATATTCAATAGAAATTGCTCCATTCTACTTTCATTTTGTCTGTATTTTATGTACTTTCCATTTCATGAATTAATTTGATTTATTTTTGTTGAATTTATTTATGCAAATCTAGAGATTTATCATCATCTGGTATCAGAGAAGGTTAGGAAGATTTATGAGAGTGATTGCAGAACAAAACCACAGCATCAAGGATGCAGATCTAAGAGTTTTAAAGCTTCCGTCACCATTTTCTGGATTATGATCTTCCAAAACAAAAACGACTGGTAATTCGTGTTTTTCTCAAAAACCCAGATTTGGAATTTTCTGAATTTTTTTGGGTTTTTTTATTTGTATTATGGAAAACTTACATCAAAAAATTATAGAAATCCATTTCATATTTTAAGATAAATTGTGGAAACAATTCTAACGTTTCTAATTATTCTGTTAAAAAATAGTCAATGATTTCCAGCAATTAAACTCTGACAAGCTTTATTATTTTGGTTGAATATAAAGATGATTATTATTGTAAGGGGGAATTTTGAATGTGTTCAACACCCATCATGGAAATCCCTCTAGATAAATTTAATGGATTAAATTTTCACACATGGAAAGTGAAAATACAAATGCAACTGATGAACAAAAATCTATGGGGAATTGTAAATGGAAAAGAAATTGAACCAAGTGAAGCAACAAAATTACTGGAGTGGCAAACCAGGGATGATAAAACAAAATCCATTGTTAGGCTTACTTTATCTGACACTGAATTACATTATGTAGACTTAGAAAAAAATTCTAAAGATATATGGGATTTGCTTAGTCAGACATTTGGTGCAAAAGTTGTGAATGCTAAATTTACACTTAAGTTGCAGTTATTCAAGTTGAAAATGAATGAGGGTGCAACTATGTCAAGTCATATTAATGATCTTAGATATCTTCTAAGACAACTTACAGCAGTAAGTGCTCGGGTAGATGATGAAGATGCTAAAGCTATTTTGTTAAATAGCTTACCTCCAAAATACAGTAATGTAGTTTTTACTCTTGGTCGAGTGCCTTCTCATTCACTTGAAGGTATGATTTCAGTATTACTAGCTGAAGAAAAAATAACAAAAGAATATATTGAGAAAGAAACTTCCCTTTATACAAAGAAAAATTATCCTAGTTCTTCAAGAAACAAAAAATAATTAGAATGTTTTTATTGCAAGAAAAAGGGACACAAGTCTTCTTTCTGTACTGTTCGTGCCAAAGATATTTTATCCGGTAAGCTAAAGATGGACGAGGCCTATGCAGCTGATGAAGAAAGCACTGAAGAAGAAGATGAACCTAAACAGAAGGAGGATGAAGATGACTACTTCTATTGAGTAGTGACTCATTGAGGCTGGAGGTAAAGAAGGATGGACGAAAAATAAGCATATCTTGTTAGTCACCAACAAAGAGATTGCTTCATTGTATTGGTGATCATTTATTTTTTGCTTTTTTGTGTGTTTCCTTTTAGCATGTGTGAGAGTAAATAAGAACAGGTGGATAATTCATGTTCATAGTTAGGAACATATTTTCCTATATTTTGTCCTCTTTTGTAAAATTTGAATGGGGAAACATGTACGCTGTTATGGAGTGGTTGGTGGTCCACTAGAAAACCAATTTGAGATTTTGTGAATCTCTTAGAAAATCACATACAGAGTGGTTAATGGTTCCACTAGAAACCTTGTTAGAGTTGATGGTACTCTTTGAAAACAATCGTATTGTAGAACATGATCAGGTACTAGACAGAACACACTCATGTTCACACTAAGGGGGTGAATGTTAGGAAATTAGTGTTCATAGTGTGAACATATGGTTTGAATATTAGTATTATTTAATATTTAAATAATATGTGAGTGTGCACAATTAGTTGTCATGCACAACTCATAGAGATAGGAATGTGTGTGAATATCTTGGGATTCAGAGTAAGACTAGGGAATAAAGGAGAGATATGGGGATAAAATGATAAGACTTGACTCCATGATTTTAGGAGCAAGAAATTGTATAAAATGCCCTCTCATATTCAATAGAAATTGCTCCATTCTATTTCATTTTGTCTGTATTTTCTGTACTTTCCATTTCATGAATTAATTTGATTTATTTTTGTTGAATTTATTTATGCAAATCTAGAGATTTAGCATCAATCCTACATCTACAAATGAATCTTCCACAAGTTCTTTGATCCCCGCATCTAAAATTTTGAATGGTGATTCCTCTTGATGACTTCATGCAATGCCTCTCATTGAGGGAGTACCACCTCCTAACCCTTAACACGTTTAACATGCCTAAAACTTATGGGATACCCGACTATATTCTAGGTCGATTCTATGAGCCCAATGTAGGAATTATTATTTCCTTTGGTCCCCCTTTCCTTCGAACATAGTTAGTTTACGAAGGCATCAATCATCCTTCATCTCACCTTGACTGATCAACCACATGCATAACCCTTATCATATGACTTTTCATTCTTAGGTAAACCCCAATTTTTGCAAACATATATCTACCATTGTGCACTAAAAGGCATCATTCTAGGTTGATAAAAACAAGGTCCACATGACATATCCTTTGAAGGCTGGTAAAGAATATTATGAAAAACATGGACTTGGCTATAAAGTTTTTGCCTCTTAAACCATCACCATCAATAACTGAAGCCCAAACACCAGTTTCACCATTAGTAGACTCATCTTTCGATGATGACAACACCATATCTATCCCTCGTAACCTTTTTTATCCAATACCATTTCGTTGGGACAATTAACTTATTAGGTCAAGGGAAAAACAAAATCCATCTCCCTAATGTTGCCACATATGATAGAGGAAGATTCCCTTACCATTGACAATCTCCACTATCATGACAATGACGCCATCCTGACCTATATGGGTGTTGAATATCATTATCTTCATAAAACCCTTCAATTTGACATGTCTGCCATCCTTAATGAATCCACTATTGATGTTAACATTGGCACATTGCAAGAGCCACACATTATCAAAATCAGCCAAGCCTTAGGCTAGCGTGAACTCCAATAATTCACCGCTTTCTTTTCCACATATGGTCCTACAGTGGCATGCTAGGTATAGACCCTAACATCATCATCCACACTTTCGTTACCATACTCCTATGCTAAACTAGTAAAGCAAAAACTTCGGGTAATGAATCCTCGCATCGCACTTCTAATTAAATAATAACTTCAATGTCTTCTTTCAACAAACTTTATACTACCCATTGATTATCCGCAATGGGTTTCTAATATAGTACCCATCATTAAAGCCACTAGAAAACTACACATCTATACAGACTTTTGAGACATGAACGTCACCTTCCCCAAGGCAGTTTTCCTCTTCCCAACATTGACTAGCTCATCAATTTAGCAGGCCACAAAATTCTATCTCTTATGGATTGTTTTTTTTTTTGTTACAGTCAAATTTTAATCGTACCCAAGGATCAACACAAGACCTCTTTTATCACCCTATGGGGAACCTTCTGCTATATAATAATGTCCTTTGTCTTGAAAATTACATGAGCTACTTATCAAGGCACTATGACCTACATCTTCCATAATATTATCCACAAAATTGTGGAAGATTATGTTGATGATCTCTTAGGTAAATCCAAACTCTGAAAAGACCATATATCTATTCTTGACATGATATTTGTGCATATTCTATAGTTGTATCATCGTCTTAATCTCGTTAAGTACATGTTTAGAGTTCTCACAGGAAAAATCCTTGGATTCGTTATTTCTATTAGGGGAATTGAAGTTGACTCCCACTAAATTCAAATCCATCACTAAAATGCATCCACCGTCTAATTTCAAAAAACTTTGCAACCTTCAAGGAAAACTTCAATCTATTTGTCATTCCATGTTGCATTTATCCTATTGTTGTCAAACTTTCCATCATCTTTTATGAAAATTCATCCACTTTAAGTGGGATGATCATTGTCAATAGGTCTTTGACGCCCTTAAACAATACCTTCCTATCACCACCCATGCTCACACCTCCGTGAGAGGGGAGCCTTTCTATCTATATATTGAAAACTAACCACACTTTAAGAGCCATGCTTACACATTGAGATGAACAAGCTAAAGAACGGGTTGTCTATTACATAAGGCACACACTTCATGAGTAAGAAACTCCCTTTTTTGAAATTGAAAGGTTATGGTGTGCCTTGTACTTCTCAAATTATAAACTTCATCATTACCTCCTCAATCACAAAACTTATGTTGTCACGAATTTTACATCCATTCAAATCTGTACATTCCAAACCTTATCACAATGATCACATCACTAGATGGCTCATGCAATCATGACTGAATTTTACCTTGAGTTCATCTCTCAAAAATCCATTAAGGGGTAGGACATTGTTGATCATCTCATCAAAGCTACCCTTCCTACTAGTCAACTTCCTTGTGAACACTTTCCTGAAAAACCAATCAACACTCTCGATCAAGACAATGCCCTTCTCAAAATAACCTTATTTTTTTACGGGTCCAAATCTAGGAAGGGGGAGGCACCAGAATAGAAATAAAACTACCTTGAGACACCCCTATTCCATTTTCTTTCAAACTCAACTTCAAATGCACTAATAACATGGTAAAATACGAAGCCATCATTATGGGGCTCCAAACTGTTGCCTTTCTAGGTGTACAAATCTTTGATATCTATGGTGATTCATAACTTGTCATCAATAAAATCAAAGGAATATACCAATGCAAATTCAAAGTCCCTCAAAAATACAAAACGATCGTCGAATATCTCTTAAAAAATTTCAACCATTACAAAATTAAAACCACTCCTTGCTCATCTAACAAATTAACAGAAACAATGGATTCTCTCACTTCCCTCATTTCACTATCAAATGACGACTCCAAACTGTTTGTCATTATACACAAACTTGATTAACCATATTACACCAGCATCGATCTTTAGACCATCAATCATATATAGAACATATCATATGACACATGGTACAATCAAACATATGATTATCTTTCCTATAACAAACTATCGTTGGATCTATCTAGAAATGGAAAAATATCCTTTTAACAATGAGTGTCTCGCTACGTCATACTATTGGGTATCCTTTACAAAAGGGGATTTGACGGCCTCCTCCTCTAGTTTCTTAAGACCTCAGAGGCTCATCTAGTAGTCCAAGAATCCCGTGATGAAATATGTGGTGAACACTTCAATGGTCTGGTTATTTCCAAACACATCTTGTGCAAGGGCTACTATTGAACCACACTTAATCAATATTTTTTTATTACATTAAGAAATTTGTTAAATTTTAACTACATGCCAACCTCACACATGTTCCTAATCACGCTCTTCGACTAGCTCAGGATATTTTTCCCTTTTCACAATGGGGACTTGAGGACATCATCATTATCAACCCTTTCTTATCATAATGACACAACTCCATTATTACAACAACTAAATATTTTACCAAGTGGGTGGAAAATCCCCTCATTTCTACAAAAGCAAATAAAATCATCGACTTCATCCATCATCACATTATTTTTCACTTTGGTATTCCAAATAAGATCATCACAAACAACGGAAAATTATTCAAAAACTTTGTGGCACTTACAACATCAAGCATAGTTTTTCATCTCCTTACTATCCACAAGAAAATAGTCAAGCAAAATCCTCTAACTAAACACTAAAAAAAATCCTTATGAAAATTGTTGACCAGGTTGGTAGAGATTAGCATCTCCAAATCCCATTTGCATTATGGGCATATCAAACTAGCTTTCACACACATACGGGTGTTATTCCCTTTTCTTTAGTTTATGACACTGAATTCGTCCTTCATCTCAAAGTATAAATACCATCTTTATGTGTTTCCCTTAAGGATCTCCTCCCATATGAGGAGTAATGTCAAGAATGCTTATCACAACTTTAATTGTTAGATGAATGTCATATAAACACATTAACATATATCAATAAAACATCAAATGAGCCTACAACAAACATATTAAGAAATGTGACTTTGGCATTTGTAATCTTGTTCTCAAAGAAAACCAACACGTCACTAACACGGAAAATAGTAAACATGGCAAAAATTTCTCCAAATTGGCTTAGACCATATATTACTACTCATAAGTATGGTTTTGGGGCTTATCACTTAGCTTCCCTCAATGGTAAATTTGAAAAGCAACCTCTTAACGCACTGTACTTGCATTCATTCTACTGTTAACTTATCAACTCATGAGATCTTAGTAAAACTATGATCTTCATATATCAACACACACATCCTATCGAATGATTAGGAATCATGTGGTCTCTTCCATCAATATACCTATCAACATCTTAAATATGGGCACCACAGCTCTACTCATACCATATTCCTCATGGACAAGTTCCCTGCTTCTAGCTAGGGAACCCCACAATCATTACTCAAACCATTCCCCCATCTTATCTTATTGAACAGCATGATAAGGACATAACTATATCTTACACGCTTGTCTTAACCCCTTCTACGTGGTCACATTAGGGTTTCCCTCAGCTCAAAATAAAATATATATGGGATGGATATAATTAAAATATAGAGTGATCCCTCGAAGGACGGTTATAAAAAAGCAAACATGTAAAATAAAACTGTATACCACCCCCTCGAAGGATGGATATTATCAAATAAATTAAATCATTAAAATTTTAGAACACTCCCTCAAACTATGGCTACCCAATCAAACAAATAATAGGGTCTTCCTGCATCGATCATCCCTCATACAAAAAAATAAAAAATCAATCATCTTAGGAAATCTTCTGGTATTGATCAGCTTTATAAATATAAGCTTCCCACATCGATCATCTTGTGTCAAACATAATAAATCTGGGGAAAAACCATGGGAACCATCAGGAAGAACACATTTACTTGTGCTTGCTACACACTAAACCTTTCTAATGTCAGAAAAGGACAAGATCTGACTATCTCTTGTTTATCCATGATCCTAGTATGACTAACCATTATGGGTTATACGTTAACATCTATTATAAGGTCATATATGTAGTATCATATGTTTAAATTATTTTACCACCATACATTATATGTGTCCAAAACTATGAAAATAAAAACATTCCACAAATTAATTCTTATCCATCGTATAAGTGCATGAATCATACAACAATATTACCATTTGTCATGAAAAAGTAATCAAAATCAGCTCGTGATCACATGCATCTATAATCTAAATCATAAATTTTAAATAGTTCCATAACTCATTCACACCATAACATAAATCATTAATTTTAACATCATCAATCACATCTACATCCATCACATTGTAAATTAAAAGCACAGAACAAAACTCAACAACAAAATCATATATATATATATATATATATATATATATATATATATATATATATATATATATATATATATATATATATCAAAATGTCTATACATCATCAAGGGTATGAAAAAACCTCAATAATATGCATCATCAGGAAGGGATTCAAATGAGCCTCATTTATCAAAATCATATATAAAAAATATTGAGTAAATTGAATGTTTGTCAAACAAACACTCCCTCCTGCATTACTCCCTTGAGCTCCATCTACCCTTATATCTAGTCCTCCCTTTGTACCTCGCAGTGGCTAACCCACGCTCATAACACTACCTAATGGAGCCACATGTCACCATGATAAAAACATTGTATGAGTCTCATTAGGAAGCCTCTGTCACACTATCTCCTCATAATACTACAACTCATCACACATAGTCTGGTAGTTAGCCATGCCCACACTACCATGAGGTCCCATCTAACTGCTAGTTTGATCCTGAGCAACATGTAGCTCATCTCCTAAAATTGATAGACCCGTAATAGGGGAGTCCTTTTGGAAGTTCTCTATGCTTTTGATATCTATATCTTTCAACTCTAGTATGTGTGAGATCCCCTGCACAACAATGAGTTGTTGGCTCAACCCATCTATCTCACTAGTCAAAGTATCCTGCTCAGCCAACAATGCGACCTTCTTGACCTCTAAAAACTCTATAATGGCCTCTAATACTACCACTTTATCCTCCTCATCTCCACTACCAGCCTCTCTACCCTCATCACCACCACCAACCTCTTGAGGTGTAGCCTCTACACGAGCCCACACCCATCTATCAAAACCACTAAGATGTCCCTTCCACCACGCAGTGTAAGCATTTGTCACCCCAAAATCATCATCCCCATTACCCCCTCCTCATCTACCATTTCCACTTCATCACAAACATCGGATAGTGCCACATCAGTATCTGTATCATCATATCATAGGCCACTGTTGCCTCCGGCACATCATACATCAATCCAAACTGTAGTCAAACATGACCAAATCTAATCAGCTCCCACTGATCCTCCCTTTTTTCCCACATTCATCTATCATAATTTTGTTCTCTTAACTCACCCTTCACTTAAATTCATATTGGGAAACCTATATATGGCCTCCAAATAACATCCCCATCCTGTAAACTAGCAATAAGCTTCCTATAGTGATCCTCACCTCGACAGGCCCTGTCACCACAAAACTTTGATCATCATCTCATAAATCTACATAGATACAATAAATACACCCATCTCATCCATGGTACTCCTCTTGGTCAAGCTACAGTAATGTGCTCATATGCCCAACACTCCAACGAAAATGATACATCAACCCCAAACCTTCATCTAGTTCTCTAGGACCATAACTCCCTGTACACTTGTGCCAAAAATGATGGGGCCCAAGAAAAACATTAAACCAACATATCCACCACTACCCCTCTCAACATCCATGAGAACTACCCTCCAGTTGAATCTAGTAAGGTGTAACAACTAATCCCCATCATCATCATAGTAACCAATGCTCATGCCCTCCTCATCATCACTATATAGGACCCCATATGGAAAATCCCCTAAAGTATACACTACATCTACTCCATCATCACCATACAAATTATGCATTCATCACCCCTTTATCATCCTAGTCAATCACTTAAATCTTTTCACCTTGTATCAGAAAGTGTAATATCTGGTGCACATCCTCCAAAGTGACTATCATCTCTCTAGTAGGAAGCCAAAATGTGCATTTCACATGGTCCTATATCTCAAACAATGCCAACAGTAAATCCATGTCCCTATGGATACACTTGTAGTGATGCATCCCACCCAATCCAACCACCTCCAAGTGAGCCCAATCATCAAGTGATAATAAATCTCATACATCATCAAATATCTTCAGGACTCTATCCCATGTGGTCAATCTCTCCTGAGCCTACATCCAACCATAAAACAACAAAAATCAATCTATATCCACTAACAATTGATCAAAAATCACAATTTCTTTAGAATCGCTAGCAACTCTAGTCAAATTGATGGTGACCCTATTAAAATCATTGATGACCCATAAATCTCCAGCGATTTCATATGAAATCGCTAGCGGTTTCTTCGGTGATTCCAATTTTCAGAAAAATAAAACAAAAAAAAAAAAACTTAAGTACATCACCTACCTCAGCACATGTCAGCCTCTGTGGCCTCTTCACACCCTCCAAGTTTCCTCCATCTCAATCAAATAAGAAAAAAATTAGTAAATTAGGTTTTTTGGTCTCTCAAGATTCTCAAGTCACAATGACCAAATGAGCCTCTAAATCAATTATTTATATCAAAAAAATTCCACCCACCCGATTGTCAGTGATTGGGCTAATCGTTAGTTATTTATGTCAAATTGCTAGTGATTCCCCCTTTTAATCTGAAACATCGTTAAATGGCCTTTGGTCCTCATCAAACCACCATTTTCATCATTCTTTGCCGAAATTACACATTTTTCAAGTATGTTCTCTAATTTTGGGCCCCAAGAACCCTTGAAAATCAAATATCCAATCTATCTATATCAAGCTTGCCTTTACCAAATCCATTTCAGATTTCGTAGCCATTATGAGAAAAAATTTCCATTTTCTGCCATTGAGTCATATGTCTATAGGTCGACGAACCCATTAGCTCCCCTATCACTTGACTTCACTGGCTACGTAAGCCCACCTTTGTGGAGAATATCATTTAGTTCAATCCTTCATTTCCTGATACATGTCATGGATACCATATGCCTTCAGGATCTTTTCCCACAGTTGTTTCCTAATGATTCATGCATATAGGTTACAAACCCATTGGTTCCCCTATCACTTGACTCTCTGGTTGGCGCAAGCCCACCTTTGTGGCAATTTGTTTTCATGCCTAGTCTTTGGGAATCTTAAATTGAAACACACAATCATACAAACCTATCACATCCAACAACCTTTTCAAACTCGTGATCATTGCAATCCATCGAAATGACCCCCGGTTTGGGGGGGGCACCTATCCAACACAAATCTAACCATTTCACTAGTTTTTGTCTAGCGGCTTATCCATCACAAACCACTTGAAAAACACAGGGAAAATGTAGACACTTGTTTCTTGGCTACACCCCTCACACCCTCATTCAAAAATCCCTAAACCTATCTCATTAAACCCCTAAACCATCATTCCACCCCCCATAAAATCATATTTTACCCCACTGTAAGACCTATTTACCTATCCTAAACCTCCCTAACCAACCTTAACCTATCTAAATCCTATTTTTATCCTTACCACCCAACCTCTTAACCTCCCAAAAACCTCCCCAACCATTTACAATTAAGAAAACTTGAGAAACCTCATTTGGAAGTGGTTAAAACCACTTCTAAGTGGGTTTCCCCACATTTCTCGAAGATCAGCGATGATCCTAACAGAATCACCAATGCAATTATAAATAGATCATAAAACCTCTCTAAAAAGGATCCTCATCCATCCTTAGCAAATATTTGTTGCATTCAAAACCAATAAGACACCACTACGAGCATCTAGAACACTTTCATCACATCAATTCAGCCTCTAGAATCATCCAAAAATCCTTGTAAGGTTTCCTTAGCTTTGTGCACTTGTTTACACATTCAAAATTAAGTATCCTCCATCGAAATTACCATTATCAAGTCCTTTAAACATCATCTATTATCAAAATCAACCTTTTTCTTAACCATTTGTTCAATCATCTATGCATTCTTTAAAAAATTCATCTTTTTATCAGTAATAGCCAGTGATTCAGTCTATGAATCACCAATGATTGCTATCATTTTACTACACATTTTCATATTTTCATTCATGCTTTCAACCATTTTATCATTTGTTGTCTAATCAGTCCATTTTCAAGATGTTTCTCCTTGTAGATGACAGTGTCAGGTGAATCACATCCCATTACTAGCATCTACAATCTTTTGATCATCCAACAACCCTTCATCGAGGAATAGTTTGACATCACACATGGAAATCAGCCTTTGTGCCATCTGTCTTAAAACCTAAAATTGAAGACATAGAAGACTAACTCAAAATCATACAAGAATAATGGGACGCTACTGAATAGTTCTGGTGTGATTGCTTCCTCGACTTCGAGATCATAGTAGCCTATTGCTTGGGCTACCTACCACATGATACAAGATCTCTCTATTCCCTTAGAATTCTAATCATTCCTTATATTTTCAATTATCATTTTATCATCATTATCTCTTAATTACAAAATAACGAGTTGACACCCTTTGATGAATCCCATTGGTTCATGGGATCATCCTTTGTCAAGAAACTAGTGAAATCTATAACTAATATCTATCTTGTCCAATTGTCTTTACATGCAGGTTCTCCCATTTGCAAGAAGGAGCCTTGTGTTCATTGTACATCCATTCATTTCGACATTGTATTTTCAGTGCATGTATCATTAAACCTTGTTTCCCTCTGAGTTTTTGTGTTTCTCACTATAATAGATAAACTGTAAATCACCACAAACATGAGAAGTAGAAAAGAATCATAATATTTTTGAACTAATAGTTTTAGGTTATCCAGATAATGATTAGGCAGGGAGTCTAAAATATTTCAAGTCAACTATAAATATATCTATCATCTTGGGGTAGGTCATGTGACTTGGTCTTGTAAAATGAAAAACATCATTTCTTTGTCTACTATAGAGGTACAATATAATGGAATTTTTATTCTGGGATCTGATACAATATACGTATAATACATGTTTTTTGAATTTAGGTTTCTACAGTCTCAACCCACTATGTTTCTTGTAATAATTAGAGTTACATCCAAATTTATTGCAATCAAGAGGTGTTGTCCACTCAAAATTTCCCACTCTGATAAGAGTAAAATTTCAAAATTTTGAGTTTAAGTGTTTTTCTCTGAAGTGCCTAAGTCGTGAAATTGAAAAAATCTATGTTGTGGGTCATTTTGTGTGATTTTCGGGCCTGTCGGAACTTTTTTGTCCCAACTGTCCCAAGTACAAAAGTGCACTCTGTTCCCCGATCGGCCGAAATCCCAGAAGCTGTCCCATTTTCGGGCCCGTCGGAAAATTTTGTCCCAAGTGTCCCAAAACTTTTTGTGCGAGTTGTTCCAATTTCGGTCGAAACACCCAAACCGCGTACTACGCACTTTCATGTCTCAAATGTCCCAAAGTTAAAAAGTGCGAGCTTTCCAATTTTCGGTCGAAACTCCCGTATCACGTACTTCAGAGCTCCTTGTCCGAAATCGAAAAATGCAAGCCGTTTCAATTTCACCCGAACCGGCCAAACCACGTACTCCGAAACTTTTTGTCCCAAATGTCCCAAGTCCAAACGGGCCCACTGTTCCTTTTTCGGCCGAATCACCCGAACCGCGTACTCCGCGCATTTTCGTCCCGATCGTTCTAAAAAGCATTCGTGCATCCTCTCCCCGTTTCATCCGAATCGGCCGAGCCGCGTGTTTCGCGCATTCGCATCTCACATGTCCCAAGCGTACCAAGTGTCATTCACACTTAGTTTTTCCCGCTCACTCCGAGTATGATGCTATTCAAATTGGTGGTTGTGTATTCAATGCACATTAAATTCATTCCTCTCTCCAAACAGCTATATAACGAGCATTTCCCCTTTGCATTTTTCGCATTGCTTCCATTCTATCTTTGCTCGAACCCTTGCAATTTGAAAACCTGCGCAAATATCCCCTCCCTTTGTAAATTCCTTCCCAAGTCTAGGTTGCAGCTCCGAGACTATCAATATGAAGATCAAGTTTCAGGGACAGGAGCAAATTTCTCTGCTTGAGTCTGCTGTTAGCAATATTGGGGACAGCGAAGCTCGTCATCTCGACTTCGGCGATTTTTGGGCAAGAATGGCAGATGCAAACCCTACACCAATAGCACAAAAAATTCATGATAGCGGTTTGGCTTTTGCCGGTGGTTTCCCAATCTCAGTACAGTGTGCTGATACTGTGCTTTCATGCGGAGCTCACTTCGACCCCGCTTCGAGCGAATTGACAAATGTACATGGGGAACTCATTGGCAAGCTGGACGCTGCCGCCATTGGCGCTGCTCTGAAGATTCCGGAGTTGGACAATGCTATAGTCGTCTCCCGGGATCAAGCACAGACCCTATTCGATCAAGACAGTGACAAATATAAGGCGCAAGTGGCGAAGTCTTGGTTGAAGAACCTTAAGAAAGGTGCTTCTCGCCTAACCAAAACCCCCTTCCGAGCAGATTTCAATGAGGAATTGTCAAACTTCATAATCCTGCTGGCTCGGGTTATGGGTTTGCCTTCCACCAATGAGTTTCATTTTTGGATGTGCCCGCTCATCAGCATGGTGTGCGAGGGAACACAAAACATCAACTGGGCAGAGATCATCAGTATGAATTTGGCGGAGCAGCTATCCAACGTTCAGCAAACAAAGAAGTTCTATATGACTTCATACCTGATGTATACCCTAGTAGCATCAAGGTAGTGGTTTGGTTTCTCCTATATAGATGCACACAAAGATGATCCAGTGTATGCCTATTTCCCGCAGTTCACCCTGGAGACCAGCAATCAGAATTTCAGAAGGGTCAATGATGCTTTCACCATGTACGTGGTCAGATTGCTCGAAGGTGATACTGCTAGAAGGTTTTCAGATGAAGCCATGAACCTGATATCACAGTATGGAGCCTATTTCATCCAATTCAGGAAATTTTCCTATATCAGGCTTGCTGGCTATGAAAGCACTCCTCTACGGCTTCCCATGTTCTGCAATGATAAAATGGCCTTGATAGAAGTATGCAGGCAACTAGACAAGTTGCACAGAACTTGCAGAGACAAGAAGATTTCTGGCTTGCACTTTCCCATCTCTCTGGGAAACTACACATGCAAAACAGCTCTGGATGCTCAGAACATAGAAAGAGCCCTGGTCCCTATCACTGTTCATTTCTTCAAGCCAAGAACCTGCTTTGACTTGAAGAAGTTTATTGAACAGAACATCAAGATAATCTACCATCATAGGGCAGATACAGAAGACTACTGGGCTGACTGTGCAGATGATTTTGAAGCCAGGAGAAGGCATTGTGGCAGGTTCTCCCTGCAATTGATTCAAGAACTCGGTCTGTACCAAGTTCCTGAAGGTCTCCAGGATGACAATTCTGACCTATACTCGTATGAGTATGAAAATGTGATTAAGCACACCCCTCTGGAGGACCTGGATTGGAACAGGAAAGAGAGAGATGATCTGGCTGAGATTCTTGCTCCAGTCCTAGTCAGGACTAAGGTCTGGTTCAGTAAGAAGATCCGAGAATTCAAGAGGCACTCAGGAGAATCCAGCTCCAAGGATGATTCGACACCAATAAGAGAGGCATCAGTTCCAAGGTCTGAAACACCAATGCAAACCCCTCCTGCCTCATCAACACAAGGACCTGCTGAATCTACTCCCTCTTCATCTACCCAGGTATATAAGAAGAAACTCAAAGAGGTAAAGAAGGAGCCTGCAGAGAATGACCCTCCAAGAAAACAGGCAGAGTTGCCTATAGGGCCAGAGAACATCATTGTTCTCAGTGAAAGTGAAGAAAGTGAGATGCCAACTCCTGCAAATGTTCCTGAAGATCCAGCAGATAAGGACAAGGAGGTCCAGAGCACTGAACTTCCAGGTGCTACTGATTCTTCTACCGCTATTGCCTCCAGTGCTCTACTCACATCTCAGCTTGAGTCAACAGCTGCGCAGACCCTGAGTGTCATGAGCTCCCTGTCTCTTGGTCCCCTTGCTTCTCCTGCAGATTCTTCTTCCTCTTTTGCTTGGGTGCAACCTTTGGTTGACAAAAGGAAGAGAAAATCCTCCTCTCAAAGCTTGGGACCAAATTTCGATGCTGTTGCAGCCTTGTTGGGCACCACTCCTTCTCGTGCCAAGAAAGCCAGAACCACTTCCAGAATAGTGTCTGATGCCCAAGGTCAGCAATTCTTGGAGATTGCTAAGCCCACAGTAGACAAATCAGAATCAGACTTGCTGGCATCTGACTTGGAGCTTTCAAGAATCCCTATGGGAGAGTCTACTCCTGAAGGTGAAATTCACAACCTCCAGGAAACAGTCACAAGAGTCATTGGAAGGGTAGAGAAAGGGCAGCAAACTATTGAACAGTTGGAAGAACAAGCCCAGATTCTCACAGGTTTCATCAAGTCTCTTTTATCTAAGGATAAAGTCTTGGACCCTACCCCATTGACTACTCTTCCACCTCCTGTAATTCTAAGCCAAGATGAAGTGCAAAGTATCAAAGATATGCACAAGTATTCTGTCTATGGCAGAGCTATTGAAGCCATGGTGGATGACATGCTTGTTGCTGGATTAAACTTCATCGATGAAGCTTTCAAACTCCACGAAAAGGTGAGTAATGTGCAACTGAAGCTCTCCTCCACTATCAATACCATGGATAAAGAACTAAAAATCTGGAGCAGTTGTATAGTAGACCTTCGCCTTATGGGACAGACAGATGAGAACATCTTACTGGCGAATAAGATTTTCGATGATGCTAAGGACAATCTATCAAAATCCTGGGTCTACAGCGTGGAGTGGAAGATCAGAGTTTTGGAGGAAGCTTTGGGAGAAATGAAGAACAGCTGGCAGAAGGGAGAAGCTTTCAAGACACTGGCTGTTGCTGCTTTCAAGGATATACATTGTCATCTTCAGGATGAAAACTCTGGTGTTTCCCTGTCCTTGCAAGAAATCAAAGCTCAGTTCAGAGCTTTTGTCAAAGATAATCTATTCAAGGAAAGCTCCATCTCTAAGGAAAAGATGAAGGAAATTTGTTCTCTTCAATCTGCCATTGAAGAAGCAAATAAAGATTATCATACTCACGTCGAGTTTGATAAAGAGATGGAGAAGTGTCTGGGATTTTGGACTCAGTCTGCAGCCAACACGTCAGTTCCACGTGGCAGAGACATAGCTGAGGCATTGAAGAAGTTCAGGCAGCGGATTCTGAAGACAGTGGGTCCCTCCCAGTAGCTGGCCACCTGTCTCATTCTCCTTTCTTTTCTCTTCTTCCCATTCTTTTCGTATTCCTTGTAATTAGTTAAGGTATTGCAATTGGCGATCCTTAACTATTCTTTAATTAAAAGAAACGGTTACGAAGAGTAACTGACTTGTAAGCTATATAATGGCCTTTCCACGCCATTTTGCAGGGGGAGGAAGAACTTGGATATTTGCTGAAAGTGTAAATAGATCTTAAAGAAATCAATACAAAAGGGCTTTTCATTCTTTGTCTATCTAATTCTTGTTATCTCTGTGTTTTCCTTTAATATTGTGGAGATCATTTTGTTCCTAACTCGTTAGTCTCTCTGATTGCATACTGTTCAGTTTTGCAAATACAGTGATCTTGTACAACCAAGAAGGAACTTTGTGTCCTTGATTAATAAATCTGAAGAAGGTTATTTATGGAACTTTGTGTCTTTAAATTTAATCTCATTCAGCCAACGCAAATGATCTTGTCTTAAATTCTTTGAAGCTTCGCATACACGAGGAATTATTCTGCTATCTATAATTCTGAATGTTGCTATTCTGCTCATCTTCTTATTCCCTTTCCTCAGTCCTTGTGTAATTGATGATCCTTGTGGAAAACACTTTCGTAAAATCCAAGTTTGACCATAAAACAATGTTCTGTACATTTGTAAATAAGTTCGTTTCTGAATAAGGGAACCTCTCCCATTAAAGAGGAGGGACTTCTTGTCCCCTGACTGTTGCTCTTCTAAAAAGTCCTATCTGACGACCAACAGTTTTTGGCGACTCCGCTGGGGAAAATCGCATTCCAGTACTGCAATTTTTCGATCATCCTTTGATCTGGCGACTCCGCGTTTCACTCGAGGGAGAAGGACCCTTGGTATCGAAGATTCTCAGTTTCAGCTTTTGGAGCAACAGGGTTTTCCTTTCCCTTCAAATAGAAGAACTCGTTCGACGAGCACTCCACCTGTTCAAGATAGAAGTCCTACGGGTGGTATTCCTTCAGAACCTGCTAGTCCCAATCTACGAGCTTTGATCCTAGCTGGTGTTACAGTTCCCCTCCAAGCCGTATTTCCAAGAATGGCGGCACAATTGCCATGGGGTCAACGTGTCGGGCCCCTGGCCCTTGCTCAGCCTTTGCATGAGTTACCTAGAGGTAACCGAAAGAACTTCCCCAAATTTAAAGGAGATGGCAAAGTACACCCTGATGAACACATTGCAGCCTTCATAGTTGCATGTGGAGTCTTGGGAGTTGAACATGAAGACGTCTCAGTAAGGCTGTTCGTTGAGACGTTACAAGATAATGCTGCTGACTGGTTCTATCACCTTCCGGCTGGTGCCATCACCGACTGGAATACAATGAGAACTCAGTTCGAAAGCCGTTTCAAGCCGGCAGAAGATGTGCATGCCCTGCTTGCCCAAATTTCTCAGATAAAGAAAGATCCATCAGAACCCATGAGGGAATTTGTGGCTCGATTCAACAGACTGATCAACAAAATTCCTGTAAATACTCGACCGGTTGATCAAATTCAAAAATGTTTCTTTCTAAATGCTCAAATGCCCAAAGTCAGTTATGCTCTAAGAAGGGCTAATCTCGGAACGTTAATTCTGGATCAAGAACTGGCTGTTAGTGTCGAGGATGACTTGATCATGTCAGGGAAGTTGAGAAGAGATCCTCCCAAATCTAAATCTGCTGCTTCTTCCTCCTCCACCTCTGGACCCAATACTGATCCATTAGTCCAGAAACTTGCAAATGATCTAGTAGCTATAAAGAAACAATTGGCTCAGCATGCCCCGTATGCAGATGTTCCAAGAAGAAATTTTCAGCCCAGAAATCGTTTGCCTGCTCCTCACACAAGACTAGCACTTGAAGGACCTCCTGTCAAGTTCCTGTGAATGCAACCTGTGAAGTTGAAGAGCCAGATGATGATGTGGACAATGAAGCTTGTGAGGAGTTCCTGGAGGAATTTGATGATGAAGCGGAAGAACTTGAAGGATCTCGGGTTAATTTCTTTACCACCGAAGGCACTGATGATGGAGATGACTATGATGAAGTGGTAGCAGATATGAACAGTGAATCATTTGCTGTCATGACTCGAGAACAGACAAGGCAGAAGGAGAAAGTAACACAGCCCATGAAGAAATCTAAGGAGCAGCCGGCAACTATTCCTGTAATTGCCAAAAGAGGATCTCCTATCCCTACCTCATCTGCACCAAAGGTAAGTCCTGTCAATCCTACTAGCAAAGTTCCTTCTTTTTCTCCTAAAGTTGATAAGCCTAGAATTCCAAATGATGATGGTCCATCCACCTCTGGATCCTTTGATATTGTTGATCACCTAAAAAGGACCAAGGTCCAAATCTCAGAAGCTGAGTACTACCAAACTCATCCCAAGGCTTTTGCCAAGATGATCCAATTTGTTAATTCCCATTCCAAGACCACCTCTAAAGGCCTTTTGCCCACTCCTCCTTCTGCACCACAGCCTAGTCTGGTAGCTGCTGTCACCTCGCCTGGTGACAAAATCAAGCCTTTTTATGTAACACTTCTTATAGCTGGCCATAGGCTCAGTAACTGTGTCATAGATTCCGGAGCCTCAGATAACGTGATGCCTGCTAAAGTAGCTCATGCTTTAGGCTTGACCCTCACTCGTACTTATGGATCTTGCTACTCCATGGAAAGTAAGGAAGTGCCTTTGGTTGGAAGGATTAAAGATGCACAAGTGGCTTTTGCTGCTTTACCTGAAAAGAAAGTCTTGGCTACCATCCTAGTAGCAGACATTCCTCCTTCTTATGGAATGTTGCTAAGTAGGAACTTCTGTAAAGATGTGGGTGGAGAGATTCAAATGGATTGGTCACATGCACTCATACCTGTCAATGGACACATGAAGAAGCTGCTGCCTGAGAAACAATCTGAGTATATTGTGCAGAAAACGGATGATCCTAAGGCACAAATACTCTATGAGGATATGGGCCATGGTAATTACATGATTCTGTCCCCTGATGAAATCCAACCCTCCAAAGTATCACCCAAAGATCCCAATGGTGTTTGGATTTTAGAATTTGATGGAAGTTGTTCCTCGGCTGGTTCTGGAGCTGGTGTCCTGCTAGTGTCACCTGAAGGCTGCCTACACCCTTTTTCATTTAAGTTGCAGTTTGAAAACACTAACAATACAGCAGAGTATGAGGCTCTCATTCTTGGACTGCAAGTGGCCAAAGAACGAGGTGTAAAAAATCTTCTGGCTCGTGGTGATGCAGAGCTGATTGTGAAACAAGTCAGAAGCATTTTTCAGGTAAAAAATGGGAGGCTGAAGCATTACCGGAATCAGGTTTGGGATTCAATTGAATTCCTTGATGCTTTCTCCATTGAAGCAATACCTAGAGAAAAGAACAGCAGGGCTGATTCACTGGCTGTCTCAGGATCACTACTGATTCCCCATCCTGAATTCTCTCAGGATAAGTTCACTATTGAAATGGTCCACCGGCCTAGTGTACCTGACAATACCAATAACTGGCAAGTTTTCAACGATGACCAGCATTTGCTTTCCTTCCTGGAACTCAAGGGCAATTTCGAACAACTGTATTTTGAGGGAAGTGACAACCTGCCTCGTGAGAGTGTGTCCTCTGACCATCCTGTCACCCAAGGAGAAGAAACAGATCAGGAAGGGTGCATTAAACTCAAAGGAAACAAGATTCCCAAAGGTTTGGTGAGTTTGGAGGAGTTGTTTGATAAACATGACAGATATGTGAAATCTAAAGCTTCTACTGGACCTCAGCAATCAGCTGAGTATGATAAGATTGATATAGGGAGTTCTACTGACCCCAAGCTAGTAAATATTGGAAAATGTTGCACAACCGACGAGAGGAGAAAAGCAATTGATCTTCTAAGGAGGTATAAGGATGTTCTTGCTTATTCTTATGAAGATCTAAAAGCCTTCAAGCCAAAAGATATGCAGCATTCTATTCCCCTCAAACCAGGAATTAAGCCTTTCAAGCAGAAGCAGAGGCAGTACAATCCAAAAATAGCTGACACCATCTTTCAGGAGATCCAGAAGTTGTTGAAGGCTAAAATTATTTTTCCCATTCACCATTCGACATGGATCGCAAATATAGTGCCTGTTAGGAAGAAAAATGGTGAGATCCGCATCTGTGTTGATTTCAGGAACCTGAATCAGGCTTCTCTGAAAGATAACTACCCTTTGCCTATGATGGATCAAATATTGCAAGCAGTAACAGGATCTGAAATGTTATCTATGCTTGATGGATTCTCGGGATACAATCAGGTAGAGGTTGATACTGCAGATCAACACAAGACAGCCTTCACCACTCCTTGGGGTACCTTTGCCTACAAGAGAATGCCTTTTGGGCTGATTAATGCTGGTGCCACTTTCCAGAGAGCTATGGATCTGGCTTTTGGAAGCTTGAAAGGGAAATGTATTGTCATATACCTTGATGACCTGACAGTGTTTTCAAAGACAAGAGCAGATCACTTCGACCACCTGGAAACGGTTCTGCTGAGATGCCGAGAGCATGGGATTTCTTTAAATCCTAAAAAATCTGTCTTCTGTGTTACAGAAGGAAAACTATTAGGGCACATCGTCTCCAAGGATGGTATTAAGATTGATCCTGAACGAGTTCAAGCCATCCAGCAGATTCCTCTCCCAACCAGTAAAAAAGGCGTGCATTCCTTCTTCGGTAAGATCAATTTTTTAAGAAGATTCATCCCTGATTTTGCTGAATTAACTTTGAATATTTCTCAGATGATGAAAGGGAAGCAAACATTTGGTTGGTCTTCTGAAGGAAAGGAATCCTTTGAGGGTATCAAGAAAGCTATTGCTAAAACTCCAGTTTTGGCCTGTCCTGATTTCAGCAAAGATTTCATCATCTATTGCTATGCTACAGATAATACCCTGGCTGCTGTCTTAACCCAAGAAGACTCTGATAAACATGAGCTACCAATTGCCTTCATGAGCTATATCCTGAAGAATCATGAGCTAAAATACACCATGATGGAGAAGCATGCTTTTGCAGTAGTCAAGGCTGTCAAGCAGTTCCGTTTCTATATCCTCAACTCTCACTCTATGGTGCTGGTTCCAGATACAACTGTTAAGTCAATTCTTACACAGCAAGAATTTGGGTCCAAGAGAGGAAACTGGGTGGCTAAAGTCCAGGAGTATGACATTGATATCAAACCGACCAAGCTGGTTCGTGGAAAAGGTCTTTGTGAGCTCATTGCTGAAGGAGCCAAACATGAGTTGCTGGAGGAGAAAGCTGACATTCCTACTGTTCTATTCCTTAGTTCAGTCGATGAATGGTATTCTGACATCGCCCATTTTCTCACCTATGGGGAATGCCCCTCTCATTTAACTACCAAGGAAAAGAGGACTGTTAAATTGAGATCAGCGCAATATGTACTGTGGGAAAATGCCTTGTTCAAGCGTGGTTTAGATGGGAGATTTCTGAAGTGTGTGGACAAGGAACAACAGAGAAAGTTGCTCTCAGCTTTTCATGATCAGGCATGTGGAGGGCACTATTCATCAACAGTCACAGCTCACAAGATACTCCGGGGAGGATATTACTGGCCTTCCTTGTTCAGAGATGCATCCAAGTGGGTGGATAAATGCGAGGCTTGTCAGACCTTTGTGGGAAGACCTAAATTGGCCTCTTTGCCTCTCAAGCCAGTTGTGATTGAGGAACCATTTCAACAGTGGGGTCTGGACTTCATTGGTGCACTCAACCCTGTTTCTAGTGCTGGTCACACTCATGTGCTAACTGCCACTGACTACTTCACCAAATGGGTGGAAGCTATTCCAGTCAAGAGCACTACTTCTGAAGTGGTATGCAACTTCATCAAAGAGAACATCTTGGTAAGGTATGGTGTACCTAACAAGATTGTAACAGATAATGCTTCGAACTTCTCCTCAACTGAGATAATGGATTTCTGCTACGGGTATGGCATCTCTCTGGCTCATTCTTCAGATTATTATCCCCAGGGAAATGGACAAGCAGAATCCACCAACAAAAATCTGGTGACTATCATAAGGAAGTTGGTCAATGAGTCTCAGCGAAACTGGCATAAGAAGCTTTATGATGCTCTTTGGGCAGACAGGGTCACACCTAAAAGAGCCATTGGAATGTCTCCTTTTCAAGTGGTGTATGGAGTAGAAGCTCAATTGCCAGTGACAGTGGAACTGCCAGCCTTGCACCTGATGAAGGCCATTGAGGATACTAGTTTCAGTGATGCTCTGGATAAAAGAATCATGTACCTGCACAAACTGAACGAGGACAGATTGGAGGTTGCTGATAGGATATCTGCTCACCAGCAGAAGGTAAAGGTTCTGTTTGACAAGAAAGCTAGGTTCAGAGAGTTCCAAGTTGGAGATACCGTGCTGTTATGGGACAAAAGACATGAACCTCGTGGCAGCCATGGAAAATTTGATTCCCTGTGGCTCGGACCTTTCAAGATAAGACACTTTGCTGGTAAGAACTCTTTCTATCTTGATTACATGGATGGTTCTCCCCTCCCACTTCCTTATAGTGGGCAGTATTTGAAGTTGTTCAAGTCATAGGTGACTAGGGAGTCCCTTTGTATATTCTGTACAGTGTTTTTGCTTTTCTGCTTTTGGTGTGTTTTCCTTCTGTTGTTGTGTGTGTTGCCCTCTGTATTGGTTTGTTTTTGACTCCTTTGCCCAATGGATAAGGCACTGGTCTGCTTCACCGAGTTTGTCTAAGTTCTTGCCTTGTCTCATTCCGAGAATTTATGCCAAGTCATCCCCAGAAGGAGCCAGCTGTTGTCCACTCAAAATTCCCCGCTCTGATAAGAGTAAAATTTCAAAATTTTGAGTTTAAGTGTTTTTCTCTGAAGTGCCTAAGTCGTGAAATTGAAAAAATCTGTGTTTTGGGTCATTTTGTGTGATTTTCGGGCCTGTCGGAACTTTTTGTCCCAACTGTCCCAAGTACGAAAGTGCACTCTGTTCCCCGATCGGCCGAAATCCCCGAAGCTGTCCCATTTTCGGGCCCGTCGGAAAATTTTGTCCCAAGTGTCCCAAAACTTTTTGTGCGAGTTGTTCCAATTTCGGCCGAAACACCCGAACCGCGTACTACGCACTTTCATGTCTCAAATGTCCCAAAGTTAAAAAGTGCGAGCTTTCCAATTTTCGGCCGAAACTCCCGTGTCGCGTACTTCAGAGCTCCTTGTCCCAAATCGAAAAATGCAAGCTGTTTCAATTTCACCCGAACCGGCCAAACCGCGTACTCCGGAACTTTTTGTCCCGAATGTCCCAAGTCCAAATGGGCCCACTGTTCCGTTTTCGGCCGAATCACCCGAACCGCGTACTCCGCGCATTTTCGTCCCAATCGTTCCAAAAAGCATTTGTGCATCCTCTCCCTGTTTCACCCGAATCGGCCGAGCCGCGTGTTTCGCGCATTCGCGTCTCACATGTCCCAAGCGTACCAAGTGTCATTCACACTTAGTTTTTCCCGCTCACTCCGAGTATGATGCTATTCAAATTGGTGGTTGTGTATTCAATGCGCATTAAATTCATTCCTCTCTCCAAGCAGCTATATAACGAGCATTTCCCCTTTGCATTTTTCGCATTGCTTCCATGCTATCTTTGCTCGAACCCTTGCAATTTGAAAACCTGCGCAAATATCCCCTCCCTTTGCAAATTCCTTCCCGAGTCTAGGTTGCAGCTCCGAGACTATCAATATGAAGATCAAGTTTCAGGGACAGGAGCAAATTTCTCCGCTTGAGTCTGCTGTTAGCAATATTGGGGACAGCGAAGCTCGTCATCTCGACTTCGGTGATTTTTGGGCAAGAATGGCAGATGCAAACCCTACACCAATAGCACAAACGATTCATGATAGCGGTTTGGCTTTTGCCGGTGGTTTCCCAATCTCAGTACAGTGTGCTGATACTGTGCTTTCATGCGGAGCTCACTTCGACCCCGCTTCGAGCGAATTGACAAATGTACATGGGGAACTCATTGCCAAGCTGGACGCTGCCGCCATTGGCGCTGCTCTGAGGATTCCGGAGTTGGACAATGCTATAGTCGTCTCCCGGGATCAAGCACAGACCCTATTCGATCAAGACAGTGACAAATATAAGGCGCGAGTGGCGAAGTCTTGGTTGAAGAACCCTAAGAAAGGTGCTTCTCGCCTAACCAAAACCCTCTTCCGAGCAGATTTCAATGAGGAATTGTCAGACTTCATAATCCTGCTGGCTCGGGTTATGGGTTTGCCCTCCACCAATGAGTTTCATTTCTGGATGTGCCCGCTCATCAGCATGGTGTGCGAGGGAACACAAAACATCAACTGGGCAGAGATCATCAGTATGAATTTGGCGGAGCAGCTATCCAACGTTCAGCAAACAAAGAAGTTCTATATGACTTCATACCTGATGTATACCCTAGCAGCATCAAGGCAGTGGTTTGGTTTCTCCTATATAGATGCACACAAAGATGATCCAGTGTATGCCTATTGCCCGCAGTTCACCCTGGAGACCAGCAATCGGAATTTCAGAAGGGTCAATGATGCTTTCACCATGTACGTGGTCAGATTGCTCGAAGGTGATACTGCTAGAAGGTTTTCAGATGAAGCCATGAACCTGATATCGCAGTATGGAGCCTATTTCATCCAATTCAGGAAATTTTCCTATATCAGGCTTGCTGGCTATGAAAGCACTCCTCTACGGCTTCCCATGTTCTGCAATGATAAAATGGCCTTGATAGAAATATGCAGGCAACTAGACAAGTTGCACAGAACTTGCAGAGACAAGAAGATTTCTGGCTTGCACTTTCCCATCTCTCTGGGAAACTACACATGCAAAACAGCTCTGGATGCTCAGAACATAGAAAGAGCCCTGGTCCCTATCACTGTTCATTTCTTCAAGCCAAGAACCTGCTTTGACTTGAAGAAGTTTATTGAACAGAACATCAAGATAATCTACCATCATAGGGCAGATACAGAAGACTACTGGGCTGACTGTGCAGATGATTTTGAAGCCAGGAGAAGGCATTGTGGCAGGTTCTCCCTGCAATTGATTCAAGAACTCGGTCTGTACCAAGTTCCTGAAGGTCTCCAGGATGACAATTCTGACCTATACTCGTATGAGTATGAAAATGTGATTAAGCACACCCCTCTGGAGGACCTGGATTGGAACAGGAAAGAGAGGGATGATCTGGCTGAGATTCTTGCTCCAGTCCTAGTCAGGACTAAGGTCTGGTTCAGTAAGAAGATCCGAGAATTCAAGAGGCACTCAGGAGAATCCTCCTCCAAGGATGATTCGACACCAATAAGAGAGGCATCAGTTCCAAGGTCTGAAACACCAATGCAAACACCTCCTGCCTCATCAACACAAGGACCTGCTGAATCTACTCCCTCTCCATCTACCCAGGTATATAAGAAGAAACTCAAAGAGGTAAAGAAGGAGCCTGCAGAGAATGACCCTCCAAGAAAACAGGCAGAGTTGCCTATAGGGCCAGAGAACATCATTGTTCTCAGTGAAAGTGAAGAAAGTGAGATGCCAACTCCTGCAAATGTTCCTGAAGATCCAGCAGATAAGGACAAGGAGGTCCAGAGCACTGAACTTCCAGGTGCTACTGATTCTTCTACCGCCATTGCCTCCAGTGCTCTACTCACATCTCAGCTTGAGTCAACAGCTGCGCAGACCCTGAGTGTCATGAGCTCCCTGTCTCTTGGTCCCCTTGCTTCTCCTGCAGATTCTTCTTCCTCTTTTGCTTGGGTGCAACCTTTGGTTGACAAAAGGAAGAGAAAATCCTCCTCTCAAAGCTTGGGACCAAATTTCGATGCTGTTGCAGCCTTGTTGGGCACCACTCCTTCTCGTGCCAAGAAAGCCAGAACCACTTCCAGAATAGTGTCTGATGCCCAAGGTCAGCAATTCTTGGAGATTGCTAAGCCCACAGTAGACAGATCAGAATCAGACTTGCTGGCATCTGACTTGGAGCTTTCAAGAATCCCTATGGGAGAGTCTACTCCTGAAGGTGAAATTCACAACCTCCAGGAAACAGTCACAAGAGTCATTGGAAGGGTAGAGAAAGGGCAGCAAACTATTGAACAGTTGGAAGAACAAGCCCAGATTCTCACAGGTTTCATCAAGTCTCTTTTATCTAAGGATAAAGTCTTGGACCCTACCCCATTGACTACTCTTCCACCTCCTGTAATTCTAAGCCAAGATGAAGTGCAAAGTATCAAAGATATGCACAAGTATTCTGTCTATGGCAGAGCTATTGAAGCCATGGTGGATGACATGCTTGTTGCTGGATTAAACTTCATCGATGAAGCTTTCAAACTCCACGAAAAGGTGAGTAATGTGCAACTGAAGCTCTCCTCCACTATCAATACCATGGATAAAGAACTAAAAATCTGGAGCAGTTGTATAGTAGACCTTCGCCTTATGGGACAGACAGATGAGAACATCTTACTGGCGAATAAGATTTTCGATGATGCTAAGGACAATCTATCAAAATCCTGGGTCTACAGTGTGGAGTGGAAGATCAGAGTTTTGGAGGAAGCTGTGGGAGAAATGAAGAACAGCTGGCAGAAGGGAGAAGCTTTCAAGACACTGGCTGTTGCTGCTTTCAAGGATATACATTGTCATCTTCAGGATGAAAACTCTGGTGTTTCCCTGTCCTTGCAAGAAATCAAAGCTCAGTTCAGAGCTTTTGTCAAAGATAATCTATTCAAGGAAAGCTCCATCTCTAAGGAAAAGATGAAGGAAATTTGTTCTCTTCAATCTGCCATTGAAGAAGCAAATAAAGATTATCATACTCACGTCGAGTTTGATAAAGAGATGGAGAAGTGTCTGGGATTTTGGACTCAGTCTGCAGCCAACACGTCAGTTCCACGTGGCAGAGACATAGCTGAGGCATTGAAGAAATTCAGGCAGCGGATTCTGAAGACAGTGGGTCCCTCCCAGTAGCTGGCCACCTGTCTCATTCTCCTTTCTTTTCTCTTCTTCCCATTCTTTTCGTATTCCTTGTAATTAGTTAAGGTATTGCAATTGGCGATCCTTAACTATTCTTTAATTAAAAGAAACGGTTACGAAGAGTAACTGACTTGTAAGCTATATAATGGCCTTTCCACGCCATTTTGCAAGGAGGAAGAACTTGGATATTTGCTGAAAGTGTAAATAGATCTTAAAGAAATCAATACAAAAGGGCTTTTCATTCTTTGTCTATCTAATTCTTGTTATCTCTGTGTTTTCCTTTAATATTGTGGAGATCATTTTGTTCCTAACTCGTTAGTCTCTCTGATTGCATACTGTTCAGTTTTGCAAATACAGTGATCTTGTACAACCAAGAAGGAACTTTGTGTCCTTGATTAATAAATCTGAAGAAGGTTATTTATGGAACTTTGTGTCTTTAAATTTAATCTCATTCAGCCAACGCAAATGATCTTGTCTTAAATTCTTTGAAGCTTCGCATACACGAGGAATTATTCTGCTATCTATAATTCTGAATGTTGCTATTCTGCTCATCTTCTTATTCCCTTTCCTCAGTCCTTGTGTAATTGATGATCCTTGTGGAAAACACTTTCGTAAAATCCAAGTTTGACCATAAAACAATGTTTTGTACATTTGTAAATAAGTTCGTTTCTGAATAAGGGAACCTCTCCCATTAAAGAGGAGGGACTTCTTGTCCCCTGACTGTTGCTCTTCTAAAAAGTCCTATCTGACGTCCAACAAGAGGAACACCAATGGAAAAAACACATTCAGATAAACATGCATTATATTCACAAATCCCTCGCTTGAACCCCAATTTGTTTAGCTCAGAAATATTTTGGGAATGAGTAAAGGTTTCATCAAGGGGGGTAGTTATGTAATTCCTTTATCCTTCCCTTTATTGAAGTGTATCTTAAGGGGATGTGTTGGTGTCTCAAATTAATAATACATTTTTGTATGTGATTGAGATGCACTTTCCATATTAATTATAATCTTATGTAAATAATTATAATTTAATATGTAATTAATTCACTTATTATGAAACATGTATCCACATATTTTAATAGAAAAGGGTATCAACCAACATATGAATTCATTTAATTCCACTATTAATAGATTAAAGAAAAATTGATTTGCAAGTAATTAGTCTCCAACAGTAATAATAACATCTAGTTATTTTTATAAAATCACATAGATCCAGTGTTGATGGATCATATTGTAGAAGAGAGTTATTCTTACGTTGTTGAATTCAAGCCAAATCTTCTTTAAAATTGTGGTATTCATGCTACCCTTGATAAATATGTGTTAAGAATTTGTTTTAATCTTTCATTGATTCATTATATATGCATGCTTGTGGGAGTATGTCTTATGGTTGTTTTATAGTTATTTTGGAGAACACAAAGTACTTTAATAGTATTTTATTTATCTTCACTACTAGTTTGAGATTTTAGGATTTTAATTTTGTTTCCTTTAAGTCCTTTTTGAGAATATATATCTTTGTTTTTTAATTTGTTTTAATCATTTTCCTTGATTCAGTTTTCTTTATCCCATCCTATGGGGGCACCATGCCTCTAAGCACACACATCTCTAATGGAAGTAATAGGAAAGTAGGGATTCTCCTTTATTCACTTTTCCTTTTAATTTCCTTCTACCATCTTCTACTCATTTTTTAAAATTCATTGATTGTTACATACCTTATGAAATTATTTTCTTGTTAATTTTTCCATTCATGACGTTCCATTGTTTGTCTTGGCATGTATTTGATTATGTTGTGATATATGTTTATGGATATAAGTGTTTATTCTATGTTTGTTGCACCTTTATTTTTCTTCCTTAGTGTTTAGTCATGTATGTGACATGAGTATTTTTCATTGGATGTGTGATTGTACGATGCTTACCTTTATCGTATGTTTTCTATGTGATGTGGTTTCATGATCCATATCATACCCAACTTTGTTCTTATGACATGTAGTGCATTTCTATGATCCATACTATACTTATATAGAGGGAAAGTACATATACTTGTTCTTTACATTGTTTTATCTTTCTTAGATGGGGACATATTATTTCTTATGATATATTTCCCTTAACGAGGCATATTAATTTTATATTTCCAATTATTATACCCTACCCATATTCATGTGTGCACATTTTTATATATTTCTCATAAGAGGTAAATCCACTCATATATTGGCATATCTTACTTATTTCCTAAAAGGTGAATGTTACTCATGTCCTTCCATTAATTATTGATTTAGGAGTATCAACATGCACATAGAAAGAATTTGGGTTTCATACAATTTTGAGATGAATAGGGTCTTGATAGATATTTTGGGTGTTTTTATAGGATTATCCACCTTCGGGTTCCTCTAAAGGTGCTAAAGGGTTGTTTTGAATTTTACCTTCCAAAATGCATCTTTTCTCAAATATTTAAATTTGTAAGTTAAAATTAAGAGGTATAATGTCAAGATATAACATATATGTTGATATAAATAGGTGTGAAAGGTTGATATGATGTGAGAAGAGTGTTCTCACCTAACCAAGAAGTCTAGGTTTGGGTATAGTTGTCTTTATGATGGTTAGGGTTTCAGAATTTTGTGTAACCACCTCTATATTTGGCTTAAGGAAGAAAATATTTGAATGGAAGAGAGAGAGTAAAATAGAGAAAATCATGGTAGAGGTGGAAATAGGTGTAAAAGAGATATGAAGGCTTTGTGATGTTTGTAAGAAAGGATGTGAATCTGGTAAGCCAACTCCTTGATTGATAAAACATTAATTTTTTTGTAAATGTGAAGGATGGGTGGTGGAAGTATTAATTGTTGAGTTTGTTTGGTTACATATGCTTTAAATAAGAATAAGACAATGGCATTCTTAATGGTAATAATTATATGATGAAAAAATTTATCCTATTTTAATGAATTTTTAATATTTATGATGGATTTATTCTTTGTGAACAGGGAAAATCCTTTACTTTGTATACATTGGTCTGACTTTAAAAGCTATTCGAAAGACCCCAAGGTATCCACAATTGGTGAAAAATGTTGAGAATTCATTAAAGGCCTGAAGAATACATTACCATGTTTGGATAATAAGGTGAGTGAGTTAACACAATTAATTGTTTGCTTATTTTTCTTGGGAGGTTGAAGCATAAGAAACTTGTGAGAATTACAATCTTTTGAATACATATATATAATGGTCAGGGAGGGGTTAAGAGTTTGTAGGATCATACTAACATTACAGTGAGATGGAGAAGTATAAACCCAACAATTTGATAACACCTTCTATATTTGGTTAGACGGGATTTAGAAGGATTGAAATCATATTATTGAGTAAAGAATACTTGAAATGCACTTACTGAAAATTCGGGAAGATGTTTTGATCTTCTACTAATTAAAAAGTCATTAGTGAGGGTTTATGAAACCAACCATGTGTATACACTTGAAAACTATCCAAATAAATAGAGTTCTTGAGGGTTTCTTCAATACAAATCGTGTGATCTTGATTGATATGGGAATTATGGAAGCTTACAGTATAAAGGAGAAAGGTGGAGAAATTATTCACAACACTTAGAAGTTGTTTTGAGGTTCTAACACTCCCATTTATGCAAGATATCATTTATTTCCTCTTTCAGACCTAGAAAAATCCCTAGACTAGGGTTTAGTGAAAAATTACTCATGTCTTACCTTCTATCCATTTGAAAATGCTTAAAATTAGTAGATGAAGGATAATGGTGGTTTGTTAGCTAATTTTCATGTTTTTACCTTCATTAGAGGTGTATGGACATCTCATTTATTGATAGTCCTATTCAACCCTATTTTGGACCTAGAAAAACCTAGTTTTTAACCTAATGAAGAGAACTATGAAAAATTCCTAAAGGGGGAATTCAATATTTTTTTATAGAAATAAATTAAGACAAATGGGTACTTAGAAACATAAATTTTTCATGGAATAATTTTTATACATAAGTGTTTACCCTTAGAAAACCAAGAAGGGAGACCTAATTGGGAAAAGAATAGTGAAGATTAATAAGGTTTGGTTTGGAGTAAGGACCTAAGTTTTAGTTTAGAATTATAACCCCATAAAGGGTAGTAGGAAATGTATGTGGTTATTCTTGAAACATTACCAATAAATCCCAACAATATGTGTTGTGTAAATGTAGGGCGAATAGGCTTTTGGAAAGGATATAAGACTTAACCCAAAAAAACTAATTCTTGCCTCAAAAGGTTTGTGTTAAATGAGGTGGATGACGGATTCCAAAGGTTTAATAATGTGTTTATAGAATAGAGGAGTATAATGACCTAAAGGAGAGATAAAGAGGGTTTAGGATAGTAGAGTTGTGCACTAGTCCAAAAACAGGATAGTCCAAGAAAAGAATCCTAAATGTAAAGTGTCTTAAGATTGGTTATTGGTTAGTATAGGGTAAAGTCAAGGAGATAGGTGGTGAGGTGTATAGTGACAGGTATGTCATGAGTAAACATCTCGTATAGGTAAAAGTGGCCTCTATTTCTAAGAAACTTGCATTATGAAACTTGGAATGAATAAGCATGTATGGACCTTAATCTTCTAACTTTTATTCATGTGTTGATCTTAAATTTTAATATGTTCTCTCTATATTGGGGTAGATATATAAAGTGAAGGTAAATAAAAAAGGGATGATGTGCATTTTGAATTACAGAAACAATTCTCTTCTAGTATTGCATAGTGAATTTCTTGAAATTGTAAATTTTGGATGCTTGATTGTGATTCAAATTTATATTGTTTGAATATTTTTCTCCCCTCCTCTGCATCATAGTGGTATCATAGCATGAATATCAAGAAGATAAAGAATCTAAAAATGCATTATGCAAGTATGTATTTCCAAATTGAGATATTAGCCCTTAAGAAGAGAAAAGGAGACATGAAGGCAAATAACAAGAAGAGAACCAAATCGGAATAAATAAATAGTTGAGTTGAGAAGTGATTTAAAGAGGCTTGAATCATTGGAAAGTTTGTTGAAGGTCCTCTTAGGTGATTTGGCATGTTTCTATCCCATTGGAACTTTTCTTGCATTGTAATAAGTGGTATTTGAAGTTTCCCTCCAAAACTACAATTCAAATATTTAAATTGGTTTATAGTGTGTCTTATGGTTTAGGATTTTGTGTAGGTTGAATAAGTGATATAAATGTGGTCATGGAACATTTGTACACTAAAAAAAAGGTCCTCATGAACCTCACGTGGCTTTATTATACTATGGTTATTCTTACCATAGTTAAATTAGTTGAATTAGAAACCTGACTACCTTCCTACTCTTCATTAGTATGATAAGAATTCAAATTGAGGGAGGAGAATTAGCAGTGAAAGTTTCTATAGGAGGAAGGAGTGTTTTACAAAGCCAAGAGAGCTCAAAAATCCAAGAATGTACTAGGAAAAGATCAAATAAAGGAACTCTTGAGTAATAGTTTGTAACGTGGATGAATTTTTGTGTACTTTATGTGAAGGATAAATGTTTAAATTGTGTAGGTTTGAATCATGTATGATATTTAATGTTTCAAAAATTTTTAAACACAGATGTAGAAGGATTTTACAATCCCAATGACCCAAGGAGGGCATGAAATAGTTCTAAGGATGTTAGAATGTCAATGAAGATAATTATATGCAAGGAGTATTGAATTGTGTGGAATGATCTAAGACTGTGAATGTGGTGTTGAATGAAAGATAATATTTTAAGTGGTGAATTAATCAAAATATTTGTGAATATTTTAAACTAAAGAATATTAAGTGTGTATAGTGATAAAGGTTATAAGTGTGGTGAATAATCTTTTATATGAGTTTTGAAAGAATCTAAAAATTGTGAATTCCGGTATTACAGTCCAATTGATGATTTTTTGATGAAGTATAACCTTGGTCATAGAGTGATGTCATGAAAATGGACATTGATATAGTTTCACCAAGGCATGTAGATTTTGTTTAAGTCATCAAGAAACCTCATAGAGTCCAAATAAGGAAAAATAAACAAGAAACCTTCCTCTCGGTCTGAGACAACCTTGATCTAGGGTCTTAAGGCACATAAATGTGTATAATTCTAAAATAAGTCATTGAATCCAACTACAAGTTTGTGATAAGGGGTTTTCTAGTGTATTCAAGGTGATTATGAAGTGTAAAGATAATTACAGGAAGGTTTCTAGGTAAAACTGGTAAAACTCGGTCTTGACTGTTGTATTATTAAAATTATAGCACCCCCCGATTGCTCGGGATGTGCGTCGAGGCATATTACTGTAATTCTGCTAACATGGGTCCATCTCTCAAGTTGTGGGACTTGCGACTTGAGATGGACCTTCGGAGAAGGTCGGATTCCTCTACCTAATCCTACTGCTAACACTACTCCTAGAAGGAAAAATGTAGCTAACTAATCCTAAACTAACCATGCCAAGGGACCTAGAGGAGAGAATGCAGGGTTAGAAAGATGCATGAAAAGGGAAATCCTAATCTAAATGAAGGTGATAACACCAAAGAAAAGGGGGTGAGATACTTTGATTGAGGGATAATGGAGGGAAAATGGAGTAGGGAGAGACCAGACCAATGTGACACAGACCCTAATCTCCATTCACCATCAAATCTCCATGAAACACAACATCCTGCACCTACAAGTGAGAAATACATGCACAAAAAAGACAATAGAAATAGAGAGGTAAGGAATACAATAAAAACAATGCAAGGGTTTGAAAAACACCACAAAACATGATATTTATTGCTCTTATAATATACATAGTCCATTACATTTGATGAAATAGAGGCATAATTACATTTTCTAGGCCCAAGAGAAGGCTTCGTACTCAATGGAAGTTGAGGAAAAAAATTGCAAGAGTTTCCCCAGCTCCCAAATGTCTTTCCTTCAAATGAGGGTATTTTACAATATATAGAGGAAGATCCTTGAATTTTACTTCACCACCAATGCGATTCATTAAAGACTATGGGAGGCCATATTTCACTTCTCAGGGAAATTTTCTAATAGAAGTATGGGTAGCCATACTACATTAAATCCCAAGTTGGTAGTTTTCTTTTCACCCACCTACCTTCATTTGAATATGACCCGTCTAACCCACGAGTCATTAAAACTGGTTATTAGGACTGGCATAATTTCACCCACCTAACCCTCCATCCAACCCTAATCTAAGTACCAACTAGACAAATCCGACCATGACAACCATCTAGCCTTGAATTATGATCCATTGATTGGACAACCATCCACAATCAAATGATGTCCACAAACCCCTGCCTTTCCAACCCTCAGGCCGTCCAACCCTAACTCCCAACCCCCAGGCCGTCTAACCCCTAGGTCATCCCTGTCGTCTCCGTTGGGACCAACTTGCAAAGGTGATATCTCGAGCTCCCTCGATGAATTTTGGGGTGAAATTTTATATGATTCCACCTATAGAAACAACCCAACTAAATCCAAAAATGGTGGTGGTCTCAAGATATATTTTTTGAATGAAACACCTCCAAATTGTCCCATTATTTCTTAGGATTTCCAGTTGTGCAACGCCAGAAGAATGAGTTGCCTCAGAAAGTGTATGATGTTTCAAGATGTCCCATATTTTCCACCATGTAGGGCATGAAAAATGATTTCCATAGGTAATTTTTTGGACTTAAAATTCCTCACATGGATCTTAAAATATTTCTTTTAATCTCAGGTCCTCTTTCACGGTGCATGCTCCTTCAGGCCTGAAATCCCGCTTCTGATGAATCAGCTCCAAAACCTCTAAAACTTCCCTGATCTTCCAAAATCAGCTCCTTAGTGTTCCAAACTTGAATACTCCTCTATCATTCTTATTACTTCATGAAGCCCTACAACTGTAAAACATTTGCTCAAACCTATCCTCCCAAGTTTGTTTATTTTTTTGAGGGGTAAAAATAGATAACAATTTGGCGACCTCTGGGGACATCTGCCTACTAGATGTGTGACTAGTTTCCTTATAACATCCATTGGGTAATGGAGTCATTAATAATGGCCTATAATTGACCTGGTCCTTTAAATTTTTGATCTTGATTCTGCTAGATGTTGCTTGAACCTGGAATTTTCCTTGTTCTTGCCTACATTTTCCAACTCTTTAAAGAAAATCTTAAAATTGAGATTAAAATTTTTTTTTCATGGGATTATCTTTCTCTACAAATATTATCTATGGGATGAAGGATGAATTGACCCTATGAAACTTCCCAAATCTGATTTATTTGGCTCTGAATGATGAAGCACTGAAATTTTCTTAAATATGAACAATTTTTCTTACAACATCAAACCCCTTGCTACTGAATTTCCCACTTAAAATCATGATGACAATGTGCAAGAGAAGATAAAAACACAATTTTCTCATGGAACACACCTATTATACAAAGGACTGAAAATCATACATGCTTTAAGTGAAACATGCAGAGAGTGCACAAGACACTTCTTCTGCTGAAATCAAACCTACCTACCCTACTCTAACCTAAGATGCAAAACACATAAACAAAACTTGAAGATGACACAGGTTGTGAGAAGTATCTTCCCTTTCCCTCACAAAATTGACCATGTGATTTGATTTGGCAAAAACCACATGGTATTTCCTGAAAAACTAAAAAGATCCCAATTCTTGACCCATCTAACCACTATCAACATCAATACTTGTGGAAGAATTACCTCCACAAGTTGTTTATGTGTTTAGATCCTGGAGATCATTTGGTACCTAACCTTTGGAGTATATGATATAAAATCCTCATGTTCTGAAAAAACATGACCTACCCTTGGCTCCTCTTTTGAGATCCAAGGAAGAATTCAAGTACTTGATGGGGTACGTGTAGAAAGTCCTTGCATTAATTTTCCCTTATATGAATCACAATTCAACAGCCATGAAGTTTTATTTGCACAGATAGGCATGGCCTATTGAGTGAAACCTGAAAAGAGGATACTCCTACCGGTCTAATTAGTTCCAACATTTATCAAAAATTCCCACAGTACTCATTACATATCCATCAATGATGATTTAATTGATCTTATCCTTTGATGACTGAACCTATGCAAGCCTTGGTCTCCTTTGGCTCCAATGAAGAAAATCCTGATTGGGAAAGGTCCTCCACTAAAATCCAAGTTTCTCGGAAGGACTCAATATCCTCCAATCTTGGTCCAAGAGGGTTTTCTTGTAAGCCTTCTTAGAAATGGGGTTTCTTGAGATGATCCTCCATGGCTTTATTTCTCATTTGGGGAAAAACTAACGGATTAGTAAAGGTTGTGATTCCATATGCAATCTTCTCCATCATTTCCTTATTTATCCTCATCAAGATAGATAACTTAGCAATTCCTCATAGTCCTTGATCTGTTAAGGGTTCTTGGAATCATTTCCATGGATGACCTTTGAATCTTGAAATTGTTCATCATGGATTTCCTCCATCCTCAAACATGAATTTTGAGAGCTCAAATTATCTTCAAAACATTTTCAAAGGATGAAGTTCTGAACTCAATTTTCCTCCATCTATTTAGCTGGGAAGGAAGTTTTCATGCATGAGCTTTCTTTTGTGCATAATCCATGATAGTTTGAGAGTTCAAAAAATGCAACCTCCAATGAATTGTATTAATCTCTAGGGATGAATCTGGGATCTTTGTTCACAATTCTCATGCCTCTGAACATGATTCTCCACCTTTGCTTGCACATGCTCCTCTAGAACTTGGATTTGGAGGTCTTCCTTCTTCCTCTACTGAATTTTACATCTGTGAATGATCCAAATTTTCTGAGAAATATAGTGTTGTGGACACTGCACTCGGAAAACACAGAATATTGATCTTCTTCTTCTTGTTCTTGCTTTTCTTCTTGCTACTACCAAATCAGTTTTACCACATGTTCTCCAACCTTAACCTCCTCCAAAGGATTAACAGTAAGGGGATTTTTCTATTTGATATTAAACCTTGAGCCCAATTATTCAAAAAAATTGTCATTTCTTCTTTGTTGGGATCTTCTTCTTTGTTCCTCCTCTTGACTGGTTTTTTGAGTTTCTTCCCAACATGGATTGGGGATACAAGAGGAGGGTGGGTTGGGGACTCACTGATGTTTTCCATTTAGTTGAGGTTGTGGGAGAGAAGGTATCATTATTTTTATTATGGAGGGGATTGGGTTTGGAAGGGAAAAGGGTAGATAAATTGAGATGGGATGGAGAGTAGAAGATGGAGAAATGGATTCCATAATAGGGGCAGCAGGTGAGAATCTTGGAAACTAAGTTCAGGATGAGATGGTGTGTATTTGGGGGATGGAGAGAAGGTTATGAGATGGTGTATGGACTTACCCATTGAAAAGGTTCCTTAGTCACCAAGTTCATAAGATTATATCTCCTCGGTCCACTTTTCAAGTTATGGGAGCATCTCAACCATGAAATCAAGCTTATCTATGGGTTGAAATGTCTTAACATAGGGCAATCCCATGGACAAGGTGCCCTGAAGCCAATCCTAAATTATTTCATTTGAGCTGTAGCCCTTGCCTTCACCATAGTTTCCTCCGTTTTTGAATCTTTAGCTACAACTCAACATCACCAAGGTGCATGAGGATAGCCTCCATAATCCACATACTCCTGCTCTTCAACAAATCCATAGTTTGGTGGATAACCAAACTGATCTACATCTTTCTCATATGGGTATGTGTACTACTGATCTTCATTATAGTATAGATCTGGAGGTGGTTGATAATAACCTAGAAAATGAACTTTACAAGTATTGAGGAGGGTATGAATGGCACTCCTGATTACTGCAAATGTGAATTCCATGTGGGGAATGAAGTCATGATTACACAACTTCATGAATGGAAGGAAAATGGAAAGATGTGGAAAGAAAAATGGATGGAAATGGATGGAAGGAAAGTTTGCAACTCAGAGAATGGGTTGTTGACCAAATGGAGTCACCAAATGTGCTTTGCATGTGCCTCTAAAGGTTGAGATTCCAACAAGAGCACACCAATTTGTTGAAATGAAGTGCAAATATGCTTCAAAGTCTAGTCCCACCTGGGCATGCCAAAAATTTTAGTGTCGGTAGCACAGTGGTTAAGATATTTACAATGGAACACCTGTGAAGTTTAGAGATTTCACCTGCTTATCCCATCAGGCATGCCAAAACTGTTATGTCAAAATTACAACACCCCCTATTTTTTGTCACATGTGTGTGAAAATTGGTGTAATTTTGCTAACATGGGTCCATCTCTCAAGTTGTGGGACTTGCAAACTTGAGATGGACCTCTGGAGAAGGCCAAATTCCTCTACCTAATCCTAATGCTAACACTACTCCTAAGAAGGGAAAATGCAGCTAACTAATCCTAAACTAACCATTCCAAGGGACCAGGGAGAGAGAGAGGGTTAGAAAGATGCATGAAAGGGAAATCCTAAGCTAAGGGGTGGTGATAGCACCAAATAAAAGGGTGTGAGATACTCTGGTTGAGGGAGAATGGAAAAAAATGGAGTTGAGAGAGGCCAGACTAATGTGACACAAACCCAAATATAATTAACCATCAAATCTCCATGAAACACAACATCCTGCACCTACAAATGAGAAATACATGCACAAAATAAAACAATAGAAATAGAGAGGTAAGGGAACACAAATAAACAATGCAAGGGTTGAAAAACACCAAAAACATGGATTTTATTGCTCCATAATATGCACAGTCCATTTACATTTGATGAAATAGAGGCATAATTACATTTTCCAGGCCCAAGAGAAGGCTTGCAACTCAATGGAGTTGAGGAAAAAAATTGCAAGAGTTTCCCCAACTCACAGAATGTCTTTCCCTTCAAATGAGGGGATTTTTTACATTATATAGAGGAATAACCTAGAATTTTCTTCACCTACCAACAAAATACATTAATTATATGAAAATAGGTATGGAAAACCATAGCATTAATTCACTTCCCAAGGGTAAATTTTCTGGTAGAAGAAAACATGGGTGCCATACTTCATTAAAATTGGTTGTTGGGCTATCATTCACCCACCTACCTTCACCTGATCCGATAGAATGTCCGTCCAACCTCGATAGAAATACAATTGATAAGAATCCAACCATGAAAACCATCCAACCTTGCTGACCATATTGGTTAGATACATCTAACCTCCTATATAATGTGTTTCTAACCCCCCTTCTAGGACATCCAACCCCCAGGTCATCAACCTTAGGCCGTCCAATCCTCCATCCAAGGTCATCCATCTAACCCCAAAGCAAGCCCTCTCGTCCAACTTGGGACCAACTTGCGAAGGTGATATCTCGAGCTCTTGGATGAATTTTGGGGTGAAATTTTATAAGATTCCACCTAGAAACAACCCACTAAATCTAATGGTGATGGTATAAAGATACAATTTTCACTGAAACATATCCAAATTTTCCCTTATTTCATGGGATTTCCAGTTGTGCGCCTAAAGAATGAGTTGCTTCATAAAGTGTATGATGTTTCAAGATGTCCCGTCTTTTCCACCATGTAGGGCATGGAAAATTATTTCCATAGGTTCTTTTTTTGACTTATAATTCCTCATGTGGATCTCATAATATTTATTTGAAGCTCAGGTCCTCTTTCACGATGCATGCTCCTTTAGGCCCGAAAGCCCGCTTCTGATGAATTTGTTCCAAAACCTCCATGAAAATTCCATGAACCACTTGAAATGCTCCCCAAACTTGAAAATTCACATGTATCACTCTAGATTGCTTCATGAAGCCATGTCCAGTGCTCAAACCCATCCTCCCAAGTTGTCAAGTGAACATGTACTAGAAAGTGTCTTCAATAAGAATAGGTGAATGAATTGAGTTGGTTTTTAAGATGTGTAAGGGACTGTGAGAAGGTTAGTTAGAAGAAACTTAAAAAAACCAAAGAAATGTGAGGATAGGGTTTAGAGGATAACAAGTTTGCTAAGAAAGAAAGGAAGACCTAAGAAACCAAACTTGTGAACCTATCATGATTAATGGTAAAAAGGATGAGTGAACATTGAAAAGTACTTGTACAAGGTTTATATGTGTAATGCAAGATGTATCAAAGGAACAAATCAGTTGGAAAACAATAAACCCCTAGAAAATCATATAAACCCAAAGGAATACCTAGAGAGAGACCTAATTGGGAAGGAGAAGATTGTGTTGTGAGCATTGGAGAAAGGAAACATGAAAATGACCATGAAGCAGGGACATCACAATGGGTATCAGGAAATCTAAATATTTCTTCATGAAAATTGGTAGTTTGTTCTACGCTATAAGTTTTGTGTGTTTGGAGGGCTACTAAATACGCCTAATTAAAAATGGTAGAGAGATAATAACATCTGATTGGCTCAGAGATATGTTCTAAAAATTTGGGATAAGATTAAATTCCCTAAAGGGTATCTAAAAATTTTGACAATGAGATCTAATGCCTTATGAAATGTTCTATTCATCAAGATTTGTCTTCAAAAAGGGCTACAAGCTAGTATTAAGATCTAAATGGTGAATGAGTGGAAAATGAAGTTTTGAAAATTTGTGTAGTTGATAAAAATGTTTGAGAAGTGTATTTGAGCAAGTGGAGAGAGAATATAACTCTTGAATCAGTTGTCTAAGGTATTTTGGTATGGTGAGAAATTTTGATTTCATGAACAAGGCATGTGTATTTGTAAAGATTGCTTGTTAACTTGTTGACATTTGTTTTTTTGGTTTGAACTTGATCTTATCTTGTCATCAAATACCAAGCATATGGTTGGCATTTGAAGAGGAGAGTGAAGTTTCCTGTAGAGTCACTTGTTAAGAAAATAAGAAGGCAAAAGATGAATTTCATAACTAGAGAAGAAGATAGAGTGGAAAAATCCTATGGAGGATTGAATAATAGAGAGTTTACAAGTGAGAAACATGAAAGGGAAGTTTTAAAAATAATTCCCATTGTGGAGAACATGGAGGAAGATAAAGAAGAGTTGAGAAAAGGAAAAGTGCACAAAGAAGCACTTGTTGAAGAAATGAAGAACAAGAGTAGATTTTCAAATAAGGAGGCACTCATGGAAATATTTTGGTCTCTAATTTTTCTATCTAAAGCTATGTTTAAGTGTATGTGTGCAGGTATGGGAAACTTCATAAAGAATATCAAAGACAAGGAATTGAAATTTGCAAGAAATGGAGAAAGAAGAACATCCATAGAGACAAATGAGCATGATAAAAGAAGAAAGCATGTTGTGGGATCTTATAAACATGAAATGGAAGACCTTCATCATGCCAAGGAAGAAATATAAGATGATTTAGAGTTCCATGATGCATTAGACACCATTTTAGTATAAGCAAGCAAGAAAACATACAAGAAAGAGGTGAATGCAAGCAATGAAGACATGAAAGAAAATATAACCATGCCACAAACCATTGAGTAGGTAAATAGATACTTGAATCTTGATTTTGATCATGCATGTGTGGAGGAAATTTTTGATATAAAGATTGATACAAATAAGAGTAATGTTGAACTCTCCAAGATTGTAGTAAATCATGGATATATAATGCGAAAATGGCTTAAGAAATCACTTGATGGTATGAAGGATGCAAAACTCAAACAAGAGGTTAATGAAGCTGAAAAATAAAATGAAGGATAAGACAAAAAAAATCAGGAAAGAGCAGATTTTATGATAAAACAAGCACATAGTAGATGGTCAAAGACGGAGGTATGAAGGAAGTGTCTCAAAACATGGACCAGCTTGTGATTCAAGAATAAAGAATGAAGAAATGAGTATGTATCATCCCAAAGAGATGAAGCAAAAATTTTGGATAGTCAAAAGAATGAAAGAAGAACAAGATAACAAAATCACTAAGCATGATAAGTAATAAACATCTCAAGAATGCATAAGATGTGAGAATAAAGATATAGTTGAAAAACAAGGGATAATAGGAGGTCTTCACATTCAAGTAAGCAAGAAAAAAGAAATGAGGAAGACTCTAAGAGGACAGAGGTAAGCTTAAGAAGAGCTTGGAAAAATAAGAACACAAGGGAGTTGAAGGCTAAGCAAATTGTTTTGAATTTTTTGGGGGATGATGCATTAAATGATGTCATTGATAGTGATGATGAGTCCTGTAATAAAATCGATATGAAAACTAACATGCAGTATAGAGAATGCTTGATTGAAATAAAAGTGAGAGAGACTAGAAAATTCAAGGACAATGAACATCAATTAAGAAAAGAGGAAGTGAAGGATGAGTATATTGATATAAGACATAGTTTGAGAGAAGATAAAGGACAACCAAGTCATAAATTTGATGAAGAAATTGAAAAAATGAATGCTTTATTATTATAAGAATAAATTGGGATGATTTAGGGGATGATCAATGCCCATAAGGAGTTTTTACGGAAGGTATAGGTTCAAATCTGATGCAGCCTACAATTTACCAGATAACACCCTAGTCATTTTAGCACATCACTCAGCCTTGACTAAGCACTCACCCAAAGCACGAAAAGGTACCAGGTCCCTCTTTAGGGTTGCTATAGCAGGATGTTAGCATGATGAAGGAAGAAACATATAGATTCCATAACCAATCCATCATTATACACTACATACTAAAATTCAAATATATGAAAGAACAAGCTTTAAAAAGTAATCATGATTAAATTAATAACATGCGCTACTCAATTACACATAGGAATGACACTTAGATGCAGCCGATATCTTCCATCTATTAATAAACACATAAGCTCCTTATAATAATATCAATCTATACCAATGCATGCGTATGGATTTGATACAGTAATTCAGTCATATGTGTAGATCTCCATATCCCTTCATCCATCCATCACTCATATATAGGGTGGGGACTTGCCCTTTACCACTTATCTATTCCAGAAATAGTCCGCATGCTATTAATAGCCACACGTACCATTTATAGGCATAGCCACACATGCAAGTTTGCTATCTATAAACATCTTACAGTTGACTAAAGTTTCAATCCTATTCTTATCTCGTCTTCATGAAAAAACTCTTCGATATAATCCTCAAAAGATATAAAATGCATGGTGTGCATGTCTTTGCATCGTTGGTGTGTTCTACACGCCATATTTTAGAAATAGGTCATCATGCTCAAAATTGGATAAGTCTTGAATGTTGAACTTGCCCTCCACGTGTGGGCTCTTCCTATCCCTCCGCGTCCTTGATCATAGCCTTCTCTCCCATGTGGACTTCTTGTGTGATCTTTGACAAGTATTCTCTAATCAACATTACCACAAACTAATCTCATTATCATCTTGACAATGGGAATTTCCAAAAATTGAAGTAAAGAATAGAAGAATGGAAATAATAAGAATGAAAGAATGTAGATCAATAAAGAATTTTTATGAGGATATGAGGTATCCTCTTCTGCATCAGTTTGAAGTATCAATTCTAGATACTCCTCCTTTATTTTAGCCTCCAAAACATGCCATTCAGTGAGTGCTTGTTCTACTTTTTCTGGGATATCCAAAGCAATGGATTCCAACTCATCCCTCGCAATCTCTCATTTTTCAATCTATAAAACCAACACAATTCTATGGACATTGAGGTTATTCTTCCTTCTAGAAGATTCATCTTTTGTGAAATTTTCTTCCCAAGCTCTTCCAACTGAGTCTTATGTAGCTCTTGTACTGCTATCAAGGCCTCACAGCTTCTGTTTAACCATTGACAATATTTCTACATGCGGCCCGATGTATCATCATTCATTACTTTATGGACTTCATTATTTCCTTCTAGGGTATTTATGTTTATAAGCAGCCTCTAGCGTTGTGCATATGTTTAAATTATGGTCTACTTTCTTCAATACTTCTTGTAACACTTGTAGTAGCCCTTCATAAGATGCAATATTTCGCATCACTGAGGCTTTCTCTCATTTTACATCTTACTATGAGTTTCTCATGGCACTGACATGTGTATAGGTTCATCTTCAAGTACCACGTCCACCAACTTTCCTACATAGTGTATCGCTGAAGGAAACATTTGTGGTACCTTGGCCTACAAGTGTGGCCTTGCTCTGATGGCATTGTCCCCTAATCTCCTCTGTGATGCTTATAAAGACTTCATTGTTATTCTGCTGCGCAAAGTCCTTCTCCTATGTTATGCATGTGCTATCTCTATGTCCTTTATCTTCAGACTCCTCTCACACCCCTTTGATCGTGGTAGCTTTGTCCATGTTTCTTCTAGCCACTTCAGCAGAAACTTTCATCAATGCATTACTGACATGTTCATTTGACATGATGGTAGGATTTATTGTCATGTGTGTAGCCTGAGGTGCCTTCTTCAATCCATCTTTAAACACATGACTCTGTCACATACATCAAAGTCAGGCTCATCCATGTGGGTGTACATTGACCATGATAGTTTCTTTCGAGTGTGCATAGTCGCCATATCCTCGTCCATCAATTCCCAGTCTGAATAAATCTTTTTGGGCTATCATGATCTAAAAGCGGGCGTGGACAATTTTTCATGCATCCTCTACATACCCCATGGCTGGTGGAATGTGCTCTCCACTTTTTATTTTAGACTGTTGTTGTTTAGGGACTTTAGCTTCTAAATTTGGGACTTATGTCTCCATATCCTGAACATTCTCTGCAGTTGTCTCCTATAGTCCCTTCTCTTCCTCTTCTCTTTTCTTGTATTCCTCACCTCTGTTCTTCTATGTTCTCTAGATGTGTAGGATAGTTAGGCATGCTTTCCTCTTACTCTTCCACCTCCTCATTTAATTTCAGTTTCTTCCTTCTTTACATGGTTACCTCCTTATGTGGAGAGAGTTTGGGTGATCTGCACACTGTGGTTAGAGTAGCACCCTGGGTCATTGTTCTCTTAAACACCCTCTTAAATCTCTGTGCTCCCCTTTGGACCACATTCAAGTTCTCATCATCCCCCTCTTGTGGCTAAGGTTGGTGTAATGGTGCACTTAACTCCACCCTTATTTGTAGGATGTATCCTACCTCTATGCTCCAAACCACCAATCTCTTCGCGCTACCTCCTCCTCATCATCCAATTTAATTGGCTATGAGGGATTAGGCGTTAGGATGTTCTCCATTGTATGTTTTCCATTTTTTAGTGTTGGAAATGCTAACTCACCTTCCACATACTTGTTGTTCTCCATGTTTAGCTTGAGCTGAAGATACACCAATGTTGCTCACTACACCTACTAAAACTAGACTTATTGGCTTAATATTCAACACTTTCTGAAATGATCGTCTCGATATAGGAACTTATTCTAAGGATACACATACTTCTTTCTCAACATGTGGTAGTCACGGTCTACCTTATCTGCATTGAATAATAGTCGGCGCATGTGTATATAAATCTGTGAACAAATGCTTGAAAATACCTTGCAGTGAATGCATAAGGTAATTTACACCAAGGGCTCCAGACTCTATCTCTCATTAGGAATTGTACGATGCAGAAATGTTGGTATACCAAAAACTAGACTTTTTTCCCTACTACTGATTGTACGTCATTTGGAATGCGCCACTCTTCCCCAAATGCCGCACGGATCTTGTCATAACATTTCTTTGCCCTTTGCTTTACATTGTCTGTCATGTGGCCCCTTTACATAAGTACTCGTTAAACCTTTCAGCTGGTGACTTGTTCTCCATGGGTTATTCCCATACATTTTCCTTTGGTCCTGTCTGGTACTCCAATTTTCATGAATACTAGTGATAGTAGAATATCCCCCAAAGATGATCTTCCCTCTTGTGCGTGTGCTTCCTTGAATATTTGTTTTGTAATATAGCCTACAATATTATAGATTGATCCTTGTGACATCTTACATGCGACATGTAACCACATAGTATTTACCCATGACCACCATTCCTGATCATTCAACTTTGTAACAAGGTGTGATGTTGCTTACACTACTGGATAGTTATTTAATTTGTCTATATCCATACCACGCAGGCCCTTCAGGTACCCCAAATCCTGTCTGGTCTTTAAGATCATAGATTTATCTATGAGATCATTCTTTATGTCCTCTCTAGTGGCCTTCAAACCTCTAACTAATGAGATAAGCACAGATGAGATTCTAACTCTACATCCTGCAAAGTAGAATAATTCCCCATGCACTCTGCTCATGAGCCACTGATACAAGAGCTCATACTTCCTAAAATATGGAAGCTCAGATAGTTGGTAGACCCCAATTATCTTCATAGATGCTTCTCACCTGCATCATCATAAACCGACATGTCATCCTCGCCATACGCTTATTCATCTTAGAAGTGAGCAAGGAATCGAGCTCCTTCTTATTCTTCGTGGTCATGTGATTGTATTTGCTCACTTTTCTCTTTCTAATTGGTGAATCCCATTCTTGGCTAACGATGACTCCTTTTGGATAATGCATTTCTGAAAAATCACTTTCGAGTGCCATCTCTTCTTCCTCAACGACCACCTTCTTCTTTCCTTTTTTTATTACTACAGATGCCATTCTTAGGTGCCTTTTTTACCTTACAATCGTCTCCTCTTTATCTATACAACTTGCGAATCTAACCCTAGCTCAGATTCAATCGTGCCTTAGGTGGAAAATTTGTGTTCTAACTCCTTTTTTTCTCCCTGCTTCGCTCAAACCCTTCACTACTGGGGACACAAGCTTCCTTTTACACATAGATCTGGTTGTCACGCTTGGTTGCACACCCTTCACACCTTAACTTGATCACTCGGCTCTTCGTACTTATCTCTTTACTCGAATACTCTTAATCGTAATGGTAAAAATGAATCCGCATTCCATCCTTATATAATTTTTTCAAAATTTGATGAATTTATTGCTCCATTCACCTACCAAATATCCTCTCGTTCATTGACCAAATTCATGTTCATTCCATGCGCAGTACATCTTTCGCACCCCAATCTATAACCTTCTAGTGCATGCCTTCCTACCCTCTAGTCATAGACTTCTCTTCAAGCGCACGCCCATTGCGCCCGAGTACCTCATCATTGTACCTTCTCCTAGTAGTTATCATGGCCTCTACTTACATCATGCATTATACTTTCCTTTCATTCATCTCCATCCTTGGTCACTTTTGAGAAGAAATCTTCTTTTGGATTAAATCACACCTGTAGTAGCTTATTCCTTTCACCTTTCAATTCCCACAGTCTTTTACTTAGATAACTATAACCACCCCACACTAAATGTATGTGCAGTCCTATGTAAATAAACATTCTTTACATAGTAATTAGCTTCATGCATGCCAGCACGTTTATTACACAAAAACAAAAACTAAATTGAAAAAGCAAAGCAAAAATGAAGGAAATACATAATTGAAAACCTAATCTAAATGGAAATATTGCCTTATTAAAAAACACCAAGAAGTCTTATTTATAGTAGGGATTCATCCTACTCCCATTAAAGTAACTGGGTAGCCATGTTCCATCAAGTGCTTCTAACTGGCAAGCACCTGATTCAAGTATGTAAGTGATAACATACGGTCCCAACCAATGTACTTTGAGCTTTCTTGGATGGCGCAAGAACTTAAAGTCATAAAGAAGTACCATTCTTCCAATTGTAAACTTCTTATCCCTTATGTTTCTGTCATGTCATGCCTTCTACCTGGCTTTTTCCTGCTTCTGACTGCATCGTGTTATGGCTCATCTCTCATCCAGTTGAATCATCTTCTCCATACACTCTTCTAAAGCTTGTTCATCAGCTAGACCTCCAGTGTGTGTAATGCGCAAAGAAGGTAACATAAAGTATATAGGGAGAACGGCTTCCGCGCCAAACACCAACTGAAACGGTGTGGATTTATTCAAATCTTGTAAGTTGTTCTATATGCCCAAAGAACAGCTGACACTTTGTCATCCCAATCCTTTCTTCCAACATCACAAATTTTTGTCAAATTCTGGCTCAAAATTTTGTTGAAAGCCTCAGCAATTCCATTTACCTAAGGATGATAGGGTGTAGTTTTATGTTTGCAACCATAAACTCATCTAATAGGATCCTGATTATCTCATTCAAAAAGTGTGTACCCCTATCACTTGTCAAGATTAAAGGACATCCATATCTTGTAAGAACATTCTCCCATAAAAACCTAGTTGTTGTAGATGTTGTACAGTCCTTTATAGTTGTTGTTTTTGCCCACCGTGTGAGATAATATGTGCAAGTAATGATATAGAGTCATCCAGTCCTGCGTGCGGCTAGCGAAATAGGTCCTATAAAGTCAATGGCTCATTTCTCAAATGGTTCCGCACTAGTAATTGGTCTCAAAGGCATATCATCTCTTTTCCCTAGTTTTCGTAGGCACTGACAATGATCACACGCCTTATAATATTCATTACAGTCTTTATACAATGTCTCCCACCATAATCCAGCAAGTAGGATCTATCGGGAAGTCGCATCACCTGCATAATGGCCTCTTGCAATACCACCATGGGCTTCTTCCATATTATCCTTGCGATAATGATCTAATACATAACGGCGTAATACTTCATCTTTGTCTAACTTGTAGAGGTCACCACTGATTAACATAAACAGTGTCGCGCATATAGCAAGTCGTTTCTTTTCTAATGCCTTCATTCCTTCTGGCGCCACACCAGTCCATAGAAAGACAAAAATTTCTTCTAATTCCATGGTCGTGCATTATAATCTATATAATTGTACATCTGGCATGGTTTCTTCAATTGTCTGTGCTTCCTCTCCTGAGTTGATTCTAGATAAATGGTCTAGTCTAGAATTGCTTTTCCCTAACTTCACCACAACTATGAAGTCAAACTCTTAAAATAGGAGCACCCATCTGCATATGCACCCCTGTAAGACAAACTTGTTTACCAATTACATCAATGCCATGTGATCTGTATAAAACACAAATGGTGTTGCTAACAAGTACTATCAAAACTTGTACAATGCATAGATCATTGACGAAGCTTCGCGCTCTATAGTTGTATAATTTTGTTCAACAGCAATCAGCTTCCTACTGGTAAAACAGATTAGATGGTCTATAATACCTTCGTCAGGTTGAGCTAACACAACACCAATGGCCATAGAAAAAGCATCCACATGCACATGAAATGGTTTATCCCATGAGGGAAAACATAAAATAGGCACAGTAGTAAGTTTCTCTTTTAGTATCTCAAACACGCATTATTGCGGTGCTCCCCAATAAAATGTACCTTTCCCCTTCAGTAGCTCTTCCAAGGGTGCAGTAATTTGGAATACCCTTTGATGAATTTTCTATAATATCCTGTATGACCTAAAATTCTGCACACCTCAATTTGACTGGTAGGTGCTTCCAGGCCTAGAATGACTACAACCTTAGTTGGAACAACTAGTAAACCTTCCTTGTAAATTATATGTCCTAAAAGTATCCAAAATGGTGTAGAAAATATGCACTTCTTGATGTTCAAAGAGATACTCAATTGTCTGCACTGTTCAAACAATAAGCGCGGGTTGTCACAATGATCTTTCACAAGCCCATATACTATCCAATCGTCTAGGTAGACCTATAAGAAGTTGTGAATAAAATATTTGAATTCCTGAACAACTATGCGCGAGAATACATAAGGTACATTTTTCAATCCAAAAGGCATCACAGTATAGGAAAAACTACCCCATTCAGTAGTAAAATTTGTCTTGTCTTGATCCTCCTTAGCAATCTGATAGTGTGAAATCACAGCACCCCCAGATGATTTCTAAAGATTTTCTTTTCTAAGGTAGAATCATCTGGTGTGATTGCATAACATGGAACTTTTCCTAAGGTGTGGGACCTTACAAATTAGAAAATATCTCCAAATTAAAGGTTGGTTCCTTATTCCTCTATTTAGGTGCATACATGAGGATTTACAAAGGATCTTTACCTATACCTAGTCTAAGACTTGCCAAAGAGACAGGGATAAAAGAGTACAGAAACGAGAAATAACTAAACTACCAGGTGATGCACCAAAGGAATGATGAATACTTATTTTTTCCTTCAACACAAACCAATAAAATGCATATAATAAACAAACATCAGACAGCTAGATCTGTAACAAGAGATCATATAGAAGCAAAAGAAACAAGAAGGATCTAAGATCAATCACAAATGTATTTTATTGCTCTAATAGATTGATACAATTCATTATAGAATAGCTGAAAGGCAAAAACATAATATAATTTTAAAGGAAGGCCTGAACCGCAATAAATCCTTTGCTAGAAAGATAAGGGAGCCTACAAAACTAATAATTTCCGACCCTTTACAATGAATCCTCCCCCCATATTTATAGAATCGATCTAGAGAGAAGAAAGAGGGGAAGAGAAGTGGGAAAACATGTGGGTCGAAGCTCAACCACCATTTTTAATGTTTTCTGCTAAAATTTTCCCCTGAATCCATCTTTAGTTCATATATCCTCGATTCGGTGCCTTGAAGGAAGAGGAAACAGTGGAAATAGATCAAATCCGATATGAGTTGTTGAGACTGATGATCCTGCACTGAAAGCTCGAAGATGTTTCTCCACTTTTCTTCCACCTACCCTCTTCAAAAATTAAAGTTTCAAACTCCCATGGTGTAGACGAGGTCAAGATCTTTCCAATGATATTAAATTCGTAATCTCTCAAGCCCTGAGTCAAAAGATATGCCCCTTTGAAGTTTTGAATTGATTATGTATAAATAGGCAGGAAAATACCTTGAAAATGGGTCCCTCTTTTAATTGGGACAAGTGGCAGCCAGATTGGGATAAAAAATTAAGGTCCATGGCTTGTAATTTACCTTTTGGCCCTTTGCGCAATAAAACACAAAAACTCAAAAACCTCCACAACCCCGAAACTCTACCTGGACACGTGGCTCCTTTTGCATGGCTAGGAAACACATTTCCATTTTTACCTTTATGCCTTTTTGTAAAAAAGGAAAATTTTCACTTTTCTTCCCTGACGCCCCACCTTGACTTTAACTTGGGTCTATATGTTTACTTTTTCCCTCTTGGGCGGAGTAACGGGTATTTGTAGAACTTTTGCCCCTTTTGAAGGCAAAGGGAAAAAAACTAACCTTTTCCCCGATTCCCCGCTTTTCCTTGGGGACACATATCACTCTGGTGCTTGTTCGGGAATCTCTTTTCCATTTTCCCCTTGAAACAGCATGTACTTAGGACACTTGGAAGCTTCTATCAACCTATTAATTCTTTGAAAATTCAACAAACTTTTCCCCCTTTGAGGACACGTGGAGGCACTGCACATGTTTGTAAATCAAACGCAAAGATTGCCTTTAGAGGAGCATCGAGTTGACACTTGTCTACCTCCACTACTTTTTGGACTATTTCAACGGTCCTTCTTACCTTATAGAATTTGGGCTACGTGGTGGAGCTCGTGCTCATTTGGGGTATCCACCTTGGGGACTAACTCTTGGAAATGCACCAGGCTGACACGCGGCGCTCTCCACTTGGCACTTCTATACTTAACCAATTTCGAAGCCCACCTTTTGACCCTGTTTGACCCTTGGCTACATGGAGGGGTTAGCACAAGTTTGAGTCTCTGCCCTACGTTCCCTTTGTGAATTTTCGCCAAGCTAACACTTGGGATGCTTTTCTCTCAACCGAAGACTTTTTGACACCCCGCAAATTTTGGGGACCTTGGGACGCATGGAAGCCTGGCACAAGTTTGGACTTCTCCTTTTGGATTCACTCTGGGAGGAGTGACATTTGGGACACGTGGCTCCTTTCCTCTTCTTCCTCCATACTTAATCATTTTTTTCCCTTTTCCTGAACCATTTCGAGCCCAAGGACTTCAAATCCTTTTCTGTTCTTTCTTCTTCTAGCTTCTGGCTCCTCTATAGCATCTGATCCTTCTTGTCTGACCCTACTATTTTATGGTTCTTCCTACCTATGACTTGGAGAATGGATTTAAGATGTAGAGATGGCCCAACAGAGTCATTTTCTTTCTGTATAGGATCCTTTGATCTCTTTTCGCCTCTATCACCTCTTTGCTGAATCTTTTTTGCAACAAATTTGTAGGATTTGAATGAGTTTTCTCAGGTTCCTCCTATGCAGGGTCATGGTTTGATCCAATATTTATCTCGAGAGTAAAATATGGATAATAATTTGGCGACTCTCAGGGACATTTACCTGCTAGATGGAGATGACCCAGTAGCATTTTTTAGCAGCCATTGGGCATGGAATCAAGCCTGATAAATATGGATTCTGATCCTTGAGCCATTGCGAGCCTGACTGCAAGCCTTTTCTATATCTTCCTTTTCCCCGAGCCTGCATTTCAATTTTCATAAGGAAACCTTGAGACAATGATTTCTGAGAGTAGAAAATTGATTCGACTCATGGTTTTGATTTTTCACTCAAATGGAATTTCTTGAAACGGATTTTAGTTGCCCTGTATTTGTTCCCTATTTCAATTTGAAAATGTCACAGGAAAACAAGATCCTTCTTTCCTTAAATATTTTAATAGCCTATCCTCATGCCCCTCTTGATGAAATACAAACAAAACTTATATACAAAGATCAAATTATACATGCTCTCTAATGGAGACATGTATAGTGTGCAAAAGCACTTCTTCTATTGAAAACAAACCTACCTACTCTAATCTAACCAAGAGAAAAGGGGAACTCAAACAAAACCTGTAACTATGCAGGGAGAAATAGCTTCCCTTCCTCAAAAATGGAATTCATGCAACTGATTTGGCTCTAAACATGGCTGGTTTGATGAGTGACAATCTGATTACAAGATGGTCTTCCACCCAAATCATCAAAGTATTAGCTAGAAGACAAGAAAAATTCCTATTTTAGTTTCTCTGCATTTGGATTCAAAGAGGCATGTACAACTGATCCTTAGCACTTTGCATATCATCCTCATTCTTACAGGAAAGCATGACTAGTTTTTGTTTCTCCTTTAGCTCTAGTGAAGCAAAGTTCCTAATTAGGCACAGGTCTAATCCATTTGGATGTGCCCATTTAGCTTTGATTTTTAAACTCCAAAAATGGAGTCTTCTTGTATACCTTCTTTGGAGTGAGTGGTGTGGGAGAGAATGATGGATACTCTTCCTACTTGTTTCTCTTCCTTCCTCCTTTAAAGAACATGGAAGATCAAGAGTCATCCCAACCTTGGTTCCTAGAGGTCCATTATGGAGTGCAGGACTTTTGCACTTGAATATTCTCCTTCATGGTAGCACGTTCAATTGTTTGGAATGATGGATGATGAAGGAGCGAATGGATGTAGATCTCCACTGGACTTCCTTTTCATCAAAGCATAGTCTCTCCAGTATGACAGACAAGTACTGCTAATTCATTGTTTTCTTGTTGCAAGTGCTCTACCTCCTTCCATGGCATCCTCTTGATCTAGCAACTTGATCACCATGTCTCCCTCTCACTCTTCAAACATTGAAGTTTTATAGATCAAACTCTTCTTCAACATCTAGAGCTTCGAGGGGGATGAAGTGGGAGGAAGAAATTAAGGTTATTCTTATGGCTTGCTCCGCACTCGGGGCCTCTAAAACTGTATAGTCTCTCCTCCATCAACTGGAAAGCACTCATCAATCTTTTTGCAGCTCTTCATCTCTGATTGCAAAATCCACTTGCTCCTTTCCAATAAAAATATTCAGCTGATTTTCTTTCTTCTTCCATGGTTGATTGTGCCTCGACTATTGGATCATCATCTTCTTCCAGCTGAGTGCCAACTTGGACACTGGGGCTCTGAGAAACTTAATTGTTCCTCCTCTTGTTGCTTACTCTGCTTCTGCTGAAAACTTGGCCCTCAACCACCACTTGGTTCTTCAACCTATTGACCTCCTATGTTGGCTTAACCATCAAGGGGATCTTTGTAAACTAAAATTTGGTAGCCCAACTCTTCAGATTGTCTAGTTATTTCATTTCTAGTTGGTCTCCTCTTCTCATGTTGTCTTTGACTTTATTCTTGAGTATCTTCCTAACATGGACTTGGAAAAGCAAGAGGAGTGATTGGGTTGGGATTCAACCAGATTGTGCAATTTTTTTTGGTGGGGGAGGGAGGTGAAACTTCTTGTTTGTTTAGAGGGGATGACAATTTGGAAGGGGAAAGGGTAGAAGAACTGAGATAAGGATGTAAGACTAGGGGATGTAGAAATGGAATCAATATTTTGGGGAAGCAATTGGGAAGCTAGACTCTTTGACCTCTGGTATTCAAAATGATATGGTGTTGCTTGAGGAATGAGGAAAGAGATAAACCACGAGGATGGTGTAGAACTCACCCATTGACAAGGTTACTCAGCACACTTTTCTCATAAGCCCCGATCACCTCAACCCATTGTGTAAGATGAGGTGAGCACTCTCTACCATGAAGTCAAGCTTATCATAAGGGCTTATAATGTCTTGGAAAAGGGACTTCCCATGGACAAGGTGCACTGCAACCAATTCTGAAAGCCCACATTTGAGATGTTTCCCTTAATTGAACCATGCCAATCCTCAATTTTTTGGAATCTTCTCTAGCAGACTAGCATCCTCTGAATAACTGATCATCATCATATGTTAGTATACCCCTTGTCTCTTGTATAATCTCCATGGCCAAATTGATTTTGACTCTACTACTCATATGGAGTAAGCATAGTTGGTCCTGGATCTGCTCATAATCCTAATCTGGAGGAATTGGGAAATCACATTGGAGGTGGAATGTACTGTATTGCTGCTGTGAAGTGTGAGTTCCATGAAGGAAATGAAGTCATGATCACACAACCTCATGGAATGATGGAAAATAATGAAAGATATGGAAAAAAGAGAGAGTGGAAATGGATGGAAAATAGGTTTATAACTCATAGAATGGGTTGTTGACTAGATGGAGTCGCCATATGTGTAAATTGTTGCTTCTCAAAAGATGGAAATTGTAAAAAGTGCACATTGATTTTGTTGCAATGAAGTGAAGACCTCTAAGGTCCCTATACGTACCCAAAATTGTAACGTACTGTATTGCCAAAACAACGTGACACGTGCCCCAATGATGATACAGGTCTCCTCGCAAGGTGTTTGGATCCGGAAAATCTCTCCAAGTGTGTGTTAACATCCCACATGCCCCACTTAGCCCCCACGTGCTTTATTTTTCATTTTCCCCTCTCTTCTTATCCTTTTTCTCTTCAGTGACGAAACCATCGCCCTGCCTGGGGCGGCGGTCTCGTGACCGCTACCCTGAACAGGGCGGCGGTCCTGTAACCACCACCCTGCTCAGCGCAGCGTGTCCTTTACGTGTTTTCCAGAAATCTCTTTTAACATGACTCATGTAAATTCAACATTTTTCCAGCTTTCTTTCACCGCCCATAAGCTTGCATTTATGATTCTGGTTCCCTGGAATAGTGTTTTTGCCATTGTTTATAGTTTAAGAGTTCTATTTGACTTTTACCTTGGGTAAATGCAAATGCTATAAATAGATGGCTTGTGCTCAAGAAAATGGCCCCCTTATTCACTTCTCATCTTCTCATTTTCAGTAATTCAGTGTTTTTATTTTGCTTAGGATTCATAGTTTAGTTCGTTACATGCTTAGTTAGCATTGTTTTACTGTTGGTAAGCCACATATCCATCTTGTGCAAGCAGTGTTGTTATTTCATCCAATCCATTGGAGTAGAATAGCTTAGGAAGCCATTATATTTACAGGTTTTGCTCCTCAAATAGGATAGTTTCAGGTTCTGGATGCTTTATGTTGCATGACTCGCAATAGATCGCTAGGAATTACATAAGCCAAGCTCTGTACTCTTTCGCTATCCCTCTCCTACTCGCATTGTATTCGGTGTGTATTCTGAGCTGCCTTTATCCCAATATCTACTTCTGTTGATGCTAGCATTACACACTTTTCTGGATCCACGTGAACACGAAGGAACGAAGAGATCACACTGAGGGGACAAGATCACACACACCATTGGATTCACCACTGTTCTGCAGAATCTGGGTTCTAGCTTTCAAAGTTCTAGTTTGAATCATATCAAATAGAGTAGTTAATTGCTTTATTTCAGTAAATTCTATTCTCAATATTGCCAGGGAAGCTATGGGGATTGATAGTTTCTAAGAAACTATGATTCACTCCTCACTTCTGAGGTAGGATCGAGAATCTTGAAAATAGATTAGATGAGCAATTTAATTGTTTAGAATAGATCTACAAATTACACAGACAAATGGCTACACTCAGTTATTTTGTTTGTTTTAAATTATTATTTTAGTTGTCTTTCTAGATATTTTAAATAGCTATTTTCTTAAATTCGTAAATTTCATCAGAAAAACACAAAAAAATAGAGAAGACATAGATGCTATAAATACACTTCACATAGTTAAATTTCATTTTTTTAAGGTTAATTTACTTTGTTACTTTTGCATGACAATCACGGGACCTAGAGAGCCCAGGGAATACATATTCGAGCCAATCGTGCCCCAGCCCAATCTCATCACGGCAATAACCGATATAGATCAAAATCTTAGGATTCAAGTCTTCCGAACAACGGTAAGCTTGCAACAAATCAATTGTCAGTTGAGCGGACTAAACATAGAAGACGACCAAGCACACACGTTTTGGTCGAATCAGCCGAACTACAGATTACCCTAGGAAAACATTCATATGACTGTAGAAGGGTTCTAAAGAGAACAAACCTTTGGTTGTGATCCTTTGGTCCCACAGCCAGATGCAGGAGACACTCTTCTAGATATAGATACCAGCCTAAGAATCCAGGTTGCACGAACACCTGTAGGGTATTCTGAGAAAATCACACAATTATTGAACCTAAATATAGAAGCTAAGAAAGCATACAATTACTGGATATTAGGGATTAGGACTTTATTTCACGCATGACCATACCAGGTCCACAACAACTAAGAGTCTACGGTTGTGACCCACAAATCCCGCAGCCCAACGAATTCGCAGGAGAATTAGACATAGACACTAGCCTATGCACACTAGTATTCCAGTCTACTCCACTTCCACCTATCATCATCAAACAATTATCCTTGCTAGACACAACAGCTAACAGATAGCTAGAGAGTTATGGACTAGGCCAGAGAACCGTCCATAGAATTGACTACATTTACCATCCACCATATGACCCTGTCTGGAGAAATACACGAAACTATCCCGGGTCATTTTCCACGTATTCCACAACCCATAGATCGAATCATGCCAGAGATGATAATGATTGGAGCCCTCGAGCAGTCATCCTTGCTGACCGATCTATCACACCAGCCCAAGTTAGGAGGGCTTTCTTTGCTTTAGATTCGCAAGTTCCGTTAGTGCGCATTGAAGACATTAGATTTCATAACTAGTTTTTCTGTATCTCACACATATTCCATCCCCACCGGCTATCTCGGCACGACCTTGGGAGGTTGGGTGTGAGGAAGAGTCACTTGTAGATTCCCACATTCGCTTGTCACTTTTCCGTCGTACAGTCCCACCGGGCATGCCAAAACTATTAGTGTGAAATCACAGCACCCCCAGATGATTTCTAAAGATCTGCTTTTATAAGGTAGAATCATCTAGTGTGATTGCATAACATGGAAATTTTCCTAAGGTATGGGACCTTGCAAATTGTAAAATCTCTCCAGATTAAAATTTGGTTCCTTATTCCTCTGTTTAGCTGCATACATGAGGATTTGCAAAGGATCTATATATATACCTAGTCTAAGACTTGCCAAGGAGACATGGATAAAAGAGTACAGAAACTAGAAATAACTAAACTACCAGGTGATGCATCAAAGGAATAATGAATACTTAGTTTTCCTTCGACACAAACCGATAAAATGCATACAATAAACAAACACAGACAGCCAGATCTGTAACAAGATATCAGATAGAAGCAAAAGAAACAAGAAGGATCTGAGATTGATCACAAACATATTTTATTGCTCTAATAGATTGATACAATTCATTACAGAATAGCCGAAAGGTAGAAACATAATACAATTTTAAAGGAAGGCATGAACCCCACAAATCCTTTGCTAGAAATAGAAGGGAGCCTGCAAAACTAATAATATCCAACCCTTTACAATGAATCATGTCCCCATATTTATATAAATCGATATGAGAGAAGAAAAAGTGGGAGAGAAGCAGGAAAATGTGGCTCAAAGCTCAACCACCACTATTAATGTTTTCTGCTAAAATCTTCCGCTGAATCCATCTTTACTACATCGATCCTCAATTTGGTGCCTTGAAGGAAGAGGAAATTGCAGAAATAGATCGAATCCGATCTGGTTGTTGAGACCGATGATCTTGCATTAAAAGCTCAAAGATGTCTCTCCATTTTTCTTCCACCTACCCTCTCAAAAATTAAATTTTTAGACTCTCATGGTGTAGATGAGGTCGAGATATTTCCAACGATATTAGATTCGTAATCTCTTGAGCCCTAAGTCGAAAGATATGCCCTTTTGAAGTTTTGCATCGATTTTGTACAAATAGGCGGGAAAACAACTGAAAATGGGTCCCTCTTTTGATTGGGATACATGGTAGCCAAATTGGGATAAAAAATTTGGTCCATGGCCCGCAATTTACCTTTTGGCCCTTTACGTAAAAAATGCAAAAACTCAAAAACCTCCGCAGCCCCGAAACTTTGTCTGGATACGTAGCTCCTTTTGGTTAGCTGGGAAATGCTTTTCCATTTTTACCTTTATGCCTTTTTGGAAAAAGGTTTTGCCCAACGCACCGCCTTGGCTTTCACTCAAGTCTATATGTTGAATTTTTTCCCTCTTGGGTGGAGTCACTGGTCTTTTTAGAACTCTTACCCCTTTTGAGGCAAAGGGCAAAAAACTAACCTTTTCCCTGACTCCCTGCTTTCCTCTGGGAAACGTGTCACTCTTGCGCACTTTCTTGGGAATCACTTTTCCATTTTCCCCTTGAAACAACGTACTTAAGACATTTGGAAACTTCTACCGAAATATTAATGCTTTGACAATTCAACTAACTTTTCCCCCTTTGAGGACACATGGAGGCATCGTGCATGTTTGAAAATCCGACCCAAAGCTTTCCTTTGGAGGAGCATCAGGTTGACACTTGTCGGCCTCCACTACTTTGTGTAATTTTCAATAGTCCTTCTTACCTTTTAGATTTTGGGCTATGTGGTGAACCTCACACTCATTTGGGTTTCCACCCAAGGACCAACTCTTGGGGATGCGCCACACTGTCACTGTGGCACTCTCCGCTTGCACATTCTATACTTAAGCAAATTTCAAAGGCCTTTTTTCTACCTTCCCCTTGACCTTTTTTGACCACTTGGCTACCTGGAGGGTTGGCGTGAAATTTTGAGTCTCCACCCTAGGTTCCCTTTGTGATTCACTGCTGCCAAGCTGACACTAGGCATGCGTCACTCTCATCCGAAGACATGTCATCGCCCCGCAACTTTTGGGGACTTTGGATGTGTGGAAGCCTAGCGCATAGTTTGGACTTCATCCTTTTGGGTTCACCCTTGAAATAGCGTCGCTGAAGGCACGTGGCCCTTTCCACTTCTTCCTCGAGGACTTAGTCATTTTTTTCCCTTTTGGTGAACCAATTCGATCCCGAGGACTTCGAATCTTCGTCATTCTTCCTTGCTTATGGATCCTCTGTAGCATCTGATCCCTTCTTGTCTGACCCTTCTATTTTATTGTTCTTTTTGTCTGTGACTTGGAGAATAGATTTAAGATATAGAGATACGGTTTGACAGAGTAATTTTATTTTTATATAGGATCCTTTGATATCTTTTGGCCTCCATATCACCTCTTTTTTGAATCCTTTTTACAACCAATTTATAGGATTTGAATGAGTTTTCTTGGGTTCCTCCTATGCGGGGTCATGGTTCGATCCAATATTTAGCTTGGGAGTGAAATATGGATAACACAATCCTAACTTGATGATACCCGGAAAACCCATCTGTGAAAGATTATATTTTGCGCCTTTTAACTCCTAGTATTTCCTCAGTAAATGGCGTAGGGAATCAATCTGTGACGCATTCAGCATTCAGTTACCTGTAGTCCACACATATTCTAATTCGTCCATCCTTCTTGATACTGATCATCATTGGGCTAACCCATTCTGACTCATCAAGGGGTTTGATAATTCCAAATTTCAACATTTTATCAGTTTTTTCTTTTATCTTTTTGCGCAAATCAGGATTCATTCTGTAAGGCCTCTTTCTAAGTGGGCGTGCACCATCCTTAAGCTTTATCTTCATTTCCCCAAGTGATTTATACACGCCTTTAACTTCATGATACCCTCGAGGGAATAAGTCCTGATAATCCCTAAGTAACTCAATGATCTTTGTTACCTCCAAGTCTGGCCAAAAGTCTCCAATTATGGCCTCCTTAGGCTCAGCCTCCGAACCTATATTCACTTTCTTTGTCTTCATGGGTTTGTGATAGGCATGTGGATCCTTGTCTACATTGTCCAAGACCTCGCGCACTCCTTGTGAATGTTCAATATCCAAGTTCTCAACTTCCTCATCATCCATGATGTAAACCATCTTTCCCTTCTCTTTCTCAAGGCAAGCGCGTTCAAGTAGTATGGAGTCCATTTCTTCTTCCTTTTCAAAACGTGGTCTGGACTCTGTCTCACCAAATAATTCCTGAATATGCTCTTATGCTTTTGCATTATCTCCCATAGTTAATTGCTTGATAAATTTTAATGCCTCTTCTATTGGAGGTTAGGAAGAAAAGTAGTCAAAGGTCTAGATCATTCCTGCAGTCAAATTTTGCCAGTTCCCAGTCTCTCAATGTAGTTTTACATATACATACTAGACACATGTGCATCCTTGTAGCGTAGAGTACAATCTATGCACCCAAAGTGAAGGTGGTAATGCTTCATGTCTTGTTGTCCAGAGTCTCTCACACTACTGAATGTGATGCTGAATAGGTTGATCACCATGATAAGTGCATATCTGCGTAGGTGCATTGTTCCTTACAAACCTAATAGATATGGTGATTCCAATCTCTTCCCATTCTATAAGATTATCTCTGTGGACTACCCATCAGTGTGTTGTTGTCCCACGCAAGGCATATACTAACATGGATCTTCTATTAATTTGATATGTCCACTATGTTTCCATGGATTTTAAAAATGCAGGAAGAACTTCTACCCCTATATACCAAGGTACTGAGCTACCTATCCGTTGAACAGAGCGAAGTCCATTCTTGCGTGCAACCACGCTTTTTACCTCGCGCCCTACTAGATCATATGTACCATGAGCCCAATTGTCACAAGCAATACTCGTAGTATCACGAATAGAATGAGAATCCTCCCACTGCAGGATGCCTTCTTTTGATGGCTCAATGACCTCTGGGTCCTGAATAGTGCGTACATAAATTCTATTTAAGTCCTTCTCACTTAGAGGCTCAACATATGGTGTAGACTTCCCATTTGTTAGAGGTATCACAACTCTTTCTTCCTTGTTCTCAAAGTTGATATACGCCTTATTGAATCTCAAGTCAGCATTATTTGCATAACACCCAAGGGCGTCCAAGCAAGGCTAGAAAATTGTCTGCTTCTGCAAGTGTTAATACCTCAAAATCCCCAGTGAACTTGGCCCCTTGTATAGTTATAGATGCATCCTTCAAAACTCCTATGGGAGTGGCCTTAGTCTGGTTTTCCATAAACAAGACATTAGTGATGGTTGCAATGGAGGCCTCTCCATTTGTACCCATGCATCTAATGTAAGAACATTTACTTCCGCACCTGTATCAATCAATATGTTGCTCAGTATCCATCCATCCACAACAGCATTCAGAGTAATTTCCTTGTCATAGTCAAAGCTATTAAGGGGAAGATTTAAATGCATGATCTGCCATTCGGTCTCAAGACTTGTGCATGGAGTGTTCCCCTTTAACCAACTTCCTAATAGTGGGATAATGTTCTCTTGGCGCAACATTTTGCACACTTCTCGCATATCATCGATATCATTTTGGACTGTCTCTGATGTTTTCTTCTTATCCTTTAAGTATTGTATCTCACCCTGAAGATTCCTTATCACTTCCATGGTATCCTGGTAAACTTCCTTCTAATGAGCAAGATCTAGGTATCTTGCATGTAAAACATCCTCGTTGGTGATCATATGCTTCTGGTGCAATGCCTCTCTTGCGTGTCTCTTCAACATATGTATTAATCTTCACTGTCCATGTCTCAGGTCCTTCTGCTATCTTGGGCATCCATTAATCTTCTACTCCACACTGGATTCTAACCATCCTGACACCTTTATTTTCTTGCTTATGCTGCTTACTAAGATGCTCATATAAGTCTGGGCACTCTTCATATCTATGTTTCTTCCTGCAGAAAGAACATGCAATATTCTAAGGACATTCGCGCCTATAGTAGTCAGGAGATCTACACATATAACATGTTCCATGAGGGAACTCACCTCTTCCTCTACCACGGCCTCATCCTCCATATCCACCATGATATCTACATCCCCTTCCATGAGCTCCTTCAAAATGCCCCTCATTCTTGTCATAGCGTGTTTTATTATGATCTCGATCCTAGTGCTCATTCTTACCCTTAGAATTATCTATTACACTTGTCTGACATACCCCAATGTCTATAGCATCCTAGATCTGACCAATCAGCCGACAATCCTCAGTATCATGGGTCGTGGACCTACAAATTTTACAAAAGCAAGATACATTCTTCCTTATCGCACGTTGTAACAAAGGAATGTGACTAGAAGCATGATTCAAATGACAGATATCACAATCCAACAATAATGAGCGTACAGATCTACGAGGGCAACTATCCTTGGTGTGACCTACCACTTCACAATTTGAACACCAAATTCCTGAGTGCATTTCATGGGCTAGATTTTCTGATAACTTCTCTAACTGCTTTGTCATAGCTGTAATTTGTGCCTCTAAGAATTGACTAACACCAGTTTCAATGCTCCCAACTGCATCAGCATGCAAAGTTGCTTCCAGTGTTTCACGTAGATAAGTATATGTCTTATGTGACAGCGCCCTTCTAAATGGTGTAATCAATCTGCCAATGAACCATTGTGCATGTTGGCTAGCAAGAATATCATAAGATAGCTTAGATAGAAGTGTCTCAAAATGAGCATCATACCCACTTACAATCTCAGTAGTTCCTTGCTTGATATCCTTGAGCGCACTAATACTCTTCTGCTCAAACACTGGGATATGGAACTCTTTCAAGAAAGCATCCTTCAATGCTACATAATCCATGCAAGTTCAATCAGGGTCAAACTTCTTATACCAGCTGTGTGCACGTCCTTATAATGTAGTAGCAAATTGACTTGCTTTACACTCAATAGTCGTGATCCCTTTAGCGTGCCACAAGATTTCACACATATGCACATGTTCGGCAGCATCCTCTATACCTCTATATTTTGGGATACGAAGAGACATATCCATATAGATATTATGTGGTTGCTTTGGACCTTGAACACCTGATCCAGAACCTCATGTGCTCCCTCTACCTTCAAAACCACTAGATCCACCGGAACTAGAACCACCTATACCTCATGATCCTCCACTTGTAGTTGGAATAGGACCTGTAGATGTACTCCCCTGTGCTCGGATAGCAGTAATATACTAAACCCCTACAGTTTGTGACGTAGCTCCACTTCCATAGGTGAATCCAACATTCTACGCGCTCACATTCCGTGTGGATGATGTGCCTAATAATGTTCCTCCAAATATCATTGAAGTTGTATGTCCTGCCATTAATGTACTTACTCCCTGAATTACTCTTGCTCTCCTACTTCCCAAGTTAGCTTGTTGGTTACTTGTCATACTAGATACTGGAAAACCAAGCACAAGGGCTAGGTCACCAAGTGGATTAAGATGCGCGCTTGTGGCCCAGGTAGTCTCTGCTAGCACACTTTTGTGTGAGGCTGAGGGGGGATCTCTGTCATGTTTTCCAAGATGGGGGAGTTCCTGATGCTCTGGCTCCATGTCTTCTACATGAGCTGTAAATCCTTCACGAGCCATCTCTCTCCTCAACGCCATACTTTTTGCAACGGAACATTGCTTCTCTATTTCCCTCTCACGCACCTCATTATACTCAAGCCACCTCTCCTCTCTCTACCTCTCTTCCGCTAGGTCTGCCATATTTCACCAAACTTGTTCCTACCCTCGCACATGGTGAAGTTTAGTTAGCCATCGGTTTACTCTCCAGGTTCAAAGTTACCATCAAGATCCTGATCACTAGTGGGATACATTGCAGATATACTCCTCTTGGATACCGCAAAAACTAGAATTTAGCTACCTCCGGGTAAGAGTACGTCGAAATTGAATACTCCAAAATATAACTATTTAGAACACCATGAAACCATGTATCCATAGCACGATTATGAATCAGATTAGCATCATAAAGGGTCTGAAATTTTTCCTGTGTCCAGACAAGTGCGCGATACCTCCAATTCTATTGAGATGCATAAGCAATAAGCCACTCGTATAGTTCTACTGAAAAGCTGGCGAAAAATCTCTCATATAAGATGTCATATAGATTTTGTTCTACCCAAGTGCATGTCTTAAAATCAGATCCATTGTTGAACCGTCGTGTATATTCTTCCTCCAGATCATGTATCCATTCCTCAATACTTGTTAGAGTTAACTGATACGTTTTCATCGTGAACCATCCTAAAAACAACTGAAAAAGAGGTCTCGGCAATAGAACAAATCATGGAGCCTAGAATTTACCAGATAACACCCTAGTCACACTGGCACATCACTCAGCCTTGACTGAGCGCTCACCCGAAGCGCATAAAGGTACCAGGTCCCTCTTTAGGGTTACTGTAGCAAGATGTTAGCATGATGAAGGAAGAAATATAAGATACATAACTAATCCATCATTCTACAATGCATGCTACATTCATATCTATGAAAGAACAAGCTTTAAATAGTAATCATGGTTGAATTAATAACATGCACTACTCAATTACACACAGGAATGACACTTAGATTCAGCCAATATCTTCCATCTATAAACACAAAAGCTCCTTACAATAATTTCAATTTATACCAATGCACGTATGGATCTGATATAGTAATTCAATCATATGTGTATATCTCTCTCCCTTCATACATTCATCACACATATATATAGGGTGGGGACTTTCCCTTCGACTCTTATCTATTCTAGAAATAGGCCGCATGTTATTAATAGCCATGCGTTGTTTTACAGGCATAGCCACACATGCAAGTGTGTTATCTATAGACCTCTTGCAATTGATTGAAGTGTCAATCCTATTCTTAGCTCGTCTCCATGTAGAACGCTTTGATCCGATCCTCTAAAGATAGATAATGCATGGTGTGCACATCTCTGCATCGTTGGTGTGTTCCGCACACCATCTTCTAGAAATAGGTCGTCATGCTCAAAATCGGCTAAGTCCTTAATGTTGAACTTGCCCTCCGCATGCAGGTTCTTCCTGTCCCTCCATGCCATTGATCATGGCCTTCTCTCCCGTGTAAAGTTCTTGTGTGATCTCTGACAAGTATTCTCTAATCAACAAACTCAATTTAATGAGCTCATTGATAAACATGAAGATGAAGTGAACATGAAGGGAAAACCATTAGAAATCTTAAATAAAGAAGAGAACAATGAGGATGATGGCATGGTAAATATTCGGGAGCAAGAAAGGGAGGAAGAATGTGATGAAAAACAACAAAATATAATTGAAATAACATAGGATGATCAACAAAAGAGTGAAGAATCCAAGAGGTGGAAGAAAGAAGTCAAGATTAAGACAAGTTTGTCTCATTATTTTCAATTGTTTTGTTTAGCTATGTGTGTGAAGGTATCAACCAAAAAGTGAATATAGAATATGGAAAGAGGCAAGGAAATGATGAAAAACTACACTTGAAATATGAAGAAAAAGAAAATGAAGATGATAAAGAAGGATTGAAGAAAAATGAAGACAAAAAAAGCATTCTAGAGGCAAGAGAAGTTGTGCAAGATAATTGAGAAGCCATGAAATTTGAAGATGAACTCAAACAAACTAGGGAAAGGGACAATTCAAAGAAGGAACGAGATTGGAAGAAAATAAACAAGATGGGCATTTCAATTGGAGTTCATATCTTCCCACTAGGGGAGTATGATGCAGGATCATCATCATGCACATTGAATTTTTTGAGATTCGTACAATTTTGAGATGAATATGTTCTTGGTAGAAATTTTAGGTTATTTTATAAGATTCCCTACCTTCTTAGGTTCCTCTAAAGGTGTTAAAGGTTCATTTAGATTTTTCCCTCCAAAATGCATCTTTTCAAATATTTGAATTTGTAAGTTAAAATTTAGAGATCTAATGTCAAGAGAGAACATATATATTGATGTAAACACATGTGAAATTTTTATATGATGTGAGAAGAATGTTCTTTCCTAGCTAAGAAGTCTAGGTTTTGGTATAATTGTCTTAATGATGGTTAGGGTTTCATAAGTTTGTGTAACCACCTCTAAATTCGGCTTAAGGAAGAAAATATTTGAATCGAAGAGAGAGAGGAAAATAAAGAGAATGTTGGTAGAGGTGGAAACATGTGTAAGAGAACCATCAAGGCTCTAGCAGGTTTGTAAGAAAGGATTTGATTCTTGTAATACAACCCGTTGATTAATAAAGTTTTAAATTTCATGTAAATGTAAAGAATGAGTGATGAAAGTATGGATTGTTGAGTTTGTTTTGTTACATATACTTTGAATAAGACTAAGACAATGATATTCTTAATGGAAATCATTATATGATGACAATGTTAATCCTCCTTCAATGAGTTTATAATAGTTATGGTGGAATTTTTCCTTGTGAACAAGGAAAATCATGTACTTTGTATGCATTGGTCGGACTTTACAAGTTATTGGCAAGACCCCAAGGTATCCACACTATGTGAAACATGCTAAGAATTTATTAATGGCCGGAAGAATATATTACCTTATTTGGATAATGATGTAAGTGAATTAAGACAATTAATTGTTTTCTTATTTTGATTAGGAAGTTGAAGCATTAGGAATTTGTGAAAATTACAATCTTGTGAATACATATATACAATTGTTAGGGAGGAGTTAAGAATTTGTAGGATCATATTAACATTATAGTGAGAGGGAGAAGTCTAAACCCAAAAATTGAGAACAAGGTCTATATTTGGCTAAATAGGTGCTATCATGTAAATGTGCAATAGGGAAATTGACAATTTTCGAGCATGACAACAATACCCATGTGTCGAAACTTTCAATTTTGACACTTCTGATGCATCCCAAGTCTACCCAAGTTAGTCTAATGACCTCCTGGTTGATGTTCAACTTCAGTCCCCTAGGTGAATTAGGAAAATCAAGTCAACCCCCCTTAGGTGATTTTAGGAGTTCTTGAAAACTACTATTTTTGGGTGGTCTTGGGAAGGGCTACCACTAGCCTGCCCAAGGTCGAGTGCAACCCCCTGGAGTGGAAACGGATGAGCCAAATCCATGACATAGAGGTGAAATGAATGTATAGTAAAATCATGGAATTTATTTAGGATGATTCAAGAAGTATTTGGAGGAATTGGGGTAGTTTCATCAAAAACAAGGTTCATAGGCCTAGGTAGTGCACTAGGCCAAAAGAGTTGCAAATGAACTTCCGGAAGTGATTTCTGGGAGCTCTGGTTGGAGTTAGGAGCTAAACAAGACATATCTCTGAAAAGGGAATTCAAAGCTATATAAAATGTTGTGATTTCATATTTTTCACAACACTTTCGTCTCAATACGTTTATATCTAGTTTTTTCCATGCTCATCTAAGAGATCCGAGATCAAAAATCCACTCTATTACAGGGATTAAATGGAGAAATCAAAGAGCTAAGCTACACCCACCATTAGATTCTGAAGGAAATTTTTAGTCAATTTCAATATAACAATGTTTCCACAAACATTCCATCAGGAGCTAAAGTTATCACCGTTTCAAGTTGCCCTCAAGGTGCGCTTCTCGTAGTTAGTCAAATTTCCAGTGAGGACACGTGTCATCTCTAGAAGCCTAACACAATTTAATGCCCCTTTCATCCCTCAAGCTAAGGGATATGATGGATATTAAAATGTCATTGACAACCCCAAGAATCCCACTGGTCACTCATAGAACCTCCCGGATTGACTAGTTTAGCTCCTCAGGTGTTTTTCAAAGCTCTATTTCCTCAATCGCTTCATATCGTGACAAGTGGCGCAACCTGGAGGCGTGATATGCAAACTGATGACCCTTATGTCCCTTTGGAAAAGGTAAATGAGGGACATGAAAGTAAATTTCCCAGCCCCTTTAGGCCCTTAGGTCAAGCATGTGAGTCTCTTCAGTGTAAAGTGCTCAACCCGTTGGAGTTAGTGGAGCCAAATGCACAACCGTTGGATCGTAACCAAGTATCACGTTGAGGCGCACTGTGAAAATTGATGTCTCTTTCATCCCTCAATGCTTAAGGGACATCAGGGGACATAAAAATGTGCCCATCCCCAGGTATGCCTCCTAGTTCCTCATATGACCATTTTCCAACCCCCAGGTACTTCCAGCAAGATTTTTGGCCAAAGTGCTCCACCGTCGGATTTCCACCAAGTGTCGCATCGAGGCACGACATGAAATTTGATTTCCCTTTCATCCCTTAATGCTTAAGGTAAATCAAGGGACAATAAAAAATCTGCCCCATCCCATGACATGCAGTTTTAAAATCGTTTAAATCAAACACTTGCTTTATTTTCCCGCCGCTTCTTCTCAACGGCTCTCCCCCTGCCATTGCTCATGTGCTTACTTGTCAATAGTCCAACAATTTCTGATCCAAAGTAACTCTCACCATAGAAACCAAACCCTCTACTCCATGAAATACACATAGGTTTTAGAGAAAAGGATTGATTAGAAGAGACTCAAAGGATCGAAGAAGAATGAAGTGATGAAAATCGTTAAGAAAACCTCATTGTCTATGTAAACAAAGATTCAAACATATCTTACAAACCATGGTGCATGAATCGGAGAACCATTTGTCTCATTGTGTTCTTCACTCTCAAAGGCCATAAAAATATCACCTTCAAATCCCTTATTTGTCAGAACAAATCACTCGCAACAAAGAAATCTCCCTCTCAGCTCAACGAAGACAAAAACTAGATTTCCCGTCAAACCAAAAGTTGGTTCGAAGAGAAATTTCACCAGATGGAACAGGAAGAAAAAACCCACAACAAAAGTGTGATTTTTTTCACGAACAGAGAATAAAACTAGACCCGAAAATTTCAATCTCCATTAATGGCTTCCAGATCCAGAGCTGTTACTAGGTTTAAAATTTGAATTTTGTAAAATCTCACAAACCATTGATCGAGTAAGTATAAGATTTCAGAGGGTGATATTGGGAAAAAAACCATATCAATTTTTTTTTTCGGAAACAATTGACCACCAGAATCTCAATTTCTAAAAATAGTAGGTATTCTATAATAGGGGACTGCTATTTCAGGTAAGTCACCAACTGAAGAAATTGCAAAGGAGGCAAGTGAACACAGAAGAGGTATCTGCAGTTGAAAATTCATTGAAATGGTCATCTTGGTCCAGAATTGACACTTACTAAAAATAGTAAGTGGTCTCATGAGCACCTGCTAAAAATAGAAACCTAGTCTAGAAGGTGAGAGGAACACAGGGAGAAAGAAAAATTTGAGTTGCCACATCCAGATTGAGGTTCAAAGGATTCTGATTTTTCATACTTACTAAAAATAGTAAGTTTCGTTGAGAACTTACTAAAAATAGTAAGTCATTCGAGGGGAATTTCATAGAAGGAGCATCCCAAGACCTGAACATTCAGATTGTCATCTGTAGTTGGAGTTTAGAAAAGGATTTCTAGACTTACTAAAAATAGTAAGTTTCATGTTCTAGAAATAGTAAGTGCCAGGAATCATGAAGTACTAAATGAACATGATAGTATTCGACACAATATTTTACCTATGAGTACGAGATAGAATAATAGTGATGTCTCCTATATGGATTTCGATGACCTGAAGGCTCACATGACTACCAAAGAAAGAGGGAAAATTAAAGACCAAGTTCTCTCAAGTGGGTTGTTCGCAATTGCAGGACACCCCGTGTCCTGTATAAAGAATTGAGCTGGTTTTGGCTTGCTCGCACCACTATGAACCTGAAACACATGAAAAATTTGAGCCGAACAATGGTACAAAAATGGTGGTCATTAGTCCCAAAACCATCTCATTTCGCTCTGTAAATTCTAACATCACCTAACATGGTTGTCATCACAAAGGAAAGGGTCGTGCACAAGTGGGAAAATATGGATGCATAAGTGCAAGGGTTTGCACTAGGATCATGGATGAAGATAGGGAGAAATCCCTCAAGGATTCTAAAGACACTTTTGAGGTGTGAGTTTTGGGAGGGATATTCAGATGCAATCACTCTCCTCAACAGGGTGATGGGAGAATGTGAACAAAAGAGACTTCCTAAGATTGGATGGGCCTTTTCATTTTGAATGGTGACTAGAGGGAAGCAAAGAATTGACTGGGGGTAGATAATCAGTATAATATGCATCTGTAATTACTCCAAGTACCCATGAAAAAGAAGTTCCACATGACTTCTTACTTAGTATATTTACTCGCTAGCTCGAGATCATTCAAAGGATTGGCTCAAATAGCAAAACATTTATGCCAAGGTGCCCGCATTCAAGAAACTTCCACAGTTGGTGATGGAGGAAAGCCACATGAAACTTTACTTGCACATGAATGATGCATTCACTATGTATGTGGTGAACCTTGGAGGGTGATTTTGAGGCAAGGATGTTGCCACAAGTGGCATCCTTAATCAAAAAATATGGCTCTTACTTCATCCAATTCTCGACTCTTCTCCTACCAGCGAGTTGTCCAGCTTAAACCAAGCTCCACTAAGGTTGTCCCAAGTATCTCAACTGACCAAATGGTACTATTTAACTCTGCACATAGAGTGCATATACGTAAACAATAGACTTGGGAGAAAGAAAAATAAGTTGATTTCATTCCCCATCTCTCTTAAGGTATTCACATGTAAGAATGCAAATGATGCATCTCATCTAGAGGTGACCTTCACACATTTGACTCTGCATTCCTACACTGCCAGCCTAAATTTTGACATTTGAGATGATCCTGATTCTTTCCACATTCAAGACTTGTGCCATGATCTGTGCAAATCAAAGACTATTGGTCCAATTGTTGATGAATTTGAAGTATGGGAAAAGGATCATATGAGGATGATCGTTGATGAGATGAAGAAATTCAAGTTCTCTTGGTATGAAGATATTTGACAAGATGATGGGACAGAAATGTATGATCACGAGTATGGAGCGGTCAAGGTTTCTCCATTATCCTCAAGTCAACTAACACATTCGCGAGTCAGAGGATATAAAGGAATAAAACTAAGAAGGTGGTCAGGAGAATAAGGATTGGTTCTAGAGAAAGAGAACCATGATCATCCAATCACGAGGTATGCCTGTAAGTCAGAAACAAGCCTCTCGGAAGTCATCGTCGAAATCCGTGGAGGTTACTTCAATTTAAGGCACTCTGGAGAAAGTTCAAGATGAAAATCCACTGAATTGGAGACTTCCTCTCGTGAAAAGTCACCAAATAAGAACCAGGACAAAAGAAGGGTCAGTTGCAACAATGCAAGGGGAATACCTGGATGCAGAGATGCAAGAAGAAGATCCAGTGACATAAACACAAGCAGAGGAAGAGCAAGCAGTTCAAGACCCAGTCTTCAAACCACCACAGGAGGATATATCCTCTCATTCAACACCAATGTCTCTCCCATCCAAGATGTGCCTCCTCTTCCAAAGAAGGGAATGATTGATGCACCTGTCGTAGAGCCTGAGTCCGATGAAATGTTCCCATGGATGCAGGAAACAATAACACCTGATGTTTGCATTGTTCAACAAGTGGTGGCCCTTGATTTATCAGCAATTTCCTCATTGGCCAAGGGAAAGAAAAATAATTTTGCACACACGGCCTCACGGTTCTACAATGGAGAAACAGGTAACCAATATATTGAAGTAGCCTAGCTGAAAGTGATCAAGCCAATGGATGAGATGACACTAGCCGATTACGAGATGAGCACAATTCAACTAGGGCCGGCTACTCATGAAAGGGATTTGCACATGTATCAGTAATCTTCCGCTCGCATGGTGGTAAGGAACAAGGAATATAAGAAGAATATTGATGACCTAAAGGAACATGGTGCAAACTCTTTCATCTTATGTGCAACATCTAGTTGATTCTGAACACCACCACAATTCCCATTGAAGAAGTTGCACCCATCAACAACTTCAATCCAGAATCTATCAAGAGGATGCATGAGCTCACAATGCAAGGGCAAGCTAATAACGAATGGATCATCTCAATTTCAGAAAATGGAAATTCAGTGCTTCAATAAGTAGTCAAACTCTTCGCATACATGTGTGCGACAGAAAATAGGACGCGGGCACTCAAAGAAGATTTGGAGAAAGAAAGGGATTACTGGGAACCTCTGGGTCTAGTAGTGAATGAAATGAACGACACCCACCCTCAGGGGTTGATCAGTAAAAAGGTTTTTGGCACTCCTTCTGAAGACTTGTCGTGCGTATGGGCAAGGGCCTTGGAAATCAGATTTAAAGCAATCAATCAGGCCATCACCGAGTTGGATGAAAAAGATGAACAAGCATACAAGTTGTAGGATAGTATCAATTGTCAAATTCAAAAACTTGGAGTACCTGTAATGGGAGAAGACACAAATGTCGACAAGTTGATTGGTCCATTCGAGGAATATGTCAAGAAAGAAGAATGAAATCCATTATCCTTCACTAAGGATACCCTGGAGTTCCTCTTAGAGATTCGGGCCGCCATTGCACTTATCGCAGAGAAACATCCATCATGGTTCGGGAAGTGCAAAGATATCAACAGTGTGTCTGATGGATGGAAAAAGACCTTGAGTTGTGTTCGCATTCCTCATACTAACAAAGTGGAACCTACAACAGCTCGTTTCAATAAGGAATTTGGAGGGATGGAGATCTTCTCAGTAGCATGAGATGGAGACCAGTCAGAGAGTGAGATCAAATCCACTACAACGGCTCATTCTTCTACATAATTCTTCTTCTTTATTCCTTCTTCTTCTTCCTTCCTCCTCTTTCTCTCTCTTCTCTTCTCTTCCTCCCAACGCTCTCTCTCTCTTCAATCTTATAATTTTGCATTGGGTTTTGCACTTTTTGATATATCTTCAAGTGACTTTAGAAACATAATGTAAACTTTAAGTTGCCTTGTTTTTATAAAAGGGACTTAAATATTTAATTGGAATATGAATAGTCTAAAGTCAAAATATGGTATTTGAAAAGTCGTCGGGAAGATGAAGAGTTGCCTCTCTTCTATAAATTGTAATGAGCTCTTCATTTGAGGGTCTTCTCAGCCTTCTTAGTGTTTAGTTATTTTTTGTGAATTCATGAGAGAGATCCTTGTGAAGAATCAAAGAGTTAGCAAATTCTTCCATTTTCCCCTATTCTCAAATGTCTTCCATTTTCATACTATGTACAATTTCTGCTTAAGCATCAATACAAGAAGGAGTTTCTAGCCTTTTTTAACTAAGGGATTTATTGATACTTTGTGCTCATTAAATTTTAATTGGTCTTGTTATTAATTGCAGTATTGTTTATTCCCAATTCTAGTGCATTTGATGAAATTTTTGACTAATGTATGCAAGAATCTAATTTTCTACTTGCAGCATTAGTTTCTCTTATCTAACATTCTCACTCCCTTTCCGGCTTTCCTAGCAAATTCTTCTCTTACAGGTATCTACAAGCTTTTTCCGCATGGACAATGAAGTGCCCCTGTTGGATCCCTGGTCACAAGGCCACCAAGAAAATCCACCTTTTCACGTGCATGCAAATATGGAAGTTGCATCGTCTAAGTAGAGGGACTTCGACTCCTAGAGCGTTGGAAAGAAATCCACAGATTTGTCCATCCAACAAATTTTCTCGCAACAACAGGGTTTAGAAGGATTGAAATCCTATTATTGAGAAAATAATACTTGAAAGACACTTAATGATACTTGAAGAAAATGTTTTGATCCTATACCAAGTAAAGATTCATTGGTGAGGGTTTGTGAAACCAACCTTAGCTATATACTTGAAAACTATCCAAAGAAACAAAGGTCTTGAGGGTTTATTGCATACAAATCTTGTGATCTTGATTGATATGGGCATTATGGAAGGTTACAATATAAAGGAGAAAGGTGGAGAAAGTAGATAGAACACTTATGAAGTTTGTTTGAGGTTATAACACTCCAATTTATGGAAAATATCGTTTATTTCCTCTTTCGGGCATGGCAAAATCCCTAGACTGGGGCTTAGTGAAATTTTGCCAATATCATACATTTTATCCATTGGAAAATGCTTAAAAGTGGTAGACGAAGACTAATGGGGCTCGGTTAGCTAATTTTCATGATTTTATGTTAATTGAAGTTGTACGGACATCAAATTTATTGGAAGTCCTATTGAACCCTATGTTAGGCCTAGAAAGACCTAGTTTGAAACCTAAGGATGACAACTGTGAAATTTTCTTAAAGGGATCATTCAAGAGATTTTCCAAGAAATAAGTTGATCTAAATGGGTACTCAAAAACCTAAATTTTATGTGCAAGAAGTCTATACATAAGTTTTTACCCTCATTAAACCAAGAAGGGAGACTTAATTTAGAAAAGGACAGTGAAGATTAACATGGTTGGTTTGGAGTTAGGACCTAAGTTTTGGTGGAGAGTTAGAACCCCATAAAGGGTATTGGTAAATGTATTTAGTTCTTATTGAAACATTACCAATAACTCCTAACAATAAGGGTTGTGTAAATGCAGGGCTACTAGGAGTTTGGAAAGGATAGGAAACTTAACCCAAAAAAACTAATTATTGCCTCAAAATTTTTGTTTTGAATGAGGTGTGTGAGGGATTCTAGAGGTTCAAGAAGGTATTTAGAGCATAAAGGAGTATAATGACCTAAAGAAGAGATACGAGAGTTTAGGATAATAGAGTTGTGCACTAGTCCAAAAATAGGACTATCCAAGAAAAGAATGGTAAATGTAAAGTGGCTTGAGATTGGTTGTAGGTGAGTGTAGGGAAGATTCAAAGAGATAAGTGGTGAGGTGGATAGTGATAGGTATGGCATGATCAAACATCTTGTATAGGTACAAGCGACCTTTGTTTCTAAGAAACTTGCATTATGAAATTTGGAGTGAATAAGCATGTGTGGACCTTAAGCTTCTAACTTTTGTTCATGTGTTGACCTTGCAGTTAATATGCTCTCTCTATATCATGGCAGAGATATAAAGTGAAGGTAAATAAACAAGGAAGGATGTACAATGTGAATTAGAGAAACAACTCTCTTTTAGCATTACATAGTGAATTGCTTGAAATTGTAAATTTTGGATGTTTGATTGTGATTCAAATTTGTATTGTTTGAGTAATTTTCTCCCATCCTCTGCATCAATTATACCTTTATCACAACTATGCAACTTATTCTTATGATTCCAATTTTTATATTTTCCTGATAAGGCCACCTTACCTTTGTACTTACATCAAATATATAGTTCCCCTTGGGTTAAAACTATTCTTTTGTTAACACTAAGTACACCTCATCAATAAGCTACATTTACTCGGATATGATTACATTTCTTAAACCTTTCCCAAATGGGGCATGCTACACGTTTGCTTATGTCTGTTGTCCCACAAATCCTTATGGGGATCTTGCTCTTGTATTTACACTACTTTTACTGAAGTCCATATGGGGCAACTTGTTTATTGCATGCATGTTTTATGATATTATTTTATGTGTCATTTTTTTTCCTACCTTACATATGATGTGCATAATATATTTCTTTTGAGATATCTTATGCACATGTTCATTCCACACCTCAAAAGAATGATAAATATTCCACTTATTCTATCTCTAGACTCACAAAGTCCAAGATATTCCTTTGCTCAGAAACATAGAAGCAAACATGTGGTGTTTTAAATAACAAGTACACAAAATAACCTATTTCTCAACAAGAGACTTATATAATAAGATTCAACATAAAATCTAAGATTTTTATTTCACAAAGGCATATTCACAATTTTTAGCACAATCAACTATATTCATTCATATTCCCTTTCCTAGATTGTGATAGTTCATTGATTGCGAAATTATATAGAAATTTACTCTGGTTTTATGTGTATTCCATATGTTTATAGGGACACAAATTTTTGTATCTTATACATAGGAGTGTCATTTTCAATTCCAAAATACTCATATCCCTCCACTACAAACCCTCAACATGTTTTAAGGCGGATGAGGTGGATTATTTGTTCTTTTTCTTTTAAATTATTTTACTTTGATATGTATACACATATACACACATAAAAGTGGGGCATCATGTAGATACCTAATTTTGATACAGGAATAGATCATTACTATGATGTTAGTGTATATGTATATTTATCGATTATTAATCTAGAATAATTTCTTGTTTGTGTGTGTTCTTTGTCTTATTTGAATTTTTACATGTTCCCCTTTCTTATTCTCTTGACATCTCTCTATTTTTCTCTATTCATCCCACGCTTCTTTCCACTAACTCCAAATTTTTGTTTCCTCATTAATTCTCTCTTCCAATGTTTTCTTCTTGTTAAAATATTTTTCCTAGAATTATAGCAATACAATTTTGGTTTTCCAAAACAATACCACTATGGTTGTAGTCACCTTTTTGAGGTACTTTTGACCATTAGTTTAAGTCCCCCATGTGTATTGGAAATTTTTTGTTCGACTTTACTATTAATTATGTCAAGTCTTACACCAACCAAGTCCTAATTTGAATTCAAGAAGTCTATAAGTATTGTTAATGCAAAATTACAGCACCCTCTGATTTGTTTTTTATTTGTGTATGAGGAAATCAATGTAACCTGCATAACATGGGATTATCCTGAAGTGTGGGACATTGCAAGTAGGATAATCCTCTGAAGATAGACGACTTCTTCTCCTAACTTAGTGCCAACTTCTCCAAAATGCAGAGAGTGGAAAACTAATCTAATCCTACCCTAATGCTCTCCAAGGAGACAGGGATACAAAGATGCATAAAAAAACAACTCTAACTGAAGGTGATGCACCAAGAAAGGGTGAGAGAAATTCTAGGGGTGAGTAAAAATGGGAAGGGAACAAGGTGAGAGAGGGCGGACAAGAGCGCCACAATCTAAAACAATATCCAACTCCATAGATTCATAAAACACAACAAATTAAAAGCTCTTGCAAAGAGATATAACATGCACAATATACTTGTAGGCACATTAGAAGGAAAAAGATGCAATATAACCCGAATTACAGAAAGAAAAGCCACAAAATACTAATTTTATTGCTTAAAAGCTTGCACAATCCATTACAATGTAGGCACAAGGCAAAATCCCTTACAATAAAACCAAATTTGAGGCCTTTAGCTCACATTAGCTCTATAACAAAATGGACAGAGTTCCTTTACAAAATAGAATGAATCTCCTTAAAATGAGGTGAATTTTACAATATATAGAAGAAGAGCCTCGAAATTTCCTTGCCAATTGACATATTTCATTAAACATGTATGGGAGTCCATACGAATTTGGTACTTTGTTTGCACGAGCACTCATGGGCGTCGTACCTCATTAAGTTAGTAGTTGAACAACCTTGTACCGCTTCCATTAATTCATGTTTTGTTCTTACACTCGGTTGCTTACACATACTTTCTACTCCCGAACAGTAGCATAATCATCTTTGGTGTCAGCGGGTAGCATAAATGCGACCGGATGGTAACATGCTTTCCCCACTCCTGGTCTGTAGCTTACAATCTCTTGTCGACCAGTAGCATCCGTACCAATACTACCGACGACCCTGCTATCAATCGACTGCTCCATCATTTCCTCTATGTAATCAGTCAGTAGCGCTAAAAATGCTACCAACCAGTTACATTCTTGACCACTTCCGGAACCTTCACTATCCATTATCGGCAAGTAGCATCCGTACATGCTACTGGCCAATAGTATCTAAGGATACTACCGGTACTTCTGTGTTGTTTACCTTTCTGCAACCCGCCAATTTTGCTACCAGCCAGTAGCATCCGTTCCGACAACCAGCCGGGTAGTATATAAAATGCTACCAGCAGCATTTTATCGTTGTTTTTTCCCTTTTCAGCTCGAGTACCTTCGTCATAGCTTGCCATCTCGCCGCAAACTATCCTATTAGCAAATCGTTCTCCATTAACTGTCAATGTCCAGACCTATAGGTTAGTCCATTTTGCAAGAGTGCAAAAAATGGATAACAATTGGCGACTTGCGAGGTGATCTACCTGCTAGATCTAAAAGACCAGTGACTCTTGAGTATCCATTGAACATGGAGTCACTTTAATTGCTGACATTTGTCTAACATTTGAGACCTTATCTTTTAATCTTTTGAAACATTGTTGGGGCATGTCACTACTTAAAACCCTGGGCTGAGAACTAGTTGTTTCTTCACCAAAATTTTCTTGAAACTGGAAAGTGCAAGAGCAACGAAGACATAACTATGTACAAAGATACAAAATCATACACATCCCAAATGGAACATGCAGAGAGTGCACAAGAACTTATTACAAAGCAAACCTAAACTAAAACAATGCAATGTGTTGTACGCACTTGGAGGAATTACAAACTCTAAACTAATATGTACAAGGAAGGTATTTTACTTTAGTAACAATGCTTTAGGTAGATTCCATTGACCAGAATCTGCAATTCTTCTCCATCCAACTTCGATGGTTGGAAAGTGTTGTTACTCTTGCATTCTGAAATCATTTAAGGGCCACTCCATATTGCATCAAACTTGGAGTGTCTTCCTAGTTTGGCCATGTCTGCATCCCATTTTAGGACCAAGGCCCCCTCTTTGAAGGTTCTATTTTTGGCCTTCTTATGACTTCGCAATGGTAGAGCACGGATGTCTTCTACACTCTCAAGACCAATTGACACTCCTTCCTTCAACATGACATGGCCTAGAAGTTTACCCTCATGTGCCATGAATATGCACTTTTATGGGATTCAAGGACACTCCAAACCTCCTACACCTTTAGAAGACCTGTCTGAGATGAAAGAGGTGACTTTCTACATTTTTTAGAAAATACAGTGATGTCGTCAAGATAGACACACACTATTTTAGTTAACAGCCCCTTAAATGCCATATCCATTTCTCATTTAAATGTTGCTCAAGCATTTGATAGTTTGAATGGCATCTTCCTGTAGGCATAAGTGCCCCATTTTATGGTGAAGTTTGTTTTGAATTGATCCTCCTCTTTCACAATAATCTGATTATAGCCCGAATATCCGTCCAAGAAGGAGAATCTTTCTGAATCGGTCATTACCTGCAAAATCTGTTCCATGGAGGGCAATGGATAGTGATCCTTGAGGGAGGCCCTGTTTAGATCCCGAAAACCCATGCACAACCCGATTTCCCTATTCCTTTTCCTAACCGACACCAGATTTGCTACCCAACTTGAGTGCTTGATCGAGAAAATGATACTCGCCTCAATGACCTTATTCAACTCCTTCATGAGAGGCTCTATATGAGGGTTGACTGACCTTTGCTTCTGTCTGGTGAGTTTAGCTCTTGAATTCAATTCAATGGTGTGGTGTGCCAATTTTGGGTTAAAACCCTTGAAATCCTTATAGATCCACATGAAAACGTCTGAGAATTCCGAGCAAAGCTGCACAAAGACGTAATTTTCTTGTTTGTTGTTCATCTTGCCTATTTGGAGCATCTTACCTTCTCCAACCGAAATGGGCTTAGAATCCCCCTTCTATACTCGAATGTTGGCCTTCTCCTTTCAGAATTGGTTGTTTGGGTTGAAAATAGACTCTAGAGTCACCAACCCCTTGGGCAATTTGTTTGTCCGCACCTGTACCACTTGATCCCCATACTGTTGCTCTAGCTTCCCTTGATTTTTAGCTGAGAACTTAGCCTCCTCTTGTAAAAAATTAATTATTTGTTGATCATTCTCGAATACCTTCCAGCTTGTGTTATTATCTGGTACAGTTGGTCTTACAATTACATGAATATGTGGTTGCACTTTATCTCTCTTGATATTGTCCATTGTTGGAACATAATGATTAAGTGGTCTGGCCAACCCTTAATGTATATGGGTCCATCACTAATATATAGGTTAATATTTAATAATATGAAAAATTCTTTATTTCTATTATTAAATATGCTAACCTAGGTATATACTTTAGGTTAAATATTTAATATCATGAAATGATTATATTTCTAATATTAAATATTATAAACCTAGGTGTATGTGTCAACCATTTTAAGTTGAAAAGGTGGGTCGGGAGACATACCCGATCACCTTATATAAAAAGGACTTTAGGTCCTCATTTAATATATTCAGAAAATATATCAAAGGTGTGCAAATCAAGTGATTTTGTTTTACCCTTGGTAAATAGGGTTTCAAAGGAGGAGGTGATCTTACTGGATGTAAAATAAATTCTCTGAAGTAAAAGGTTATTTTCAAAGTGGTTTTTACCCTATTGGAGTTTTCCACTATAAATATTGTGTCACTTATGTTATTTGTTTCATGAAAGTATTTCTTTATTTACTTATGTTATGATGTAACCTTTATTTAAATATTTATTGTAACATTATGTAATATGTAAGTTGATTAAATCCGTATTTATTAGAATCCTCAAATTCTAACATCCACCACATCAAATGTTGCTCCAATTGTTGTGAGCCTATCCGCGGCCTTGTTCCTTTTCCTTGGTATGGCATGAATGTTGAATGCATCAAAATCTTCCATGAGGTCCCATACCTGATGCTTGTAGGCTTTAAGTAGATCATTATTAGCAGCATGTTGTCCTTTAACCTGGTTGACAATCAACTCACTATCCCCAAACACTTGCAAGTTTTGTATACCCCTCTTTCTTGCCCAATATAATCCATGGATCAAAGCTTCATACTCAGTTGCATTGTTTGAACAAGAAAACTAAAAATGGAAAGTTGAGTAGTACTTCATACCTTGTGGTGACAAAAGCATTGCACCTACTCCAGCACCATGCCTACTCCTCGAACCATCAAAGAACACCTAAAACACTTCATAATCATCCTCATTTTCTGGCTTGGTGAGGCTGGGGGTGGGCAGGTTCTCCTCATGTAAACAATAAACTCTTAACTCAGCTTCTTCCATTTCCTTGTATGGATCAAAAGCATGTCTCATATGAGCCCAATCATCAAGCATTAGGTCTAGAATGTTTGCAAGCTTTGTGTTTTCCTCTTGAGCCTCCAAACATTCTTCTTGATCGAATATGGCACAATTTACATTGATTGGGCTAGGCACATAAGGCTCAATGTGAAAATTGGAAATTGGATCCGACCTAATCATAGCCTTAGCTTCATATTTGTCCTGAATAACATGTGGGACTAATCAACTAATAGGTACCCACCAATATTGGTTGTAAAATCCCTCGAAAGGCACAAGGAAAATAGTGGTGGAAAATCAATCACCGATACATCCTATAAAACTGTGACATTCAAGCAAGCATGGAGGGTAAGGCTTAGTTCTTTGATCACTCCAACTGTGTGTACTGTTGTCCCATCCAATTATACTACTCCCGTAAATACTGGTTCATATTTTAAGCCTAATTTATCTATGATTTGTTTCAGCATCATTAAGTTTGTAAGGAACCGTTACACCAAAACCTTGAGGCATTAGTGAAATCCACACATGAGGATCATAACATCCCACCATGCTTCCGTAGAGCCCGACTCGGGCTGGGTTTGTGCCCGCACTCCCATACGTACGAGCCCCGCTTCACCGACGTTTAGGCGCCCCACAAGCCCCGGCTACACGGCATAACCAAACGAGCGGGATTGAAACACGGGTGGTTGCTCTAATACCAAATGTAACGAACCGTTACACCAAAACATCGAGGCATTAGTGAAATCCACACATGAGGATCATAACAAAGTTGCTCACCCCTGAGACGATCATGCAATTGTCCACTAACTTATCTCCAACGATCAATGAGACATAGGACGGTGGAGGCTTCACATTCTTACATGAATGACCTTCTCCTTGTTGCGCAGTGTTAGTAAGAACCCTCTCCTGATTTTTGGACGGCTCATTAGAAGGGGACCAATTTTCCATAGCAACTTGCAACAAATCTCACTGCTCTGGAATTGCCAAAGACTCCCACATGGAAATGCTGACATTATTCTTCTTCATTTGATCGATGATATTGAATGGAGGTAGGTTTTCCTTTTGTTGCCCCTTTCTTGGCATGATCTTTTCTGGTACCTGGGTTGGTCCATGAGTTTCCGCAATGGGTATCCTGGGCTGATTCTGCACATTAGGGGTTGCTACATCAAATGTCTTGGGCTAGCTTTGTGCATTAGGAGCTAAATTTGGCCTGTCAACTCCTTGTTGGTGAGAGTGGGCTGAGAAATAACTAGACTAGATGATTACCCTTCCTCTATGTTCCTTTGCTTAGACTGTGTATTGGCACCCATGCCCTGGAAAGGATAGTGATTAACTCTACAAAATTCCTCAGTCTGCTAATTGTTCAGTGTGGTTTTAGTTGGAGGAGTCTCTTGCTAAGGTGTTTGTTGATTTTCTTCCTCACTTGGCTCTTGGGCCACCCCAATGGTCTGCACCATCAAGGCTTGATTCAGAGCGTTGTTGAAGCACGTTGATTGATTATGAGGTAGATTGCAAGGGTAACACCATTCATACTCTTGTATAATGTTGTTGTGAGCCGAAACCATGGCCCTTGACGTTGAAACTGCATTTGGATTATAAGGCTGAAATGGTTTGGCAATTTGAGACTGCCCTTGGTTTGGATTTTGCTTTGTTACCTGAGTGAGAGGCATGTTAGGCTGATATGGAGGCCTATTCGTTTGATCTTGGGGCTAGTAAGGTCTAGATCCCTGAGCTTGTTGCCTCTTGATTATCACCAATTCATTTCCCAAATTCTGCAGTTACTTCATGACTTTTTGGAGTTCCTTGAAAGTACTTGAAGAAGTGGAGACCTCACTATTGCTCTGATTTCTAGGGGTTGGAATGGGGGCTATTTCAGGTGCTTGACTGGTAGAGGGAGTTCCCAATTCTGGATATATAGGCATAGATGGCCTAGGTGCCAGCTTGCTTGCTTGAATTAAGTAGTTCTTTGCTCTGATAGCTATATCATATGCCCATGGCAGTGTTGTTCCCCCCATCAATTGTATCATCATAGCTATGTCAGAATTTAGAGCCCTCAAAAATTATAGGAACACACCTTTTGTGGTTGGCCTCATGGCAATCGAAATCTGATCCCACATCCACTAGAAACCTAAAGTTGAAGTTGGCCATCTGTTCATTCAGGGCCCTCTTGATTGTGGTTAATTGTTCCAACAAAGACATATTATCTGCCATCTCTCTGAACTAGTTACACAGGGTTGAACACAATGCATCCCAGTTTGTAATCAACCCTACTGTTAAGCTCTTAAACCATTGCAACACCTTACCTTTGAGAGAAGAAGCAAGGAGCCTAACTACAACATCCATCTTGTTGATCTCGTGAATGGCACATACATTCGCAATGTCTTGAATATGATCAATGGGGGTCGTATGATTCTCCCCAGTGAAGTAAGGAATTCTCTTCAACGTTGCCACCCGGAATAGTATTATGTGCATTGAGGGCGAGTGGACTGCCACCTGTGAAATTGGCATAGGGATTCGGTGTTCCTTTTGGTGGTGGTGGCTGATGTGCCATCATGATTGGCTTGAGAACCCTACTTGATTGAAGGAAAGGTCGACCAGGTGGAGGTGTGGATAATGTTTTGTTTGGTGGAGATGGATACCTTTGTACTCTTCTTCCTCTCCTTCCTCTGCCTGGTGATAACTATAAGTATTCAAAGACACCTTCTTGTCTTGCTCAAGACGGAGTTTGAATCCTTCTCATGAACTTGAACCACCGGTATTGATGAAACCAATTGATTTTGAATTTGGAGTTGCCAGATGTGTTGCTACAAAGCCTCCAAAGGCTATAAATTCACCAAGACACATACCCAATCTTGATGAAATAGAAGTATTTACTTCTGGTCCCATCAGGCGTGCCAAAAATGTTAATGCAAAATTACAACACCCCTGATTGTTTGTGATTTTTGTATGAGAGAATTAATGTCACCTACAAAACATGGGATTATCCTGAAGTGTGGGATGTTGCAAGTAGGATAATCCTCTGGAGAAATTCAACTTCTTCTTCTAACCTAGTGCTAACTTCTCCAAAGTGCAGAGAGTGGCAAACTAAACTAATCCTACCCTAATGCTATCCAAGGAGACAGGGATAGAAAAATGCATAAAATAAAACTACTCTAACTAAAGGTGATGCATCAAGAAAGGGTGTGACACATTTTGGGTGAGTAAAAATAGGAAGGGAACAAGGTGAGAGAGGGCGGACAGGAGCGCCATAGTCTAAAACAATATCCAACTCCCTAGATTCATAAAACACAACGAATTAAAAGGTCATTCAAAGAGATATAACAGGCACAATATACCTGTAGGCGCAATGGAAGGCAAAAGATGCAATATAACCCGAATTAGGGAAGAAAAGCCACAAAATACCGATTTTATTGCTTAAAAGCTTGCATTATCCATTACAATGTAACTACAAGGTAAAATCCTTTACAATAAGGCCAAATTCAAGGCCTTTAGCTCACATTAGCACTAGAACGAAATGGACAAAGTTCCTTTACAAAATAATGAGTCTCCTCAAAATGAGGCGAATTTTACAATATATAGAAGAAGAGCCTCGAAATTGCCTCACCAACCGACAGATTTCATTAAACGGATATGGGAGGCCATACGAATTTGGTACTTTGCTTGCACGGGCAGTCATGGGCGTCATACCTCATTAAGTTGGTAGTTGAACAACCTTGTACCGCTTCCATAAATTCTTGGTTCGTTCTTGCACTCAACCGATTGCACGTATTTTCTAATCCCGAACGACAGCATAATCATCTCTGGTGTTAGCCGGTAGCATAAATACGACCGGTTGGTGGCATGATTTCCCCACTCCTAGTTGGTAGCTTACAATTTGTTGTCGGCCAATAGCATCCATACAAATACTACCGGTGACCCTATTGTCAATTGACTGCTCCATCATCTCCTTTGTGCAACCGGCTGGTAGCACTAAAAATGCTACCGATCGGTTGCATTCCTGACCGCTTCTGGAACCTTCAATATCCGCTACTGTTCGGTAGCATTCATACATGCTACCGACACTTTTGTGTTATTTACCTGTATGTGACGCGCCGATTTTGCTACCAATCGGTAGCACGAAAAAGTGCTACCGGTCGGTAGCATTCGTTCTTGCTACCAGTGGCATTTTACCACCATTTTTTCCCTTTTTGGGTCAGACCTTCGTCGCGGCTTGTCAGCTCGCCGCGAACTACCCTATTAGCAAATCATTCTCCATTAACTGTCGATGTCCAGACCTATAGGTTAGTCCATTTTGCAGGAGTGCGAAAAATGGATAACACGTACATAATTACATTAGCATATATATGGCAATCAATCAATCAATCAATCACACATCAAATCAAACATAAGAAGCTCAAAGGAATTCATTTGCTTCAAAAGCATCCTTGTGCCAAAAGTATTTCTCGAGTATTTAGTGAAAAATAAATTTAATATTAATTAGAGCATGGAAAATGATGAGGGTTAAGACATATACATTATACTATACACCCTATTACATACAATTATAATTTTTTTGTTGTTTTTAGAATTGTAGAAAATCCCAAGTGCCTAATAATAATGACAAGATAACACATGATCTCGTTAACTCCCACTAATTTTCATAGTTTTGTAATATGTTGAAGTCAAATTAGGGTTTCAAAGAAGAAAGGTGGTTTCCTAATAATGCGTAGTGAATTCTAGACACATCAATGAGAAAGTGAGCAAGGTTTTCAAACCCCTAAAACAAAGAAACTAGTTCAATGAGAAAGTGAGCAAGGTCATCAAATTAGTTTCACACTATTTGACAGTTTTCAAAAACATACTATTACGATTTTAATTGTGCCACTAAATGAAAATACTATAATTTTAGTTGAAGTTCTATTCATATTAATTTTTCTATAGCCATTTTGCGTAAATATCTAGAAACATCCTACAAAGTGTGTTTCTTCTAACTATTACCCAATTATAACCAAATCTTTATTTCTTCCCAATATTTTAATTATTCTCCTCAAATATTTCAAGTATATTCATTTCTACCAAAACAACCACTTTATTTTTAAAATAAAAAAAAAGCGTAAAAATGCTTTTTGTTTCCCATAAAATTTAGAAAAAACATTGTGTATGGGAAAACAAGTTATTGGTAGTTTTAAATATCAAGGTAATTGAAGAAGAAGGATATAATTGAAGGAAGCGAGTTAAAGGCCCACATTCCATTCAACCAAAAAATCAATTCGAGCCCTAATTAAGTGGGCATATATTTTGGACAAATGGCGCGTCCATGCCCACGTGACCACCATGCCTTTTTGTCGGATTAATACCATTAAAAAACCTAAGATTCCCTCAACAAATATGTTTAAACAATGGTCCCTTTTTGTCGGATTAATATGCTTTGGACATGCCAATCGGTGTTTTCCTCTCTTTACGGAGGTGACATTCATCATGGAAGAACCCACTTATTTTTTAATAAATAGTATCCGTGTGCCTATAAAATTAGGGTTTAAGTTTGATTGGTTAGTTAGTTGAAAAATATTTACAAATTTTAAATTCATTATTTTATTTAACTAGAATATTTATAAAATATGACTGTTTTTTTATTGGTTTATATACAAATTATAATGCATAGATATAAAGTAATATTCGTTATAATTATTAAAGGTTTTCTTTTATATTGTTATTAATATTGTCTTAGTAATGTTGTGATTTATACATAAATTATATTGCTATGCATAAATATAAAGTAAAATTCATTCTAATGATTGAAGGTTTTCTTTTATATTGTTATCAATATTGTACTGGTAATGTTGTTTTGAACAATTTGAAAGGAAGTACTTAAAAATCGTTGTCGTTAAAAAACGGTTTGACAATCATAGATGGTTGAATTTAAAGCCTATATATACAATATTGGAACAGTGAAACAATGGTCCCTTATAGGGTTTATATTTGATGGGTTTATAGTCGTAAAATACCTGTTAAATTTTGATATTATCGTCTCCACAATCTCTACTCCTAATCTCTACAAACTCCACACCCACCCCCGCAGTTATGATCTCTTATCTCCTTCATCTTGCTTCCTAGCTAGGAAAACCGCTATTTTTGTGGGTTTATCTTGTCTCAAACTCCTTACCAAAACAACCACATGTATTGGCACATGTATGTGTGATGTTGTCGATGCCTCTACTCCCTCCACTTCTTCTGGTACTATTCCAACTCTCTGCCTTTTTCACTTGCCACGATGCTAAGGAGTTCTCTAAGGCCTCAAAATTGGGGCATGTAGTCATGTTCCCTCTCCTGCTCTTCCTTGTGGTTCCCTTGCACACCTTTTTCTCTTATTACTTGGGCAAGTCCATCGATGTTTCTAGATGTGCCAATCCAAGATGTGTCAGAACTCATGCACATGAGCATGGTTCCATCCACCAAGAGAAATGGCATGTGAGCTTTATAAGACCATCAACATGTATTGTAAATTCCCAAGAGGGTCATACATCTATTGTACTTGTATATTAGTTCCAAACAATGTATTCCCTCTGTAGTGTATATGATTGGGGTATTTAATATAAGATTTTATTAAAGGCCTTTGAGCCATATACTTGAATTAGGGAAAATATGGTCTCCTTGTGGGTTTATACATTAGGATTTGCTTGTATGTCTGCAAAGAAAATAAAATTATTGGTCATATCAGTAGGTGCTCTCATGCCAAGATATTATAGATATATCATGTCTAGTTGAACCCATATGCAAACACCCATTATATGCATTGCACGTTGTTCCAAAGAAACCTAGCACATTGCTATCACAAACATGGGTGCTCCTTCATTTGACTTGTGACACAAAACGCATGTCATCATTAAGCCAATAATTACCTTCTGAATATCCAAAACCAGGGATGCGTATGTACGTATTTGAGACACACAATATATGAGTAGGTGGTAGTCCTCTGAAGTAGTGGTTGTGGCCTATCAATCCAATGCCTACTTGTATGCCTTTATCTTTAGGATGCCATAACTTATGCATGTAGCCTTAATCAATAGCCCCAATATAGCGTGTACCTTCTCTAGCATCATGAACACCTTTACTTTTCCCCCTTCACCACCCACCTAAATGTATTAATGTGAACTTATTAGAAATACATGAACATAAGTAATATGTATCCAATGGGACTCGATACATCTTTATGATACTCGCGAACCCCAAATTGATCAATTGAGACTTATCGACATCTACTAATAAATCCAATGTCTTTGTTAGCCATGAGGTGTATACTAACTTTCAAAATTATGGCCATCTTTACTACTGCAAAATCTAACAACAATTTCCAATAATCCAAAAAGAAGAAGAAAGAAGACAAAAGAAAAAATATAAAAATACTCAAATTTGTAAATTGACAACAATGCCAACCATTTTGACATAACACCCCTTTTTGTTTACTCACATCTAAATTCATCGAGTGATTGATATTATGTCATCAACAATCTCTTAATTTTCTACTTCATAGAACAACTTTAAAAAATATCATCGATTGTCCATTAGTTTACAGTACATGAGCCATCTAAAAAAATTCTTGGCCATGTCACAATTTATGTCTTATCTAACGTAATTAGTCAAATTGATGGCATATGATTGTGTAATATTATTTATTGTTCATACTAATCATGCTTTGAACTATAAAAAGTGACAAAGTTCTCGTGCCCGTGATTTTATGACCCTAAACAACCATCAAATCTACCCATCAATCTCGTAAAAATTTGAGCATTTTATAAAAAAGAGGTTATTTAATTGTTAATTTATCTTTAACTTTTTCTACCAAGTCGATGGTCATCTGCAATGTATTACACTATTTTGTTAGGTTTATTGGAAATTAATGGGTCATATAATCAAAACAAGGATGATAAATTAAGTCCCAACAAAAGCCATGTCATTGAATATAGATTTAATTTAACAAGTGTTATTGTACTTTCCCCACCAAGGGGTAACGTTAATCTAATTAGGAGGTTAATTAGTCAAGGTAATAAAACAACTCCTAAGGTTTAATTAATCCAATAAGGTAATGATTGACTTAATGAGAGTCTAAGACAATTTAATGGGACTAGTTCAATGTATGTTTTTATTCATATACCAAATGTATATATATACCTAGATTTGTGTGTGTTTGTGTAGATATATTGATTTATAGTGTTTGCTCGACCTTGTTCTCAATTGGTAATGTGTGGATCTACTACAAATAGTGGTCTCAAGGGTTTGACTTGTGTGATAATTTGTTCCATTGTCTCGTCAATATCAGCACACCGCTGCATCCAGTTGTTCTTCGAGCTTTCTTCAAGGATGCTACTAAATTTTGATTTTTGCATCAGGGTTAATTTTTTTAGGTGTCTTGTGCACCCTTCCTTCATTTGTTCTTTCTAACCCATTTAATAAGTGTTAGGGAAGTTATGTTTTAAGGGAGAAAATGAAAATGTATTGGCACAAAGGAAAGAAGCTCAAAGCTTTCAACTACAACATGGGGTAGTAGAACAAACGAAGAATGCACAATGCACCTAAACAAATTAACACTCTGTAGAAAAAAAATCATGCACTTGGGTACATTTCTAGGTCCTAAGAACATACTTGCATTCATATGATTCCTAAGAGAGAAAACTAGTAATTGACGGTTATCTTTGGCCTCGTCGCTATATTTTGTCTTCTCTTTGGTCTTACACACCCTACAACCTAGTCGATGCTTTATTGCTTTATCTTTTATGACTCTGGACACCATATCCCAGCCAGGATGCCAACACCCAGATGCCCTCATCCCCTCTGGGCGCCCCTAATCTCTTTGTATCTTACTCATCTCTTTTGGGCATCTTTTTTTCTTATGGGTCAGCATTTTAGGTGTCAATTACGAAATGCAACCAAGGGAATCACATAAATATAATGTTAAGTGACCAAAATAAGGGACTAAGCTCTAAGCATCTATTATCACCACCTAAAGTTGCATCCAAAGGCAATATAAGAGCATCAAAGGCATCCATATAACACTCATACAAGGGACAAGGGACTGCATACACAAATAGGAGGGGAAGTTCATCATTCCATCCACACATCTATTTACATTGATACATCTAGCTATTGTCTGTTATCCAGTGCATCTTGAACAAGGGCCTCCTAGGGCACAATTCTCTCTCACAAACACGAACTACATGAAGTCTGAGATGTAGTATAACGCTCTGTCGTAAGTTCGCTCTGTCAGGTGACCGTTGGGATCATTCCAACTCCCCATTTACATCTGTTCTTTTTTTAGGATTTGATGTGTTTTGGGGTTTTGCGGGATATCATTTATTTTACAGGTTACCTGTGAATTTTGCGATCACCCAACAACATACAGGCGACTTACAGTGAAGGTTAGCGACCACCTTACAACACGAGAAAAATCAGTTTATGAGGTCTTACACAATCACAAGCACCTACCAGTGGTCTCTAGCGCCGAGGCGCCATAGTCCCAGATCATCTGACACTTTCAAGGTTTTTTGTGTTCAATTGCGACAGTTTTCTCCTCATGTTTACAATTTTTCTAGTCGAGAACACTTTGGGATCAATTGTGAAATCAACTAAGTCTTATATTCCCTCTCTTGCACTTAAGGTCTTACATTCCTTTGGCTTATTGTTTGTGTCAAATCTGTGCTTTTATCATTTATTTATCATACTTGACTTTGCAATTAGGCTTTAGCATAATTATATTTTTGTTAAATCATTTGGTGTACCCATCTTATTCGAACACTCTTGGGTTATCCTCTCATATTCTCTCATCATGGATATCTCCATTCATGATTTCTTGCTAGCCAATCCTGATTGTCGAGCTAAAATCATTTCTCTCTTGGCTAATACTCGCATTCCTTCTACTACTCATCTAGACATAGTATATCAAACATTCGTAGATGCATTTTCTCAACAACTTATTTTATGACAATGATCCTCCTCTCTATATATCGGCTCACATCTATTGCATGGGTATTAAGAGGACTATAATCGATAACGGATCTGAGATCAATATTTATATTTTATCACTCCTTCAAAATATCGGCCTTTCCTTAGCTAATGTTAACCCAACCTCCATTTCTCTCTTTGTGTATGATTCTTCTAAACATCCATGCATAGGCACTATTAGTTTACCTATCATCATTGGGCTAAAAACTATTTTTACAGTATTATTTGTTATCGATATCCTAGTTCAGTGCAATTGCTTATTTGGTAGGCCATGGCTTTACACCATGTAGGCAGTGCCTTCTACAATTCACTGGTGTGTTAAATTCTTACATGATGGCTTTGAATATACAATCGTCGTTGATCGTGACCCATCCAAATATTGTTGCTTAGATCAAACCACTGCATTGCCTATTCTAACTTCTGCTACTGTTATGCATCCCATTGATGATCAACAACCCACATACTATCTTGTCAACTTGCATCCACTCGAAGGAACTGTTTGTGCATTGGACATTGTCTTGTCTGTATCATCCTCACCCCTCCTACTAATGTTATGGTACTTTATCGGGGGTTTGTCCATACATTAGACATCATTCCACCTTCTTATGAACAACTGCATTGACACTTCCCCCTTTCACACACACTCTTTTCATGAATAACTCTTATTGGCAACACATTCCACTCAATCCTACTTTTCTGATACTATTTTTACATATGATGGCTTGGCTCAGCTAGGATTCACACTAGATGATCTCCTCTCTCCGCCTCATTATCCTCACCTATATCACGGATATGTTCGCATCACTACTACTTATGGTCTTCATGTCTTTCATCTATCGGTCTTTCTTGCATGCACTTCTCCACTTACACTTGGGCAGTCTTGGCTTGACTAAATTGGGGCACTTTGGATCCTGATCATATTGATATCACATTTCCTATGCCTTTCGAGTGTTTCTATTTGCAAGTATTCATTTCTCGGCTATACATAAAATCTCACTCGTTGGTATGCAAATGGATGTTCACTACCACCTTTCATTGATGAAGAGTAAGCAATGGGCATGTACAATTTACACCGCAATGGCTCCTTATATGACCAACCCCATACTATTTCTTACCAAGTCTCTGAAGCTTCGTCATTCAGCTTTGACCATGACAATGATGATCTTTTAGACAGTGATACTTGATTCTTTTCTACATTATACACTTGGGGGGCATCATGCTTACTTCTCCCCCTCCTAGTTTTATCAGGTGTCTCTAATTTCTACTATTACAATTTGTGCTTCATGCCTAGTCTTTCTCATTTATCATACACACATTGATACAAGACTTGTATCGTCATTACCATATGGTGCACTCTAGTTCCACGGTTCATACTCGACTATTGAGGGTCTAAATCTGAAGTGAACCTCAGATTCTTCTACATTTCACGATATGTGCTTCTTGATCACACATTTCTAGCATACACATCGTTCAAACCATTTCCTGATGATGCGCTCTTTTTCTATGGTTCATTCTTGACGGTTGAGGGTTCTTTTATAAATGAACCTCATCTCACACTCATACACATCTGCTCGGGGGGCACGATGCTCCTATCACATTCACATTGTATATCATTACATCTCACTCATTCACAACATACTGCATTTCTTGGTTGGATTTACTCTTTCTTACTTATACTTGCATGTACACTTTGTTTCCATGCTAAATAGATACTTTGTATGTCATTATCTTTTCTATATACACATGTGTGTTCACTTGTTTTTTAGTTGTGAATGAAGACTTTACGCAAATATTTACACGCAGCCTGGATGTTTGGCACTTTACCTCTTACCTGACCCACCAAGGCTCTTGGGTCATCTAATTTCTTACACACTACAAGTTCTATTGTTTCATTTTATACTACTTATTTTTAATAACACATTATTTTTCCATTGATCTATACACATTTTGACATACTCTTTATCCTTCTAAGATGCTCATGGGTGCTTCATGTGCAACATTTTCCTTCCAGGAACTATTTGTCACCATGGTTGTCTGATACTTTGTTTAATATGATTTTCCATTGTTTGTTATTGTATTCCATTTTTTGTGGGCTTTGCCCTATGTATTGTATGTTCATTTCTTTTATGCTTTTGGTCGCCTCAACCCTCACTGTCTTGCGTTATTGTGAGCGATGTCCTATGTTTGAAACCCACTTTTCGCGGTCTACTTTATCTAAACTATTGTTTTTTACATTGTTTTTTAATTACATGTTTGCTACTTTTTCTACTAACACATGTATCTAGCCACTTTGTTTGCATGTGCCTTGCTTTCTACCATAAAAACATTCCCTCCCCTGCAGGGTACCAGTTTTAGATCGACATCTGGTCCTCTCATTTGGGTTGCATCCTCCTAGCGATGTCACATGCACCCCAAACGAGGGGGGCATACATTAGGTGAAACAATCACCCCATATAGCATCTCAGAGCTTCAGTATAGGCATGCACAGTACAGGAATAAAACAGAGTTATAGTTACAGAACGACCTAGATTCTGACTTGGGTCCTCAGTTCGGCATAAATACCAATGCCCAGATATAGACACTAGTGTCTGGGTGCTTTTGACCTTTCCTAGGTGCCTATGACTAGGAAGGCAGTTAAAGTTACTTTCTCATATTGGCATAGTTTTCAGTAGTTTTCAATTTACGCAGTATAGACACAGTGCTCCAGTTATCAGAATGCATTTTATCTTCTTTTTTTTCCTTGGATCGAACTGGAACAACACGGAACAAAGCAAGATCACACCATCTACAATGGTTTATAAATTCAAGAAGCAGTCATGGATGGAGAGTAAAACAAGACCTCTCTCCCCAACACTCTTCTGTCATGGCATGAGATCGCCCAAAAAACTCGCACTTGGCAGATCGCCCAAAAAACATGTTCTTGGCGTGAGATCACCCAAAAAACTCGTTCTTCTACAGTAGTTCATGACACTTTCTATCCCTTTTCACTCAGTCATGGATCAGGTGCACACTTTCCTTTTTGTATGCTTTTTACACATTTACATGCTTTTATATACTTTCACATGAGTTTTCATAATACATGACTTTGACTACTCTTTTGCACTTTTTTTTGCAAGTTTGTCCTTACAAGAAGAAGTCAGTCACAAGCACAACACCAAGAACAACCGTAGGTACAACACGATACAACTCATACGCTTCACCGCTAGGGCCACTTCCTCTTTCTTAGCTTCCATGCTTCATCTTAATCACTACATGCTTTCACTTGTCTCTCAACACGCTATCGCCATCGATCTACAAGGAACAAAAGGTACACATCTCTTATCTACTTTATGTTATCGAGCATTCAGTCAACAACATAAAGTGGGGGTAAATATAGACAAACAAATCACACACTTGGGTACATTTCTACGTCCTATGAGCATACTTGCATTTATATTATTCCTAAGTGAGAAAACTAATAATTGACAACTATCTTTGACCTCTTTTCTTTCTTTCTGGTCTTCTCTTTAGTCTTACAAACCCTACAGCTCAGTTGATGGCTTCATTGCTTTATCTTTTATGACTCTAGACACCAGCACCCAACCAGGACGTCAAAGCCCAGGTGCCCCCCGTCCCCTCTAGGCGCCCCTGACCTTTTTGTATCTTACTCGCTTCTTCCGGGACTCTTTTACCTTTTGGGCATCTTGTTTTTTATGGGTCGGCATTTTAGTTGTCAATTACAAAATCCAACCAAGGGAATCATATAAATACAATGTTATGTGACCAAAGTAAGGGACCAAGCTCTAAGCATCTATTATCACCACCTAAGGTTGCATCCAAAGGCATTATAAGATCATCAAAGACATCCATATAGCACTCATACAAGGGACAAGGGATTACATTTTGTGTACACACATAAGAGGGGAAGTTCATTATTCCATCCACACATTTATTTACATTGGTACATCTAGTTATCGTTTGCTATCAAGTGCATCTTGCACAAGGGCCTCCTAGGGCACGATTCTCTCTCACACACACAAGAACTACATAGAATCTAAGATGTATTTCAGCGCTCCGTCGTAAGTTCACTCTGTTGGGTGACTGTAAAGGTCAGTCTGACTCCTCATTTGCATCTTTTTTTTTTAGGATTTGATGTGTTTTCGGGGGTTTTACAGGATATCATTTGTTTTGTAGGTTGCAGGCAGATTTTGTGATCACCCAACAACATACAAGCAACCAACAGTGAAGGTTAGCGACCACCTTGTGACACAGGAAAACTCAATTTCTGAGGTCTTGCATAGTCACAGGCACCTACCAGTGGTCTCTGGCGCCTAGGAACCCCTGTCCTATTCCAAGCACCCTAATCCCAGCTCATCCGGCAGTTCTAAGATTTTCTGTGTTTAATTGTGATAGTTTGCTCCTCTTGTTTACCAATTTTCTAGTCCATAATTCTTCGGGGTCAATTGTAAAACCAATTAAGTCTTACATTCCCTCTCTTACACTTATGGTATTACATTCCTTTGGCTTATTTCTTATGTCAAATCTATGCTTTTGTTGTTTATTTATCATACGTGACTGTGCAGTTACATTTTAGCATAATTCTATATTCGTTAAATCACCCCCATGTAAAAAATCAAAATTTAGTAGCATCCTTGAAGAAAGCTCAAAGAACAACTGAATGCAGCGGTGTGCGGATCTTAAAGAGACAAAGGAGTGGATGGTCACACAATTCAAACCCTTCAGACAACCATATGTAGTAGATCACACATTACCAATAGAGAAGACGGTCGAGCAAACACTACAAGACTTCATATCACACTCTTTATTGGATGAGGAAAGAGATCGAAGAATTCACAAAGAAGCAATAGATAATTACAAAGCCAATGAAATTCTAAAAGGGGACTACAACAAATTAAAAGAACCACAACAAGGTGGAACAAGCTCTTGAATCACTAGGAATTGAAATATCAAGTTTTGCCACATATTATGATTTCATCATGAGTTGGTAGAAGTTAGGCTAGAAGAAAAATAGAGTTGGACAAGTTAGAACAAGAACTCAACACAAAATCATCATCATATGATGTTACAAAGGACTTGAATGGCACATGGAGAAATAAACTAGGGACTTAGCCACTAAATACCGCACAAAAAATCTAGAAAGAGCAGGCAAGATAACAGATATGGAAGAATACAATGCAAGCATGGATAGGGCACTCACACAAATACAAAGAAAACTTTCTACCACCAAATAGAACTACGCAGGCATCAAAAACAAACAAGCCCCTACAGAACTCATACCAATTATTTAAGAGAATACAAAGTTAGAACTCTAGCTAGAATCAGTAAATGAACACATAACAGTGTGGAAGAATTTTGAATTACAAATCACATAGAAATAGGTGAAGTAGCTCCCTGTGGCCGCACCTTAATCCAGCAGAGGATACAAATCTATCTATAAATTTTTGGAGACCATCGCATCCTATAAACCCATCCGGGAAAGTAGAGCAAGGGAACATCTCCTTATGTCAGACATCTATGTTGTGGTAAGTTGATGTTTTGATATTCCTATGTTGCACTACCTTAAATACTATGCGTGGAAGCTTCAATTTTTGTAAGGTGGAACTTATTACTTGTACAAATAAGAGAAGTTTAGTACAGAGAAATGGAATAAGGTAGTTAACAGGGTTCTTCATTACTTGGTTGTCTTCAAGACAAGACAACATTTTGAAGTCCAAGGATGATGTTGACATGGTTTTTCATTGATTTTTTACACTAAGGCATAAATAGAGGGAAATCCGAGAAATACTGTGAAAGTCGCGGAAGAATGTGAGAGTCACGGAAGACTATGAAAGTTGTGGAAGACTATGAAAGTCGTGGAAGACTATGAAATCCACGAAAGTCTATAAGAAGTTGCATAAAGATTAGATAGAGTACATCCTGAACAATTCATAGTCGCCACCAAAGGAAGTGACCTTTGGACAAATGGCATAGTAAATATACTAATTGTCATTGAATGTAATAGTTAGAGGAATTGATGAATACTTGTGAATAGAAAGATAGATGTGTATGAGTGTGTAGAGATCGAGAGATAAGATAGAAAATATAATGAATGTAT